>JAWZYV010012973.1:0-585609 GCA_038373885.1 Cheiracanthium punctorium | reverse complement strand
GGAGTATTTTGACCAACCATGTTTCGCATTTTATGCGTGCGCATGCGCTTTATTGTCCAATGTCATTTAACGTTAGCGTTACCGTGAGTGAAACCGGGCCTGCACAAACTCCCTATTGAAAGCTAATCCCTTACGCAATAAGGATCACACACAGAGAAAACAAAATAAGCCCTAAAAAGAAAACATACGTAAAGACAAATGCCGACAGTAAATCGAGCATTCACACCACGTTCGAAATTGTACGATCCAGTGGTTATGGATTCTATAACAAAAAGTCAAAAAAAATTAGTGTGAAAGGGTTGAAAGGCACTACTTTTTAGTCCATGAGGCTTCTAGATTCCCTAAACCGTTGTGAGTCTTCTCATTGGCTTCCTCGTTCAATCCTAGACATTTCAAAAGATGTTCTGAATTCGTAGGGTAAGTGCACCAGTAATTGACACTTTAAGAGCAATATAAACATTTACTAATAATTACTAATTACTAAAACTATCCTGAAACAAAATTTTTGTTTTCAGAACTTACGTGAACTTTAAAAATTCATGTAGTGTTATAATTTATTGCAGGATATTTGAAATTTCTATTTTATAATATTTTAAATAAGTTGTTATGGTAGCGACATCAGTAATTGACAAAGAAAAAATTTTGGCTCCAGTGATTGACACCTAAGAAATGAGTAGAAAAACATGCTCATTCATTACTTTCCGAACATGTACCATGTAAGGAAAGTATTGTAATCATGAAAAAATTCGACTGCGAGATTTTGGTGTATTGACACGTTTTGAGATCTTCTGAATTCATTTATGCTATTTTTAAAAATGTATGTATGTGTGCGGGTGTGTATGTGTGTGTGTGTGTATTGAGTGTTTATTTTCATGTGTATGTGTGTTTGTGTGTATGTGAGTGAACACCAGCTCCTAAACGGGGCATTCGACTGAGCCCAAATTGTGTATATATGTTATAAATCACCGTCGCAAGACCGCTATTGATTTTGGTTTGTATAGGACTTTATAGTTTTTCTACATTGCTACGACAAAGATTTCTTTTACATTATGGCATATGGGGAGAAATACTTGAAAGTGCGCAAGCGTTTAAACAGTGCATTCGATTGAGCTTAATTTGGTATATATGTTTCAATTATTTATCGATTAAAATTTTTAAATGCTTGGTAATGGTCTTAATCGTAAGTGTTCGGAAAGTCGAATGGAGTCACTCCAGATTTTTTAAGTATGCATTAAAAAAATCTAAAGAATGCCAAGAACAATTTCGCTACCGCTTATATTGAAGTAGAATACATATATTGTAAATAAATTCAACATATTTGGTAACATAAATTGTAATTTTAATAGATTAAGTAAACACTTATATTTTTCTTTTATATAGATATTTTCGTTTTTCATGTTTTTTCTTGAGTAAACACTTTATATTATCTAATTCTAAATTTTCTTTAACTTGAAATTGTGGAATGCAAAAGTATGTGTGATTTTCAAACTATAGATTTACAATTTAAGAAGTGAACTCAATAAAATCATTTTAAAAAGTTTAGTGAAAATAAATTTACTTGTAGTATGTTTTAAACAAAACTTTAAGTAAATTTCAAAAATTAAGCTTACCTTATTTCGAAAAACAGAAAATCAAGCCCACTACCACCGTTTTCAACGAGTCTTTTTAAACTAGTAAAATAATGGTAATTTCGAAGAAAAATCAGGCATATATCTTATAAACAATATCAGGCAAATATCTTCTGAATTCATTTATGCTATTTTTAAAAATGTATGTATGTGTGCGGGTGTGTATGTGTGTGTGTGTGTATTGAGTGTTTATTTTCATGTGTATGTGTGTTTGTGTGTATGTGAGTGAACACGAGCTCCTAAACGGGGCATTCGACTAAGCCCAAATTGTGTATATATGTTATAAATCACCGTCGCAAGACCGGTATTGATGTTGGTGTGTATAGGACTTATAGTTTTCCTACAGGGCTACGACAAAGATTTCTTTTACATTATGGCCTATAGAGGAAAATTCTTGAAAGTGCGCTAGCGTTTAAACGGTACATTATAAACGGTACATTATAAACCACCATCGTAAGACCGGTATTGATTTTGATGTGTAGAGGTCTTATAGTTTTTCTACAGGGCTACGCATCTACTAAACAAAGATTTCTTTTACATTATGGCCGATGGGAACGGGAATTCCTGAAAGCGCGCTAGCGTTTAAACGGTACATTCGATTGATTTCAAATTGGGAATACATGTTATAAACCACCATCGTAAGACCGGTATTGATTTTGATGTGTATAGGTCTTATAGTTTTTCTAAAAGGCTACGACAAAGATTTCTTTTACATTATGGCCTATGGGGGAAAATTCTTGAAAGTGCGCTAGCGTTTAAACGGTACATTCGATTGAGCTCAAATTGGGTATACATGTTATAAACCACCATCGTAAGACCGGTATTGATTTTGATGAGTCTTATAGTTTTTCTACAGGGCTACGACAAAGATTTCTTTTACATTATGGCCGATGGGAACGGGAATTCGTGGAAGTGCGCTAGCGTTTAAACGGTACATTTGATTGATTTGAAATTGGGAATACATGTTATAAACCACCATCGTTAGACCGGTATTGATTTTGATGTGTAGAGGACTTGGTACAGGGCTATGACAAAGATTTCTTTTACATTATGGGATATGGGAGAAATTCTTCAAAATGCGCGAGCGTTTAAACGGCGCATTCGATTGAGCTTCAATTTGGTATATATGTTAGAATTATTCATCGATTAAAATTTATTTAAAAGGTTGGTAATGACGTTAATCGTATGTGTTCGGAAAGTCGAGTGGAGTCACTCCAGATTTTTTTTTTAATGCAATGGCGTAAAAATGACTGTGACAAATGAAAAGAAATTTGGTGACATGATAAGTTATAACTCAATTTAAACTAAAGGGGTCAAATAAAAAAAATAGTTTCGATTTTGAGATTTTTCAAATATTGTTTCAAACTACGTAAATATTTGTTCGCGCATCGCTTAGTAACGACTAAGAGAATAAAATGAAATTTGGTGGCATGATAGGTGGTCACTCAACTTAAACTGTAGGCAACGAATTTTTATGATTTTTATTAGATTTTGAGAAATTTTGAAATTTTTTTTAAATGCGTAATTCGTTTTACACATATCACGTAAGTAAGACTAAAGCGAACGAAATAAAATTTAGTGACCTATTAGGTGAACATGCATTTAAACAACAGCCGTCGAATTTTTTGAAAATTTTCATTAGATTTTGAGAAAATTTATTTAAAATGTGTAAATACTTGTCTATCCCGTATGAACCACTGAAGGGCATGAAATAAAATATAGCAACATCTTAGGTATTCACTTAAACTATAGGCTGTTAAAGTAGTACGTCTGGCTACGTCAAAATTTTTTATTTGAGAAAATGTTTGTTCCATTCCTGAAAAACTGTAATGGAATAGAATGAACTTTGAAATTATGTTTGGTGGCAAGTTAATGTAAACTGTAGATGACAAAATTGTTTTAAATCTTTCATAGATTTTGAGATTTTGTGAAAATCGTGTAAATGTTTGTTTTCGCATTCCTCAAAAATAGCCTTCGAGAATAGAATGAAATATTTTACCATGATGATCAGTAACAACTAAAACAATAAATATATCTTTTTTTTTAAATTTTGAATAAATTTTACAACTGCAAAAATTGCATTTTTAAAAAAAATGGAATCGCTTGAAGCAATGGCGTAGATAAGGGGAGAGGGGGTCACAACATCCCCCATAAGGAAATTTTCGCCATACAGAATGCATATTCTTCACTCCCTTATCACACACACGCATACATATATATGAGTTACAGTAGTCGTAACCCCCCCCCCCCCTGATGAAAACTTTCTGGCTACGCAACCTGAGTTATTAAATTAGACATTAGGCATCCTGAGTTATTAAATTAGTTATCTATTTCATTTTTAAACATTTAGTCGCTTTTTTAATGTTTTTTGCCATTATTTTTTAAATTTTCTAGAGGCATAATATTAAAATAACTGTAGTGAATCAGACAAAATTTAGTTACAGGCGAGGAATGACCTCTTGTCATTATATGCTCTTACCACTAAAACAAAACGTTAATTTTGAAAATAAAATGTTGTCTCTATTGAGAATTTCACTCAGCACCTACTTACTGTCTAACCTGGAAAACAATGCACAGAAGTTTGAACCTTGCTTTCTGTGCTTTTCACAATATGCTACTTTCGTTCTTTGTACTTTTACAATGCTGACGAAAATTAAGGTTTCTTGGAAAGCTGCATTACATACTAACCTGTCAACGACACGTACTTCATCTAATTATCTGATATAATTCAATTTAAATTAATTTCTAAAAGGTAATATGCTTTAAATTGAAACAGGTTGATAAGAACTTATCTTAATTTCAGCATTAAGCCAGCTACTGAGAATCAAAATATTTTTATCATTGTTTAAAATTTCAAATTTGATACCTAGAACCCCTGGAGATTAAGAACAAACAAACGTTGCAGAAAATTTAAGATAAATGTATAAATTGGTACTAGATAGCACCATTTGATAAAAGTTCTGAAATAAAACCTTATTATAATAAATTATCTCGTAAGCCAGTCTTTTTTACCTGCCTTGTTTTGATTTTTTTTTTTTCAGGTTACATTGCCCACTTTAACAGGTAAAGAATTAAAGCGTGTTACCACCTTTTTGGGACATCCTGTTTATCAAAAATTATCTAAAGATAACCATCGCACTAACTATTTTCTGCACTTACTAGAAATTTTATGCAATTATTATGAACTTGACTAAAACGCCAATAATCAACTTAAGTGTCAATAACTGCTGAAATCCATTTCTTCTTACACACTATTTGACACCCCGTCTTAAATTAATAAATAAGTTTATTTGTAAAAAATACTCTACAGATTTATTTTGTGCACTATTGTCTAAAATATTTCAGTTTATATTGATTTCTAAAAGAAAGTCTTCTTCAAATAGAAACAGGTCGATAATGAACTAATATTAACTTCAGGATTAACCCAGTTACTGAGAATCGCACTTTTTTAACACTCATTTTAAAATTTCGATTTCTGATACCTAGAACGTTCTGGAGTTGCAAATAAATTGCATAAAATTAAAGACAAATGTCTAAATTAATGCTATATAGCACCATTTAATAACAGTTCTGACATAAAAGCTTATAATAAATTATCGGGCAAGGTGTCAATTACTGGTGCAACTACCCTAGTTCCAGTTCTACAAGTTGGGCAAGTGTTCGAGGAGAGGACACCTATCCTACTTAACTGTTCGGCAAAACAATCGTTTCCGGTTCTTAATCTGAATTTGGCCACCATCTCCTTACGTTGTCTAAAGTTAAAGTTTTTCCAGCTCTCTTACTAATGCTTTATCTTACTTGATAATTAATGAAATGCCTTAAATAAAAATGGAAATTCTAGTCATGATAGTCATAATAATATACTGTTATATCTTAGTTGCTAAAAAAGAAAAATGTAAAAAAGACAAAGTAAAGAGGCACTCGTCTTCCTAATCTTCAACTAATTTTGATAGAGAATACAAAAGCGCTTAACAAAGGATTTTTCTTTTCTTTGTATGAAAACCTGAAGGAGCCATATTTTTTTTTTTTTTTTTTTTTTTTTGTGGTTAACTGAAATTCACCTTTTAAAGATATCACTAGTATGGATGGCCATATGGTTGTTTATGGGCGGTGGGGGAACAAGTCAAGTATCCTGTCCTAGAAAGATACAATATTTTGTATTGAAGCACATCTGCGTTATATCAGTACGTAAATCATAACAATGCGGGAGCTGTGGGGAGTGGTGGGGACTATAGCCCTTACCTGCCAATAGGTATGAGCGCCCATGATCACGGGTTCTTATTATTCATTATAAGCGAAAAATTTTGGCCAGTTGATGATTGGGAAAGTGGCGTGAAATTGTAATAAAAATAATTTATTTTTCAGTCACAATCCCGGTAACACAAATATTTGTGTAGAACCCGAATGCTGTTTTACAGCATGCAATAAAGATAAAATAAAATAAAATAAAATTTATCAAATATTTGTAATAGCGAGATTTTAATGTATGTAAATATTTCTGGAAGTGTAAAATACGTAATGTATTTTATTTATTTACTGGGAAACTGATGAATTTAAAAGCACAGAACATGAGTGATGTGCTCACTGTATATTTCATATACGAAGTTATTCATTGTTACTTTCTTTTACTTAAGTGATAATAACATAAATTTGAAGATAAATAGTTGGACATCGTAGTGTTTAGAAACCTTTCATTTAAATTGATTAGATCAATTGATAGTTTCCTTTGTTGACAAAATGTTCTGTTTCGTGAGGATATGAAATGTAAATGTGAAATACAGGCTTTACAGGTCTCAAAACTACAAACTTTTATTTAGAGAAAAGTTCTGTATAACACCTATTTTTATGAAACCTTGAAAGCAATAACATTTTTGTGTTTATCAGAAATTTCGTAACTAATTTTCCAGAAAGATAAAAATAGGTAAAATAAATCTTAAAAATGTATATGTGTGTATCGGGAAGGGACATTTATATGTAATACCTCCCTCAAAAAGTTTCGCCAAAAGCTCCAACATTGGCGACTTTTATGATAAATCGTCAAATATGGTGTGAAAAAAGTCTTTTGGGAGATGAACCCAGCTTAGCATTATTTTCATTATTCGGAGAGAAATCAAGAAATATCTAATGTGGTAATAACAAGGTGTGATGATTTCAATGAGAATCTTGAAAATTTATTACTCGTGCTTTGATTAACAGATTTAGAGTGCTGTGTTGTGTCAAGGGAAAGTTACGTAAAGGCTATCTGCTTAGGGGATGTGTGTGTGTGTGCGCGCTCGCTAGCGTGTTGGGAAGTGTTTTATAATCGATGCGTTTGGCATGATAAATCTTTCTTGTTATAATTTCAATTTAAATTAATAATAATTATAATTCTGCTTAAAAGTAGCTTTTTCGTAGACTTTAACAATGATTGTGTGTGGATTTTTTTTTCTCTTTACAGACTTACAAACCGAGAAATTAGAACACAGCTACATAGGTATCAAAAGGTACGGTGACTTGTCTTCATTTATTTGGAAAGAATCCGATTTGAAGTACAGAAATGCACCTGAGGATGAAATCGTAAATGTATATTATTCAGCCTTGAATTTTAAAGACGTAATGATTGCGTCTGGAAAAATATCATCCTCGATCGCAACAGGTAAGTTCTTGGTATACACATTGGTGTCCACATGCTGCGCAACATGCAAAACATACATCTAATGAGAATTTAAAAAGAAACTGCATGCAACTAAGAATGTCTTTTTCACAATAGTTCGGGTATGCTTTTACCTGGAGAATATTCCGAACTTAAAGGAAGTTTTACATGTTAAGGGTTACTCTGGGGTGTCGAATTCTAGGAGTTTTCGATCTCGAGGACCTTCTACTAATTTGGGAAGAGAGAAAAAACACGATTTTTCATTAGCTTTCTTTAATAGTTTGGCTATAACTCAACTGTGGGTCCTACGAATTTATTTTATTTTTTTTTTTTTCTGGAAAGAAAATTACATTTATTTCAATTTTCACTGGTTAAACGTATTTTTGAACCAATAGGTACTGGTAGATGCGTTAAAAATTAGGAAATGTTTCTCAAAATGACATTTTAAGCCACATATTGTGGTATTTACCAGAAAATTGCAAGTTTTTGGCTAAACTTTAGTTTTTAACACATTTATATATTGTTGCAGAAAACTCTGCTAGTTTCTGGGTTCGTCGTTCAAAAGTGCGGTAGTTGTAGGAAGTTCTAGTAGAGTCCACTTGTCAGGATGGAACACAAACTTCAGGGACACAAACACACCAATTCCAGGTCACAATAATGTAACATGTGAAAGGGTATACGTAGTATGTAAATTGCATATAGATATGTTGAAAAAATAAAGTTATAAGTCAAAAACTTACAATTTCCTGCTGATCATGTCAACCTGTGTCATTTTATTATGGAGGCACCTGGTACTCAAGTTGCCTCCTATGAATGGTCGCCTGATTCTGAGCCAATTCCAGGTTAGAGACCTAGCATCTGGTTCGGCACCTCACGGAGAACATTGGTGCCACGAACAGATTTTATGGGCACCAGCTCCATAGAGTACACAGTCCCACAGCAGTCTAGTCGAGGGAGCTCGTTGCCCTTCAAAACGCTCTAATCCGGCACCGCATCACTTTTAATGATTTTATGGGAACCAAGCTTAGCCGAACTGCCGGAACAGATATACATACCTTTGATCGATTTTACCGCATCCCTTTTAATGATTTTATGGGAACCGAGCTTAGCCGAACTGCGGGAACAGATATACATACCTTTCATCCATTTTGCATCGTTCTGTGCAGGCTGTTAAGGTTGCAGTAGAAAGCTTGCTGGAGTCAACAGTTACTTTTCTGAAGCTTCATTGTATCAGTTCGATCTCTTTTACCTATTAGAAGCCTCTCATTCAAAAATAAAGTGCTCTTTCAGAAGTCGCAATGCTCATTTCCATCACTAGTCTTTCAAATTACCTGAACCAGTACCTGCGCATAAATATCCACAGCTGATCGCAGAGACATCTTACTAAATTCGACAGAACGAACTATGCTTTCTGAGTGTCCACCTTGAAAATAATTTACAACTGTTATAATAACTCACGATCTAGATTCAGTTTTCTCATATACATTGCCATCTAGTGCTGTAAAAGTAACGACAAAATGAGTATCCGTATGTATTAGTTACTTAGATGTTCGCTATTCGTTACTAAGTATTCGTTACTCGTTACTTTCGTTACTACTAATAGAATCGGTAATAGGATGTTATATAGTGCCCCATAACAACACATCCGGGACAGTGTTGTTATGGGTATATGCCGCCCATACATAAACCCATAACCAAAAAGAATTTTTTTTAGCGAAGTTGTACAAAGTTGTATTTAGAGCTTATTTTCTCTGATTTACAGATTGTTTTTATACACATTTATGGTTTTATACAATGCTAAATTATCCGAATTACTGAGTACACATAGAAATCTTCCAAAGACATATGCCATTCTTTTTTTTTTCTCAACCCCCCCCCCTTTTTATAATTCTGAACGCTGGTTTAACCTGTTCATTCTTATCATAAAAAGTGTAAAGGAAAGCTTGTGACTCGTGTTTTTTCTGGGAGCGGGTTCTCGAATACTGAGATCCAGGGATTGGGCCACATATATAAAATTCACAGGGCAGGGGATCTCAGTATGATATCAACTACTTTGCGTTTCTACAAGCATAATATCTTTATTATTTGTGAGTTCTTATTTCATATCAAAAACTTCTTTTGCTGGACCATTTTTCGAAGTAAATTAAAAATTACCATATTTTAAATTAAAATTGTTTTATTCAATGAGAATTACCTATTTTTAAGATATTTCCAGTTCTATTTCTGCACTTTTGGGATGAAAGGGGTTAGCCCCTTCTGTGGGTGCATATATGAGAGCATTCTTTAAACAAAAATTATCACTCCTTTCATACAGAAAGAATGGTTGCACCGGTCTATGCGTATTCCATGAGTTCATGGAATAAAATGTACCATAAAATAGGGCAGATGGCCCCCTAAACGCCGACATTTTAGAAACATACTGAACTTCATTGAATTATTTTAATACCAGTGGCTTACGCAGGAGTGGGCATAGAAATCCCGGGTCGCTCACAATTTTTTATATATTTTTTAAACAATTACTTAAAAAATGTGTTTAGGTTTCCATGCTAAATATTTTTTTTAGTTCCAAATAATATTTTAAATAATAAAAATGTGTGAATTCGTTTACTTTATAAAAATATATTTTTTAAAAGGTGTATTTAAATAATTTGTTATTTATTACTCATATTTCGATTCTAGCTAAAAAAAAAGAAAAAGTTAAGTTCGCAATCCTGCTTCGGAACCACCCTGAAAGAAAGAATTCTGATTGCACCACTATTTAGTACCAAAATGTTAGAAAGCCCGAAATTAGCACCCCTTACTAACATGCTTCTCTTATATGTATTGCTCCTCTACAATTATAAGAACACCTCCTTCCCCCCCCCCCGCAAAAAAATAGTTCAACTGCGCATAAGAACATGCTATACACCGGATCCTATCCTCCCATTGTACGACCCATATCAATAGAGCAGCAGATAGTATATCCATCTCCATAACTGTAACGATACATACGGATTCTTCCAAACCTCATCAAAACGATACCATCCGGCTCGGCACAAACGAATTGCAACCAGAACATACTACTACTCAAATACCGAAACTGATTTTTCCCTTCAAACAGCGAGAATCCATAATACTTCCGGTACCTAGTAACGGAACGGAATATACTATTACTCAAATACCGAAATTCATTTTCTCCCACCCGCAGTCTTGTATTCGAAGTTCGAACCTGGTCGATCCGAAATGCACACTCGCAAGTCATTTTCCCCCTTGAAACCGCGATCCGATATCCAGTAACTGCCAGTAACAAATAACAGAAGATATTAGTACTCGATTACTGGAACCTGTTCGCCTGGCAGTCTGTATTCGAAGTTCGAAGCTGCTCGATCCGAAACCTTCGGATCGAGTAACGATATCAACCGAAAAGTAACAATTCCTTACTTCGAGTCTGAGTGATTATCCGTATCTTAGTACCGAATACATGCGGTTTGCTTCAGCTCTATTGCCATCTAATGGAAATGATTTGTAAAACTATACAAGATAAGTTTATTGCTAATAATGAGAGTGAAGATCAAGTTGCATCAATTTTCAAGTTTCGCATCAATTTTCTGTTTCACTGATTTCATGCATCTACAGGGTTTTTCACGAAGTACACCTAACTTTGAAAATAAACTCGAAAACGGTGATTATAGAAGCATGAAACCAGTGGTATGTTTATTAAATACATTAAGAATTCAAAGAAATCACAAAATTTTAGTTGCAAATTGCGCCAATAGATGGCCCTGTGAGCGATAATAAGGATATAAGAAAATCTTGATTTGAGCCACAAGTGGCCGCTCCATTGATCACAATTTACCGTTTGGGATTCAGTCTTTTGAAAAGGCATCATTTGACCTTTATTCTTTTGAGAAACGAAGAAGACTGACGGTATATTGTACATTTGTCGCTACTCACTAACCTTTGGATGATCGACCGGCAGCAGCATGCTTTATGGAAGATGGGACTATCCTACACTCTAAACAATACGTTTTTTACATATTGGACTAACAATTCGGTAATAGAACTATTTAAGAGTTATGGAAAAAGGCATGAAATGACTTGTATATTCTCTCAACCTGACCACTCCACCCGGAATTTTTTCCTAGCTACGCCCCTGGCGTGTAGTGTGGAAGGCGCGCATATTACATCGGTTTTGATGTGTCTGTTCTGAGTACCTGAACTCTCTTTCTGGTTTCCGCATTGTCTATTGTAGCGCCATCTATCGGTGCAATTTGCAACTACAATTTTTGAGGCTTCTGTGTCAATCGTACGGTTCTTTGACTAACATACCACTTGTTCCATGCTTCTATCTATCACCGTTATTGAGTTATTCAATTTCAAAGTTAAGGGTTCTTAGTGAAAGACCCTGTAGTTAAAATTACGTGAAATTGAAACAAATTAAAACTTTCCTGTTTTTAGAGTTGT
This sequence comes from Cheiracanthium punctorium, assembly GCA_038373885.1. Lineage (NCBI taxonomy): Eukaryota > Metazoa > Arthropoda > Arachnida > Araneae > Cheiracanthiidae > Cheiracanthium > Cheiracanthium punctorium. The sequence goes on along the minus strand of JAWZYV010012973.1, from coordinate 573,906 downwards.
AATGTTTCAAAACCTTTCTTATTTGAAATATTAATTTTTCTTTTCGAACAGGAATCAATGGAACCACAGATGGCATCTTAGGATTTGAAGTTTCTGGAAGAAATAAGTACGGAGAACGTGTCGCCTGTGTCTGCCGATACCTGGGCTTGGCGACAGAAACCCAAATCATCCCACAGCTTACTGTACCTGTTCCAGACAGCTGGAGTCTCGAAGACGCCGCTACAATACTTGTTGTCTACTCCACAGCTTACTACGCCCTGATAGTACGGGGCGGGCTTCAACGCGGAGAAAGTATACTTATTCATTCTGGAACGGGAGGCGTCGGACTGGCGTCTATTGCAATTGCCCTGAGCATGAACTGTGAAGTATACACAACAGTTGGTAAGCTATATTTTTTCGCATCATTATTGAATGCATATAATCATTATTGAATGCATCGATAGAGGTTTTAGGACTAATCTGATAGCTTCTGTATGACCTCTTCTTCCATGTATTCTTTCAGTGTATTCATGAATGGTTTTCTATATTACCATATAAAATTTTGAATGTAATTCGTTTGAAAAAAAATTAAAATATTGGCAGCAGCTTCCTAATTTATAAAGGTTAAACCAGTAAGGTCAACAGTAGATAATCACTGTGAGATGTAAGTTTATCTTTTTAAAAGTAAAACTTTAGAGGTATTTCCCAATATCAGGAGGAGCTGATTATAACAGTTTCAAAGCATTTTTGCGTAGGGTGGGTGTCCATTTCTGCAATGACCTGCAATATGTTCTATTACAGGTCTTTCAAAATACACGGACCTCTGCACATGCGCATAGTATAATGTGTTCTCAGTTGATGAGATTGACATTTGTTTAAATCCTTCAAATGAATAATCTTTTTCGAGGTGTAGCCACGCAAATGATTAATGTCCTAGTAATTAGATAATAAAAAATTAGGATTGCCTTGTAATTAATTTGCAACGAAAAAATTTAATTTTGTATTACGTTATTGCAATTGTTTTTTTTAATTAAAAGCTTTTTACCAACTTAAAAAAATTGAGGACACGGAAAAAATATTTTGTTGAACTGAACAACATTGTGTCGATAGAACAAAATCTTGATTGACACATTTCAACCGAATAATTTTGTTAAATATTTCGTTGAATTAACAAAAATTTTGTTGAATCAACAAAACGTATTTTTCAGTGGAGTTATTATGTTGAACACGTATATATTTATATATATGTATTTCACACACACACATGTATTTTCATCACGTGGACCGAATTTTTATCACGTGGACCGATTTCAAAAATTCTTTTCTGTTGGTATGGGGATCGTTCAGGAGTGCCCCCATATTAATTTGGTCACGTTCTGGTGATATTATCATTTCCAGTATCGGAAAATCTGTGTTTTTAAACATATGACAGTAATGACGCGGGTATTAATGTCACAAGTTGCCAAGTTTGGCATCAAAAAATAAGTTTCCAAAACTGAACTCCGGTTGGCTTTTCTTCCATGTTTAGCGAGTATTTGCAAAGCCTTACTATTTTACAATGGGAATAATGGCATAGCTTAGAACGGTTTGCAGGTACCAGCAACATGTCAAAAGGAGCCAAAATTGGCTACTTTTGGCGATTCATCGATAAAAATAAGTTCTCAAAACTGAGCTTAGCTTGGAAATGCGCTCTATATTAGTCGATACCTACTAATACCTACTAATTTAGAATGGGAATAATTTTTCGTTATGGTGAAGTAATTTGAAATTGGTGTTCTTTTTCTTTAACTATGCTTGTTTCGATAATGAATTGCATGTGCTCATGATTAATGTTTAATGCGCGTTTTGTTTTCCTTATTTTTCTAGGAACTGCACAGAAAAGGAAGTTTTTACAAGAACACTTCCCTAATATCAAGAGTGAAAATATTGGCTGCTCACGAGATACATCGTTTGAAAAGATGATTATGAAAAGAACGAAAGGAAAAGGTTTGTAGTTTAGCACATTTCATAATATATAAACGTTTCTTACCCAATTGTTCTGAAATAAGTTTACGATAAAAGGTTGTTATTTAAAATGAAAAGGGTCGGGTTAAGTCTTTAATTATAAAATATGCTTTCTGGAAGTTGGTGCTTTAAGATAATAAAATATACCATTGCAAAAATAAATAAATTAGTAAAAGATTCATTTTATTATACCTTTATACATGTTTAACAACAAAATAATTTTTTTTGAGCTTTATACATCATAAAGTACTGCCATATTATTGTCTTTCAAAAATGGGCTTTTCGCGAGTATTAGAGAGAGCATTCAAAGACCAAGGCTAGGAAGTAATGTCGAGCACAAAAGGACAAGTCTACCGTTATATTTTCATGACAGTGGTAATGAATATAATAAAAATGTGAGGCGAAAAAACAGATGACAAAATGACCTACCTGATTGAAAAATTTTACACAGACTGCTGAATTCAGGCAAGTTTAACAATATAAAAAGTAATAAATTTGGATGAAAGAGTAATTGGTTCTAAACATAACTTTTAAGGGCTTAAAGCTGAATTTTTTGTGGCATGTCTTCATTTTACTTATTAAAAATTTTGGTGTATTGCAGTATAAAATAGAACTCAGTGAATGGAGTTATCTGAGGGATAAATTACAGTGATACTGAAGTTGGTTTTTATATCTGGATGATGATGGCAAAATACCCTTGGCATACACTGCCGTGTTGTCTATATTCAGACTACTGGTTTAGCTCTGTAATAATTTTTAATCGGTTAAAAATATGAGTATAGCTGTATCACATTTTTTCTTTCTAATGGCCGGACCAGCGCCCCTATCACAATGAGGACCGTAGATATTGGTCAATTCACTATGGGGACGCCTATTAGAAAGAACAACGTTGCCCCCTAAGTGGTCTCCTAATTTTAAACAAATGACCAGAGACCCAGCACTTGACATTTTAAACAAATGATGAGAGACCCAGCACTTGAAATCGGCACCCCCAGATGTATCGTTTGACCGTGGAGGATATTGGAGCTACGAGCACAATTTTACGTGCACTAGCTCCCATTAGCGTACACTGTCCCGCAGCAACTCAGCCGAAAGAGGTTTTCACCCTCCCAAGCAATGGCCAAGCCGGTGCTGAATAAAAATTGATTCGATTTCAATGAAAAAATGACGCGTGCTGCTCGTTTAACATTTCGGATTTATTTTATGTAACTTTTAAATTCTAAAGATTTTTCAGCATGTTTGTTTCTTACTTAAAAATACTTCCAAAACAAGACATTTTGGTTTAATTTTTTCATTCATTTTCTTAGGAAAAAAGCTTACTTTAAGCATTGATTTTCATTCGTTATTGTTTCATTTTAATTCTATATCAGATATACATTACCCCCCCCCCCCCAGACTCGATTACGGGCCCTGGACCCCGGATCAGAGACGGGCCCCACCCTCCCCTCCACCCTTTTTTTACACAGCCATGTGCTGCATTAAAATGGCACTGTTATTTCTTACCCACATTCTTTTCAGAATGCAATTTAACATGCAAATATGGTGAATAATTGTGGTAACTATTTTATAAGTGCAAGCTATATTTATAAAATTGTGTTACTTCAAAATGACACGAGTTAAGTACCACGGTATTCAGTTTCATACTAAAAAGCTAAACTTTAGGATTACTAGTAATGGTTATTTTTCATTTATCTTATTTAAAACAAAACCTATACTTGTTTCATCCAGTTACGGAACCCCTGTAAAGCCCGGGCCCGTGGGCAGTTGCCGCTCCCGTTCCTCGCTGTCAGCGTGCATAGCACGAAGAAAGATAGCGTTAATACGCACACAACTCCCGCAATGACAACACTAGGCTACATCAAAAATGTATCCGGCTCAAACGTAGTTATTCCCGAAGTATTTTGTCGCGCTAAACACGAAAATCATCATAAAAAATTGAGATTAGCTTTTGTTTTTAAGACTAAGGGCGAAGGCCCCCAAACTTGCTACGCATGCTTTTCGTATGAGGCATTCGGCCCCTAATGAGGCTTATTCGTGAAAATGACATTTCAACAGACAAAACCCGAAGATTGGATCAAATAGAATGTTACTGAGCTACACATTGCTTGGTTCTTGCATGTTCATTGGTACATAAAAATTTAAACTTCACACTACAGTAGACCCCCCTCCCCCTCATAACACGGAAGATATTTTGTTATGGGATTCCGTGTTGTACGGGTCCTGAGCTTATACTCCACCTGGAGTGCGGACTCCCCTTATAATCACTGGAAAAATTATTTGCACTCTTCAGAATGATATTTATTGTTGCCATTCAAAAGTTATATTAATTAGGAGCTAAAGCGTAATAAAATCAGAACATCTGTTTCAGCTGTATTTTTAATCATGTAAAACCTATTGGACACCTTGCGAATTTGCCACCCATATTTTCATTTACATAATCGTTTGCAGATTGTACTTAGCACCACGAATTATACCATCTCGTCGCGCTAACAAATATCCAATAACTGCGATAATGGTATAGTTAACGCCGCCAAATATTTCTACTGGTAGCAAATAATCCAGCTGGATCGAACCGGCTTTAAAATAATCTGCATTTTAATTATTTTTCACTTTCAAGATATTAGTTATTCTGTTTTGGAAAAGGAATAATCGCTAATTCTAAACTCCTGTTGTCTAAGCGAACTTACTATTTGAAAATTGTCAACTTTGTGTAAAACATTTTTGAGTTACATAATTCAATTTTTTTTTTTTTTTTTTTTGCTTAAAATGGGTGTGTTTCTACTTCATGTTTGACAATTTTACGTGATACAACATACTTGGCAACGCTTTGTTGCAAAGGAATGAATGATTTTATGCCAAATCTGGCAACCATTCTGTTTATTTTTTCAGTTTTTTTATTAATATCTTCTAAAATAATTCGATTTTCGAAATTTAAGTCAGCTTATCAGGTTTCTCGGAATTTTTGGAATCTGTGGGCACCTTAGTCGAAACTTAAATCCCCATGGTTTAGGAGGAGATAGGCCAACAAGCTTTGACAGCGCCAGCGGCCTTTACTTTTTTTTAGAATAGAGAGATACAGTACCAATTTGGATAATAAAATCCCACTATGGCCATAGGCGCCGACTTCATGGGGCTTGAAGGGGCTTCAGCCCCCCCCCCCAATATTTTTAGTCAACGGGCTGAGCCCCTTCAAAAATTTCCCTCCAAAGTTTTTGCTGTCAAATCATAATGAGTTAAACTTAAGATACCTAAAAATAGTGAATGTATCGCTAGTTTCTTCTGTCTCCCCCCCCCCACCTCTTTTTTTTCACTAAAGGGATTCAGGAATTATGTTGGGCACCTCTAATGTCGACCTCCTTTATCGAGAACACCAGAACAAACAAATGACCGCCAGATAGATGGGCACAAAAGAAGTAAAAGCGGGTGTGTTTTCATGCACAAGAACCCTCCAGATTTCACACCGTGATACAATTGATGGTGGATTTGCTTTCTGAAGGGAGAAGACCGCGCTTTTTTAGAAGGGTCGTTCCCGTGTAATTTTTTTTTTTTTTATCAATACAGCAAAAGCTTTCACTTTTGTTCTTGTGAGATGCAGACTCTTCTGTAGACGTCTGACCATCAGGGAGTTTTTTGCATTGTCCAAAACTGCAAACGATAGGGACGAATGTAGAAAAAAACGCGAACGGTAAAAGCGCGAACCAGAAAAAAAAAGAATCCCCCCCCCGCCCCCCCACACACAGAATAATAATTTTTATTTAAATACTAGCTGACCCGGCAAACGTTGTTTTGCCATATAAATTATTCCTAGGATTATTTTAGTAGAAAGAAATGACTAACTTATTGTAGTGTGTGAGGATGTGATATATGAAGGGAAGAGGCATGGAGTGCTGTGAACGATGCTGGAATGTAAAAATAACACAATACGAAACATTTATACTTTTAATTCATTGTAATTTATTCTTTACATTTATTTATCGCTAATTTCAATAATTTTACTAAAAAATAATATCAATACACCAACGTACACCAACGTAACTAAAAAATAATATCAATACACAAAAAACAATATCAATACACCATCAATACCTTAACGGAATAGAGTGAACAATATTTTTTGTTATCCCATCTTTAGCTAACACAAACTACATGGTTTGCCCACTCGAGATCATGCCACGTATAATTGTCCGTGTGAAAAACATGGTGTGCTCAAATCTAAGCCACAAACAAACATAGTTTGGTCTTTAGACTTATTGATAGTCATTTCATAAAAAATTTTGTCAGAAAAAAATAATAAAAGGATGAAAATCTCAAACATTTTCAGATACGCACACTATCTGAAACATTTTAAACACGCACTATAGTGCTATATATTAAAATCGTATCATAATTTATGCGTTGTCCCTATTTTTCTTCCATATTCCATTAAGTTGGAAAGTGTATCATTATTCATGACTGTGCTGTATTTTTCTTTCTTTTTTCGTAGAATCTTTGGAATCGAAATCTATCTTAAAATCGCCTACTAAAACTATTTTACAATATTCGCCAAGTACTTCATCGTTCTATATATTGTTTCGAATGCGCATCATAATCCATGCGTGTACCATGTTTGTATTTCTTGGGTTGATTCCTACTTTAACTCCTGGACTCTCGCCAAGGTGGCGATCATTAAACATATGCAGTTACAATGGCAATTTTTTGCATTTATGTGGCAATCGTAATTTAGAATTAAAATGGCAATTTGGAGCATCATGTAAGTACAGCATGCCGCTACATTTTAATTTATTTTGGATTGCCAATTAATGTAGTTGTAATAATTAAGTGTCTTCAAATTCCTTAACTGGAGCGTTTATCGCTAATTTGTTTACTTTAGTTTTCATCTAGTTCTTTTGGGAGGCCTGAAACGGTACTTACGTATTATCCTGCGGTCACTTCCGCCAAAATACTTTTTCGTCAAATTTGCTGGCAAACTGTTGCGAATCGTATTCCAAACATTCAACAATTCCATGTGCCCGGCACTTATCTTGGTGAAAAATTGCTTGTCTTGGCGGACCGCCGGGATAATACGTAAGTACCGTTGAAACTTGTGCATTACTCGCAGAGACCCATGACCCCCTCGCAGAGACCATGAAGCTCGCCAAAGTACGGGGATTTTTTAGGTTGGCGAGAGTGGGGGCGTTAAAATACGAATCAACTCTTTCTTGTACCATAAAACACATCTTTGGAATCAAAATCTATCTTAAAATCGCCTACTGAAACTGTTTTACAATCTTCGCCAGGCAAATTCGTCCTATAGACATCCAACTATGCCGCAAAGACGTGGAATGGGAATCATAATCCATGAGTGTACAGTGTTTTCCTTTCTTGTTCCACAAAGCACTTCTTCAGAATACAAATCAATATTTAAATCGCCTAATAAAACTGTTTTACAATATACGGCAGGCGTTTTCTAACTATACTCGGAATAGATTTATAATAAATTGTCACGTTTTGGCACCACATTTACGATCAATTATAAAAAATTGCAAACCTTGTGCGACTTTCAACATTTTATTAACGCCTCCCCCCCTCCACGTTATCTGGCAAACACATTTGAAAAGTGACTCGACACGCTAATGTCTACACAAAAAACCTGATTGAAATTAATAGCACTCTGGTCCTAAAAATTTTGAGGTGGACCGCCCTTATGACTTAGGGGTATGAGACATAGTTAAAAACCTATTCTCAGACCTCACGAATATATATATATATATATAGTTTCATTAAAATCGATCGAGCCGTTTCGGAAGAGTTTGGTGACTAACACTGTGACACGAGAATTTTATATATTAGAGATTGACATGAACTTATTCTGCTTTGTAGTAAATACGATGATGGTATTTAATCAAATATTGGCCTGCCCCAAAATTCTTTTGTTTTTGAAGTAAAGGAGCTACTTTTTATATTTTGAGAATGTATCTTTTCCTATTAATCAGGGAATTTTACAACATTAAATAAGAAGAAATTAATTGAATTAATTGCTTTTAGCCAGTCAAGCTACATGTCAAGTTCATGAAGGTCGTGTCCATTCCAAGAAATAGAGGAGATTCCCCGGACAAAAGTACAAAAGATACTATGGTAATGGTCGGAGATAGCCTACGGGAAGATTAAGGCAAACTGAACACAAACAGGTTTTTTTTTTTTTTTTTTTTTTTAGATTGAGGTCCCTGTTCCACGAAGAATTGTGCATGTAAAATATGTATTGCACATATTTTACATTTAAGAATATTATATCCAGAAAAACATTTAAAAGCTGTGCGGTAATAAATATGCTTTATCACATTTAAAATTAATTTTTATATCAATTATTCTGTTGAGAAAGATACAATCATTTTATTGAGATTTTTTTAAAAACAAAATATTCAAAATTATTTAAAAGGAAGTTTTTAGCGCTAAATAGAAACTCCATTGATTTCAAACGATTTATTTAAATTTGAATGAAATTTAAACTCGTAATCATTTAATTTTTCCCCGCTAGAGAATTTAAATCATTTTTATTTCCTAGTTTTATGTGACATCTAAACAGTAATGAATTATATAAATGACATTTGAACATATACAAATTAATATAAAAATACTTAGTAGATTAGTAGTGCCATTAGTTAACTGAAATTGCCCATTTTTAAATTTTTTTCTTAACAATGGGGGGGGGTGTTTGCCTTTACACCTTCTCACCTTTAAAAGGGTAGACTTTAATAATGCACGGGATTTAAAAATTATCTTGAAAATAATAAAATAGAGAAATAGTTTAATTAATGAATTATTAATCTAACAAGTTTAATTAATTATTTTTAATTTAACAAACTGATTGTTCAGTTTGTTTGTATTCTTAGGACAAGCTCAGGATCAGAACTAGACATTCCGCAACAAATTGTAGAAGTTGCGAAAATTTTAAGAACCATCTCTCACCTACTAAGACAACCCTAAAAAAGAATATCCTATCCCACAGTTTTAACATGCACGTTCTCTGTAATATATTCTGAACTTCAGTTTATTCCTAATCAACTATGGCTTATGCTTACTGGCTTTCTTTTTATAAGTGTAAGGTTTTATTTTGATTCATCATAATTTATCTTGTCAGCTTTTCGGTTTTAAATTATTAGAATAATGATGATTTATCAGTATATATTTACGTATAAATATTTTTGTTTCTTAAAATATTCAATTTAAGAATGATCATTTTCTTATTTTAAAGATGCTTTTTAAAAATTAAGTTATGGTATTAATAAGTCAATTAACAACAACTTAAAATAAACTCTTCAAATTAATTGCTAGTGTAATTGTAAGTTTTCAAACAAATTTTCATTTCTAAATGTTAAAAAAAAAACATTTTTACAGGAAACTAGTTTAAAATGAATTAAAACTTATTTCTTAAAACGTAAAATATTGGCTATTTATAACTGTGATTAAAGTTAATGGTTAATTAGCTTTGTTAGAATAGTTTCCACTTATAATAATAATAATCATGAATCTCAGTTTATTTCTAAAGTAAGTTTTAATCAAAATATCGCCTCCTTGTGTTAAAAAAAGAGCGGGGATTAATGCGTTAAAATTGTGGCATAATTATTATGGCGTATTTTAAAGCACTTGACGTCATAGATCCTCACTTGCAAATTGAAATTCCGATATCCCATTTAAAAACTCGATTGGTTTTAAAAAACCATTTCTGTAATCCTTTTTGTGGCAACGCAATTAAATTATCACGTGCCATGATCAATTAATGTAATTCTGCAAGCCTCCCCGTTGATGCTATTAAATTCTAAATATTAGGTTGCATTAAAATTCGTAAAAAATCACCTAATTTACATAATGTTTTCGTTTTTATTTTAAAAGAGGGAGAAAGGAATATTCCACGATCTGTAAAAATATCAAAAAGTTATGATGGATAGAATTCAAGATGCGACAGTTTTAAAATTATTTTACGAAAAAAATTGCCAAAACACATACTCAGTAAAAAATTCCTAAAAATCGGTAAATCATGTTACGTATTCAGAACAAACTGTTTTTAAAAGAAAATTTTCTCCTCTATCCGATGATACAAATGCCGTTTTGCTGCGAGCGTAATTTCATCCGTTATTACGAATTATGTGAGAAAAAATGCCAAAAATCGCATAAAACATAAAATAAAAAAATTTTTAGGTCGAATTTTGAAAAAATCGCTTCGAGGTGCACAACTTCATGCTTAGATCTTCCCGAGTACCAACTTTGGTGTTTCTAGGTCTAGCCGTTTATCCGTAACGCCGTCGACACACAGACACACAGAACCACACACAGACATCTTCTTTTATAATAAGACTGAAAAAAACTTGCTGAAATACGCAAGAGTGATGAAGTATAAATATTTAGAAGGATAAATTATCAAATATTGAACTTCATATATGAATAAAATACAGCAAGAAAAAAAAAGGATGCAATGAATCTATTATAACAATTAATATAACTTGATGTAAAACTGTAAGAATATTATTAAGAAAATCTGATGTGTACAACACACGAGTTCCTTGCACGTCTATTAAATCAAAATTATTTTCTCGACGATATCTCGACTATATAAATCAAAAACTCGACGCACTTCATCTAAATATCACTAATAGTAAGGTTTAGCGATTTCTAGCCAAATATTTCGATATCGCCAAGCTGAGTTCAGTCTGAAAGATTTCCTTCTGACACTTCATTTGGCGATATTTCACCAAAAGCCGACAAGCTCGACATACTTTGCGAGATTTTGGGGATAGCCAAAGTAGCCATTGACCGCAGACTTTCAATGAATTGAATGCATCAATATACCTCATGGTATTTAAAGTCATTTGGCTCACCCTGTAAATAAATTCCCAGTCGATTGCTCTCAAAAAAGATGTTGAAAACAGTTAGATATTACAATAGTTTTAAATACAAAAGTTCAAAATTTTACGGGTTAAACTTTTATACAAAATACGAAATAATTTTTGGCACCAAATTTCACGATATTTCGGCGAAACTCGTCAGTGTCGACAACATATGGCGAGGTTTTAAGCATGGACCAAACAATGACAGGTTATTGCCAAATTTGGCGATATTTCGCCAAAACTCGTCAAGAACGATGACAAATGGCGATACTTTGTTCATGGTCCAAATTACTGACTATCGCATAATTTGGCGACATTTTGGCAAAACTCGCCAATGTCGACGACAGACGGCGAGATTTTGGGCATGTACGAAACAATGACTGTCTACAGTTGTATTATATTGAAGATGTCCATAGACATTAAAGTACTGAAATTCTTTTCGGTGGTCCTGTAAATAAACTCTCCAGTAGATTGGAACCAAAAATCGAGATGCACAACTAGATGTTACAACAATCTCATATATGAAATTTCAACATTCTACGACTAATAGTTTTGAGATTTGAGAGTTAAATACATACACACGTACACCAAAAGTCACCAAGCTTGGCGACTTTTGGCGTAGTTCTTGAGGGAGGCACGTGACCGTGGTCGGACCATTACCTAACTTATTTGGTAGGACGGTATTGTGCTGAAATGGATGAATGCCCCTAAAATTACCATTGACCATAATGTATTGGAAATCTTTTGAGTGTTCCTGTAGCCGAACTATAAATGATAAAGACACTGTTTTTTAATGGAGAAATTCATTTTGTAACTCTTAACAGCATATATAACATCTCAGTCGTTTCAAATAGCCCAATACCCCTGAAATACGCTTTAATGAATTTCGGCCCAAAGAGCGTAATGCATTTAGAATCTCTTGGGCGGCCCTGACTATAAACTATAAAATCGAATGGAACGGAAAGAGGAGCTGCACAACTAGATGTTACAAAAATCCAAAATATAAAGTTTCAACATTCTACGCCTAATAGTTTTTGAGATATGCGAGTTTAATGAATTTCGGCCCATAGAGCGTAATGTATTTCGAATAGTTTGGGCGGTCCTGTAGATAAACTATCGAGTCGAATGGAACCGAAAAGGGTGGTGCACAACTAGATGTTACAACAATCCAAAATATAAAGTTTCAACATTCTACGCCTAATAGTTTTTGAGATATGCGAGTTTAATGAATTTCGGCCCATAGAGCGTAATGCATTTCGAATAGTTTATGAGTATTCTTAGTTTAATGTACAAGGAAAGTTTTCAGTAATAACATGTTTGTAAATTCCTAAAATAATGTAGACTCCGAATTTTGATATATCGTCGCACTTGAATTTCTTTGTTAAATCATTTTTAATGCTAACCAAGGGTTGATATTTATTGAAAAATTAATTTTGTTCCTGATGTGCAAATACTATGAGAATTAATTTAAAAGTCTATTTTATTGTATTATATTTGTTTGTTTTTAAAATTCAAATTACGGAAATTCGTTTAATATATGTATGTTTAGAAGAGAGGACTTATAACTTTCTATGGCGGTTTGCATATCTGTTTGATTTGTTTTAATACAGGGAAAGGAGATATTCATTACTTCGTTGCTTACGTTTTGTTTTTCTTTTTATAATTTTAAATGTAATCTCTAAAAAGTTGTCAAAGAATATAATTTAAATGGGATCCGTTTTTCTGTCTTAAAGTAGTACGCCATTCAATTAAAGTTGATTCACTTTATGGGTATTTCATCATGTAGTAAAATAAAAAATAATATTTTATATTGTAAAAATTATATCTGATGAATGTTTACAATAAAATAATAATCCAAATTTTAGTATTTCGTCTCTTTCGTGCTTCTTTGTTAAGGTATTTTGAAATATTGACTAGTGTAATGTTTTGCAGAATAGTTTTTCACATTTGACTGTATGCATTTTCTTCTCTCCTATGAAATTATCAATAAATACATTTCGAAAAGATTTTATTCGTTATGCAATTATAACTGGATTAAACTTCACCTGTTCTTTCAGAAGGGAGATTTGCTTTGTCCATATGCGTACTGAAGACTGATTCGTGGTCTTGAGTTCAAATACTTAATTTTAAAAAATGAGTTCAAAAATTTTTTGAGAATTTTATTACATGGAATTATTTTTATTTTCATGCAAGTGTTATGTTAAAAAAGATCATTTTGAAATTTCAATTCTAAAATTTATGAATTCCTTTATTCTATGACGGAGGAAAGGATTTTGTGCCCCCCCTCCTCCGTAAGGATACGACCCCCCCCCCCCCCAATAATTCTTTCAAGCCAGCGCCCGTGACTATGGCTGGTTTGTATGGCTATTGTGGATGGTACAGTCTCCGTGTGTTCTATCAGCCATTCGACCCGTTTCTCACTAGGCTAATCTGCCAATTTATAAACCACCTCCCAGTTATGAGATTGAAAAGGATAATGCTGAAGAAGTCACTAGACCTGGGACTTCTTATGATCGAGATTTCGAGGAACAAGATTTCAATGAGCCCCACCGACTAAATCAGACAAAATTCAGTGATCTCGTAAGAGATCTTGGCAAGCCGAAGGAAAAAGCAGAGCTTCTGGCATAAAGACTGAAGCAATTGCATCTACTTCAACCAGAAGTCATGATAGCAGACTACAGGACTCGTCACAAGAATCTTCATTTCTTTGAAGAGAAAGAATATTTGGGTGCTAGTACTGATGTCAGAAGTTTGATGTCTTCCCTAAATATAACTCCTGATTTAAGTGGGGGTTGTTTGAAGACTCTTTCAAACTTCATTGGACATTCCGTTCCCAAGAATGCGATATTACTTCTAGAGTCAATCAAATACGACGATCACAAATGACAGATCCGTTGGCACTTAAAAGTTATTGCTGTACTCCTAAAAATGAAGTTTCTCTATACTAACTCCTGCTGTTTTTATTGATTATGGTACTCTCACTACTTAAAATAATCGCACTACATAAAATGTAAAAGACCTTCAAGAAATCTGAATTCCGGAGAGAAATGCTGAATATGAGCTTGCAAATAACATGCTGATTCTGCCTCCATCCCAGCCTATTGAGCTGGGAATAATGAAGAACTTTGTAGATTCCATGAACAAGTATGGAGCGGTTTCTCATACGTTCGAGCGAAATTGCCAAGGTTGAGTGAAGCAAAGGTAAAGGAGCTTGAAGGCTCTACATGTCTGAGAGCCTTCAAACATGTACAATTATAAAGAACCTTGCTCTGGATAAAATTTTGGAGGGAAAAGAGAAAGCAGCCTAGGAAGCCCTTAAAAGTGTGGTACGAGGATTTCTAGGCAACAGGAAAGACGAAAACTACTAGCACTTGGTGAAAAAACTCCTATAAAAGCTTTGCGAACTTGTATTGAATATGTCACTGAAATTTTATTTTCCTCTACTTCCATCTTGATTTTTCCCCTCTAAAATCTGTGGAGCTGTAAGCGATGATCATGGTGAAAGTTTCCATTAAGATATCCCTACAAAGGAACGCAGATATCAGGGACATTGGATAAGTCAATGTTTGGATGATCACTGCTATGTTGTTAAAAGAGATGCTCCGACTTTGACGTACAAGAGGCAGGCCATAAGGAAACGTTCGCAGAAATAAACTAAAATTAACCCCCGCTTTCTGAAAAATGAACATTTTTTAATGAAATATGATGTTTTTGTCGTCATTTTTTTAAACTGTAGGTGTGACTTTAATATATTTATTAAACATAACTGTTTTTTTCTTCCATTTACCTTTGAGTCGATGAGTAGTAGGCGGTTGTGTATCTTTCTCCAATGAGTTTTCGTGTATCTTGAAAACAAGAACTAATGAATGAATATCATTTACATATTCGTTTTTTGAGAACCAAAATTAGTAAGAATTGGCAGGACAAAAACAAAAGCTTTCTTTTTGTTGCCCAGTACGATTTGACTAAACTTTTATTATAAACTGTTTATCATAAAAGTATAAATATGCTATTTTAAATTTTAAGCTACAATTAGCTGTTGTCTTCTAAAATGTCATCGTATAAAAAGTATTTTTTCTAGTTTGTATAAGTAATAACAATGAAAAATTGAAACTGCAAAGTGCTGGACTTAGAGCCCCCCTAGGGCCGGGCACTAGACACAGGGGTCCATGCAGATATATCTATTTTATATCACCATTTTTTTAACTGTAGGTGTCAATGTTGTGCTGAATTCCTTAAGTGGTGAAAAGTTCCACGGCAGTGTTCGATGCGTGAGTCTACATGGAAGATTTTTAGAGATTGGAAAATACGATCTTATGCTAGACAACAAGCTAGGTAAAGTACTTAAAATTATCTTTTTATATGTCGATATACCTCTTTCAGCGACACATAGAAGTAAAAACAATTTTAATTTTACGATTCTCGGAATGAATCAAAATCATTGCATCTACTTATATAATACGCTAACGCATGCTTACCAAAATCGAAGATATTTCTATGCTGGGAACGGCAACAACTAGATGTAAACATCAGCGTAATAACAATAACACACGCGGAAAAATCCAAATTAACAGTTCAATGACATCAAGTGAAACAAGCATATTCGTTACTAGTTGCGTATGTTCCGCTGTAGGTAGATTACAAAACAACAATACATACGCGAAAAAAAGCAAAATCTTTCGGATCTTTTCACAGCGCGTTTATCGCACATTAAAAAAAATCGCTTTGCATTGGGCTGAAGCATATTTTAGACATTTACTGTTTCTTTTATATTTTTGTAACCAAGGGTATGTATTAAATAATGCAAACGTAGTATAAAACACTAGATTGCTAAAATTGGCACATTAACCCCGCAGCTGCTGAAATTAAGAAGCATTGCTGTAGAAATTTGTAAAACATTTATCACTCAATAAAGTATTTTTATAAAAATTTTATGAATGGAAATGCCACCAATTATATCTTTTCATGCATCTCGCAATGTTAGTACTTGACTTTGCCCCCCATTCCCACCATCAACTTTTACAATGAGACAAAAATTTTTAGCAACCCTAACTAAATAAATTTAATGACAAATACCGTTAAAACAAGAACATGATTTCGTTGACTCCGATAATTTGGCCCAAACTGCACTGAGTATATAGAACAGTAAGGTATGGGGCGGAGAAGCTGGCCGCCTTGGAGGCTAGTACAGTATAGAAACAGTTAGGTTACAATAGCTCACAATATTGTATTTTTTTTAACAAATCTGAGCATATATATATATATGTGTGCAATACAATTTTTAAATCAATTTTAAAAGTATAAAAAATTAAAAAATATCTAAAAATAAAATTTATGCTTGAAACTTTTAAATTTTAAAGAGGTGCAAGGCTGCCCCCTGCAGGGGACTTATACTTTCAGCAGGATAATGCTCCTTGTGATAAAGCTGGCATTTTCTTCAGATGATTCGAAGAGCATAGAGAATTAATCTGGATTTGTTGACCTGCTCAATCACCATTTCTCATTCCAGCTGAGAATTTGTGAAATGAGATCGAACACGGAATCAAATTAGCTGTATCCAGAACCATCATATATTAAGGAACTGGAAAGTGCAGTTCATCGGATACGGTCTCAAATTCTTCCTAACACCAATCATCAGCTCATAGAATGCATTCCAAGAAGAATTCATGCAGTTTTGAAGCCAGAAGGGGATCCAACATTGTATTAAGGGTTGTGGTCGTAGTAATTCGGCCATTCAGTGTATATGAAATAACGAAGAAATGAATACGTTCAATGGAACACTTAACATCTAAACTTTAAAAAGTCACCCCGTCTTTACTTTACCTATGCAATCAGTTCATGCCATCGAGTAATATCTAAGATTTAAATTTGATTCTTAATTCATCACGACTTTTAACCCTAATGCATGTTGCCCTCGCTGTGAGGACACAACTCTGACATATTTGCTGTTCTGATTCGCAAAGAATACATGTCATCTCAATTAAATACTTATGGGGGATATCTAGATAGACTGCCCAATGTCGACAAAGTGCAGCCGTTGCCATCTCACCATTTAACTACCAGCAAGATGGCGGTCAATCGAATCGCCTTAGCTGGTAGTTAAATCGTGCGACGGCGAAGGCTGCGCATTGTCGACACTGGGAAATGGTTGCTTGGAAAAGAATTAAGTGACTTGCAGGGAAACTGAAGTTTAAAAAATATTTTGGTATAAAACTATTTTCAGGTATGAAATTCTTCTTAAAGAACATTCAGTTTCAAGCGGTTTTCTTGGATGTAGAAATAAATGACAGTAACATAGCTAAAATGAAAGAGGCCCGGCAGCTCGTAATGGAAGGTATCAGGAATGGCGTTGTGAAACCCCTCCCAAGAACTGTTTTCGATTACAGCGACACCGAAAAGGCCTTTAGATACATGGGCTCCGGAACACATATAGGCAAAGTATTGTTGAAGGTGAGTATCTATGTATACGATTAAAACTTTATTTGTTCATTGGTTGTAGAATTAGCAACGTTGCTAAAACCCTGGCTTCTTGTGACCTATTTCTCTCGTAGGACTTGAAAATATATTTTCAGCTGAGATCGGTAGAGCATATAACTGTATACACAGGCTGTCCCATAAATGCCGCCCAAACTCAGCACAGTCAGATTCCTCGTCTGAAGTACTATATTAAAAAACGGACAAAGAGCTCTACCTGTACGGCTCATAGTTTTTGAGAAAAATAGAAGAAAACTAAGTATGACGCCACACCCAGTTCGCACTGGATGTGGCGTCATACAATTAGAAAAAACAATTAAGAACAATTAGGAACATTATATTGGACACTGGATTAGAATTGGGGGACTCGGTCTTATGGCAGCTATGCTCATCAGATCTGGCACCTTTGAATTCCCTCTAATAAAAACGTTTGAAAGAATTTATGTATCGAGACCTAATTACAATAGAGAGTGATTTAGTCCCTCCCATTCATGTTGTGTGTATTTATGTGGGCACCAGACTGATGCAACGTGAGCAGTTAGCCATGCACGACACATGCAAACATGCCTCGAGATGCACGGTGGACATTTTGAACATCATTTCATGAAAGAATATGCAAAAAAATAAATAAATAAATAAATAACTATGTACATGCTTCCAATAAAGCCTCCTTTTGTACACCGGATATGACGTGTTTCTACTTTTTACTCGCATTTTTCTTGAAAACTATAGGTCGTAGAAGTACGATTCTTTGGCCGTTTTATATGTACTTCCAACGAGGAATCTGTCTGCGCAGAGTTTGAGTGGTATTTGTGGGACATCCTGTCTATATTCACACAGCATAAATATTCGAATATTTTTATACGGCAAATGATTATTAAAGATATACACTTTTTGCCGGTCTTATAACTTAATCTTAGAATAATTGTTATATTATTCATCGGAAACCATTGTGACTGTTTATTAAGCATTTTAAAATGTATTTTGTACTTTAAAATCAATCTCATTCATATATTTTCGGAAAGAAAAACCTCCCCGAAAAAATACATCTGACTACACAAAAAAATGAAAAGATCGTGTGAATGGAAAACAATATTTTCTCATACCAGGAGATTCCGACTGATCAGTGAGGAACGATAGGGCTCTCAGGCAAACTTAAGTCAGACGCGCAAATTAAACAAAGTGAGCGCCTCTGAGGTCAAATGAAGCACGCACGAAGTTTCTCCCGCTGTGGCCTAGTCACTCATCTCCGTTCCCGTAAGAACACGGAAAGTGAAGCTGCACACGGCTTTGGCCAGGGCTTGGGAGTGTGAACTCCTCACGCGGCTGGACTAGAACCCCTTTACACGGGCTACTGTGTGATCGTGTACAGTAATGGGAGCTGGTGCACGTAAAATCCGACGTGGCTGCAATGTCTTCCGCATGTTTAATGTTTTGTCCGCATGTGGGGGTGCAAATTTCAGATAGTTGGTCCCTGTTCTGCAATTGGTTCAAAATCAGGGGACCCCGAGATAAGTCGGGCTTCCTCCCACTGGGGCTCACTAACATTGAAGCCACCCTTTCCGCTCATCGACTTTCTATCTGGGGGATCTGGAACCGCTCCGTGCTAGAGGGCATTAGCAACAACAATAACAAGCATGAAGTTTGGTTTTGTGATAAACAGCCACATAGATCATGTCATTTCATGAAGAAAGTCACCCAGACTGGGGCATAAATTGATTATTCTGACATTTCCTTTTGATAGATCCGTCATGGCTGGCGTTAGTGGTTCATTCTTTAATTCCCTCTTTCTATTGATAAGATTCAAATGCAATTGGCTCATTTTTTCAATAAATTCAAATTGTTTAAAGAATTATACTATATAATGGGGAAAGCTTTTCAAAATGACAGTGGGACACGGCCCGTTTGATTAGTAATGACGAGGCGCCAGTTTACAAATCCATGGTATTTGACTGCAGGAGATTTTTATATCCTTATCGATGACTTTTCTCTTCACCTCTTCAGACCTGACAAAACTCTCCCATCTCATATTAAAAGCAATCTCTTAATTGTTTTTAAAAACCTATTGCACTTAAAAACAACAGCGCATTATTATAAACAACAGCGCATAAATCTTCGAAAAAAAGCCTAGTTCCCAATCTCTGTTTCGGTAGTAAAGAGTTGTCAGCCATAACGGAAGACTCTCAAGACACTTTTAATTATAAATTTTATTCAAAACACACGAATTTGCATTAAAAGAAAGAAGGAAAGAAAAGGGGGAAAATCAACTTAGGAAATTTCACTAACATTCAAATATTCTTTTCTGGAACGCCAAACAAGAATAAAATAACGGCAAACAAAAATAAAATGTGTGCATTAGCGTGCAGAATTTACACATTCACATGAGTTTATTTTATTGGAATCTAGCTGCGTGTTCGTTCTTCGCACTGTTGGAAACGAAAATTTTCCTTACATGTCGAATTCGAATTCATTCGTGATGTGGAATCTTAAAAAAAATTTTTTTAAATTGACTCTTGATGTAAAGTTTACGTCATGAGTACTAACCTGGCATCATTGCAGTATAATGACTCAAAAAACTACGTCAGTGTGATTCACTACTAAAAATGTAAAAAGCTTAACGGTTTGCAGAGAACTTCTGGCTTTCAAAATGTCTTATTTCTACATCATAGTGTTTGTTAGGTTCAAGTTGTAGCATTAAATACGTTTAGACCAGGAGCGTAGCCAAAAGGGGGGTGTTAGGGGGTCATACCCCCCTGAGGAATTTTTTACCATACGAAATGGATATTTTTCACTACATTATTAAAAACACGTATACATATATATATGAGTAGTAGTAGTCGTAACCCCCCCCATGAAAAATTTCTGGCTACGCCCCTGCGTAAGACATTACATGAAATGGACAACTGTTTATTTCTTTCCGAACATGTACCATGTAAGGGAAGTATTGTAATCATGAAAAAATTCGACTTCGAGATTTTGGTGCATTTACACGTTATGAGGTCTCCTGAATTCATTTATGACATTTTCAAGAGATGTTTTTAAAATAGGTGCGCACCCGCTCTTCATACGCGAAGAAGCGAATATTTTACTAAAATCATATCTGCATGTGACAAAACAGAATTTCATTTTTTAAAAAGTTCATGTAATCACCTCTGTTGAAATTACAGCGGGATATATTAACGCAAATTAGAATAATTTTCGTTTAGTTGGTTGTAAGACAACCGTTGAAAAAGGATAAACACTTTTAATTTCATGAAATATTTATTAAAGTGGTATATTGTGATTTATTCATATTATCCTTACAAATCTAATAATTCTACCTATTACGTACATTAATACTATCTATCTTCACTTCTCTCTCTTCAAGGCTCGCTTAAAAGAAACAGCTTAGATTACTTGACACCAATGGGATCTTTTGATTCTATGGCGATTCTTTGCAATTTACTCATTAGCATAAATAATAATCATTTCACATAATAGTTGCCATTAAGGAAACTCTCCATATATATTTAATTTATGCATAGTTTCACAAGACCGGCGTATTTAGCACCGCAAACCATTTCATCTCACAGTGGGGAGAAAATATCCAAGGGTGCCATTTTAAATGGGGATGGACGCGAGACGCGAGAATTCTCGCATTGTCTCGCGTTCTCGCAATGTCTCGCGAGACGAGACGCGATACGAGACATGCATTTTTTTGCGAGACGAGAAAGAAAATATTTTGCGGGACGAGACGCGAGACGAGACAGAGTCTTGTCTCGCGCGAGATTTCTCGCGAGAATTCTCGCACTTTTTTCCGTCTCGCATAAATACGATCTGAAAAGCGACAATTTGCCTGAAGCCGCTACCGTTTAACTTGCGTCTCCTTCGTTTTCGGTCCTGGTATACTATCAGCACTCTACAATACGCACAAACACGTAACATTTAAAATTAGAACAGACGAGAGATATACAAAACACACAAAGGAGAGGATAAAGAAAGAGGCGGAAAAAAAAGAAAACAGAAAAGAGTTGAAAGAAAAATAATAAGTAAATAGGAAAGGCGGTACGGTATGTTTAAATCTGAACACTTTTAGACGGGGCTCGGGGCATTAAGTTTGGGGCCCCCCTTACTATCCCCTTTATTACGCATTAAGCCCCTTTACTGAGCCCGCCCTTTTTTAAGCATTTTAACCCAGTTTTGACCTCTGTTGTACTCGAAAATTGCATTTCAGTTAACTGCAGTTTTTGTACTTTAATCAAATCGTATTTATCACCCCCAAAAAATATCTCTAACTTGATCTAGTGATAGACAATTAGGTAATACCTATATTATAGAGGAAATTCAGTTTTTTCCCCACAATTACTATTTCAGTACATATGAATTTATAATTTAGATAATCAGGATATATATGGGCCCCCTTTTTCTTCAGGGGCACCGGACTACCGCCCACCCTTGCCCCTGTGATAATCGGGTTTCGGGTATATCAGAGAGAGATTAGAAGTAGAGCAACTTGCATTCGCATTGATGCTGAGTCTGAGTAGGTTGAAATATGGTTGAATATCCTTGGTTGAAATATCCTTGTACCGATATTATCCTCAAACTTTCCCGCACGTTGCGGCGTGCGTAGGGGGGGGGGGGCGCCGACCCTGGAAACAACTTTCTAGGGGCGGTTAAATCCCTATTGTTGGCCTATTTTAAAGAGATTAAAATGACATTTTTTATTCTTATATATTAATATCGGACGGAAAGAAATGCAAGCAATTTTTTTAAAAACTATTTCTCTTTTCGTTTATATTATCATGTTTTCCCTTCCTTCGGCTTGCAAAACTTTTATAATTTTTTTTCCTCCCTATCATTTTATCTTGCAGTTGGGTTCCTATTCTAAAATTATCTTCGCCTGTTAGATGTCTTTTCATTTTTTCAAAAAATCCACACTGGATATACATTAGCGGGATTATGGTTTAATTTTTCTGTAAACAGGGCGACCATAACGACTGTAGTACTATCGCTAAAAATTATTGTGGAAAAGTACAAACGGATAGTCGTCAACAAATTAACTGTTCAGTAATTTAAAATATAAACAGAAAATTAGACGCCTATTAACCAACTGAGATACTATAATGAAATCTAAAAATGCACACAGGGTAATGTTATTGGAAATATTAGGCAAATAATTATAATTATCGTTAATATAATCTTGTTTTCATTAATATAAAAATTACACATATTTTAGAGACATGAAATTGACGTTAAAGTAAATAGTAGAGATTTAATAAAGACTAAAAGTGTTCTGTTTATAATTTTTCAAGGGTTATCTTACAACCAACTGAAAGATAAGTAATTCTAATTTGTGTTAATATATCCCGCAGTAATTTCAACAGAGGAGATTACTTGAACTTAAAAAAAAATCTGTTTTGTCTCATGCAGATATGATTTTAGTAAAATATTCGCTACTTCTCGTATGAAGAGCGGGTGCGCAGCTATTTTAAAACAAACGGCTGTTCATTTCATGTAGTGTCTGAGGTATTTAATGCTACATCTTGAACAGTATGATGTAGAAATAACACATTTTGAAAGTCGGGAATTCTCTGCAAACCGCTAAGCTTTTCACTTTTCTGATCGCGAATGACACTGACGTAGTTTTTGAGTCATTATATTGCAATGATGCCAGGTTAATACTCATGACGCAAACTTTACATCAAGAGTCAAATAATTTTGCTTTTATTTTAGATTCCACATCACGAATGAATGCGAATTCGACATGTAAGGAAAGTTTTCGTTTCCAACAGTGCGAAGAACGAACACGCAGCTAGATTCCAATAAAATAAACTCATGTGAATGTGTAAATTCTGCACGCTAATGCACACATTTTATTTTTGTTTGCCGTTATTTTAATTATGCCCCATTAAAAATTTCTATGGATAGGTTGAAAAACTTTTTTCTAATCCTTTTTGTGGCTACAACTCAACATGAATTTTTGATGCAGTGATTGCAATGCAATGGCGAAAGCTGTCCGCGTTGATGCTAAAAAAAAAATTAAACATTAGGTTGCATTAAAATTCGTAAAAAATCATCTAATTTACATAATGTTTTCGTTTTCATTTTAAAAGAGGGAGAAAAGAATGTTTCACGATTTGTCAAAATATCAAAAAGTTATGACAGATAGTATTCAAGATGCGATAGTTTTAGAATTATTTTACGAAAAAATTCGCCAAAACAGACGCATAGTAAAAAAATTCCTAAAAATTGGTAAACCATGTTATGGATTCAGAACAAACTGCTTTTTAAAGAAAATTTTCTCCTCAGTCCGATGATACAAATGCCGTTTTGCTGCGGGCGTAATTTTCGCCGTTATTACGAATTAGGTGAGAAAAAATGCAGAAAATCGCATAAAACATAATAAAAAAAAATTCTAGGTCGAATTTTGAATAAATCGCTTCGATGTGCACAACTGCATGTACAGAACTTCCCGAGTACCAAATTTGGTGTTTCTAGGTGTGGCCGTTTGTCCGTAACGCCGCCGACACACAGACATCGTCTTTTATAATATGTAGAGATTAAAGTATCCACGCCATCTGAAGTATCTAAAAGTAATCTAAAGTATCCATAAACTATTCAAAATTAAAGTACGTCAGTTCAGACCCAGCAAACACAGCCCTGTCGGATAAGTTTTGGGCCGACATCGGCATGCCGACGCAGAATGTGCCAGGGCGATATCGCTCAGTCGGTACTAAAAACGTCAAATTTGCGTCCGTCTGGGCGTGTGTCGGGACGAAAGGATGGGGTGGTTTTGGATCGGTGTCGGCTATAACGACAACGATATCGGTCCAGCTTTACGCCGGACTTAAAGTGACAACTTTCCGCAAATGGTATGGTACCGGCAACGATAAAAAAACGAAAAAAAATCGCCGTCCTATTGATTTCTCAAATAAGCTTACAATTAGTTTCCAGGGCAAAAACTACTCTCTCTCTCTCTCTCTCTATATATATATATATAAATATATATATATATATAAATAGAGTAGTTATATATATATATATATATATATATATATATATAATATTTAACTAAATTAACTTATATATATATTATTTAACAAATTAAATTTTACTTATTAAACCAGTAGTTTACCAGTAGTAGTTACTTAATAAACCTAGGACTAATTTTGCTGAAAGTACTTGCAATAATAAAAAATTTCTTTAAATAAACTGTTTTGATTAATTTAAAAAGTGTTTTATTTATTTACTAAATTATTTTGTCAAATCAAACACTCAATTAGACATTTTTCAAATATTATTTGTTTACTTAACCAAATATTTAATTGCTTTTAGCAATTTCGTAACTGATCAAATATTTGTTTATTTCATTCGTTTTGATAGTAATATACATATATTTTTAATATTTTAGAATCCAAGAAAATAGTACATGCAATGAAGCACATTAAAAAAGATAAATAAATAAGTTTACATTAATTATATTGCAAGTTATGCCACAAAAGAAGAATAAAGTGGACTTTCATCATTATGCATTGAAATAATGAAACTAGGTTTCTTATGAGAAAATATACAGTATGTTTTTGATAGATATCTCATTTTACACCACCTTACCTATATTTATATCACCTACTGTAGGGAGTTTTTTTTTTTTTTTTTACTTTTTACTTTTTAACAATATACATTATAATTTTTTACGTATTATTAGCAAGAAGCCTTTTCAATACAATATTGGTGTTTATTTGCGCAAAAGAATAAAAAAATAATATCCTATTTATATTTATACATGTTCCTCCTTTTGTATAATAATCAAGCTTAATATTCTTATTACTAATGGGATATGCAGACATGAAAGTACATAGCTAAATTTATAAATCGTTCAAAGATATGAAAAAATTAAAATAACAATTAAACTAGGAATTCATCTAAGCAAAAATATTAGCAAGCATAATTTACACGAAAATTGAAAAAGTTGTAAAGTTGTTATCCCATATACTTTACAAAGAAAAGCAAAACAATATTTTATACAATAGTTAAGTAAATATTTAACTTACCATTTTTTTTCCTTACTTTTTGGAGCTTCAGCATAAGACAACCAATCGAAACAGATTAAAACATTGTTAATGAACTTAATTATGTCATTTAACAAATGCTTTAACCCAACTGGTCTAAAACAAAAATATTTACTCTTATCTTTTCAGAAATAATCACACCCTGGCATCTGAATAGTATCCGTGCAAATAAAGCTTTTCAACGTATTTTTCAGCGAAAACACACGAAGCGCCGAAGTCTTCTTTTTTCTTTCTTTTTTCCCAACAGGCTGTTTACGCAAGTATAATAGGTTACGGAGTTTTTGCCTCCGGAGAAAGGCCCTCCCCCGAATAACTCCGCCCCAATAAAATAGTACGTTTCGGATGCCCAAGTTAGAACAATACTAACATATTTTTCAGCTGTTAAGTACTGAAATAAAGTTTCTTATAAAATATTTTGAATACAAAAATTAAAATAACTAAGAAATTATTAAATAATGCCTCACCCCAACAATGCGAGAAGAATTCTTATATATTGGCGGGAATTTAGTTTAGCACTAACCCTCCATTTCGCCAACGGAGCAGACAATCTGCCTTTCCCACGCTTTTCAGCTGACCCTCCGTCAGGGTGTGTGTATTTTTTAAGATACTAGCATCTGGATTAAGATGGGTCGAAATAAGCAAAAATATTTGGATTTCGGAATAACTTTTGGAACAGTACGGAAAACTTGGAAAATGGGATAGTTAGAAGGTTAGAATTCGCAAACATTTCCAGCAATATTATTCAATATTTACCCCCCCCCCCCGATTTGCGACACTGAAAAACAGAGATAAGAGGGGGGGAAATCAAATTTTATGAAAAAATATGTTTGCAAAGAAAATATGAATTTTTATACTGGCATACCACGAAAATGTTACATAATAGGTCAGTTAGAGCCACCAAAAATAAATAAATTTTTCTCAATATTTTACCTCGCCACTTTGACCTGAAAAGTTTGAGAAAAGTGAAAATTTCGAATTTTCTAAAAAGCTGTAGTGCGAACTTTATTTTTCGAAATTACAATCAATATTATTTGATTGATTAAACAGTACTTAAAATAATAAGAAATGCATAATGACTAGGCAATTTAATCTATTTTTTTTACCAAATTAATACTAACATATTGTTTTTAAATACATTTAGACAGAAAACAGATTAAAACAAAAGTCTACAGATGTTTAACCTGTTCGCTTTTATAATTGAAAAGACCAACGGAGAAGACTCCCCTTCTGTGACCAGTATTGCTTCCTAGACCAGGTCTTTCAATGGCCAGTGGAGCATTCAAAGAAATTCCCGTTCTGGGAAGCTTAGTCACAGTGTCACATTACTGGCAGGGCAAACGGGGTCTGTTTAGAGCCCTACGATTTTAGGGGTCCAAAAATCTTATATGTTACACTTTTTTATAATTTCACAATAAGATAACAAAGGAAAAAGCGACAAAAGTTGTATTTTTTTTCAATTATAAACTATGAACAATGAAAATAATTCATATTTACATCTGTATAAATAATTTTAAACTTATTTTCAATTCGTCAAAAGGCTTAGACGATATATAGCATAGCTGCCAACATTTGTAGAATCTGATTAACTACCTTTTCGTAAACAGTATTTTTAAAGTTTGAAAGTAACAAAATTTTTGTAATTAAATATGTTGGTTAACTGTTATTAATATATATATATATATATTAAAAATGGGTTTTATTAAATCCTGTACATTTTGTCAAATATGATATAGCAGTTGCAGTTAGACCTAACGTTTCACTGATGTTATCTGTTTCATTGATTATTTCAGTTTAAACTTTCTCGTGTTTGGAGAGAGAGGAAGATATTTAAAACTTTAACCAATCGTAATTGATTTTTTGGAAGGGAGAAAGTTATCGCGTGGGGCCCAATATTATTCTTTTGCCCAGGGCCCACAGATGCCTTGATCGTACTCTGCACAGAGAGAGACTTTAATTTGTGTTAAATTCCCACAAGAATATCGAATAAATACATTAAAGCCCCCCTCCCCCCAAAAAAGAGCTTTTGTTGATGTAGATGCATTGTTGTGTATCTGCATTAACTAAGATGTTTGTTTTGCTAGTGTGTTAATGACAGGTTTGCCACAGGGCCATCTGTCTAGGGAGGCTTCTTGGAGGGGAAGACTTTTTAAGGGGTTATATTTACAGAAGACTCAACCATGACATTGCATTCGGAAGTGATATGAAATGCGCTAAGATTGAATTTAATATGGAAGTTTTAATTCGACGCGTCGTTCGGGTTGTGTAGTGACTAAAGAACCATTCTAACATATCACGGGTCCGGGTTCGATTAACGCTGGTCCACTTAGTAGCTGCCTCCGTAATAAAGTGTCCAATAATTTCGGCCTAGTGGTTCCAATGCTTATACGTCAAGTGGCCGCCATTAGAAAAAAAAAGTTTTAACCCGACGATTTTTTGGAAGGGGGAAAGTTATCGCGTGGGGCCCAATATTATTCTGGGTTAAAATGTTTATTCGAGTTAAAATGTTTTAACCCGACAGTTTTTGCTAACCATATCATCTGTCCTGTTTTAGATAGTCAGTTTTCAATAGCTGGACATTTTTTTTTCAATTATTGTTCAGTAATCTCAGGAATCAAAATATCCAGTACATTTACATTTGGCTATTAGGAATTTCTTGAAAAATTATAATGAATGTTAAAAGTCTTGAAAACTATTTAACTAATTTGATCAAAAGTAGCTATGCATTCAAAAATACACCACTTTTAATAAGCGTCGTCTCGTTAATAAGAGTAATCGTCAGTTCGAGGCTGTGGGCGGTTGCCCACGTCATTAGCGTCTCTCCCCCCCCCTTCTGCGTCAGGTTATCGTAAGGGATGTTTACATAGAATTTAGAAAATAAATGCCGAAAAAAATACTTGCCGGATATCCATTACATCTCTAAAAATTAGGAAAAATATTTGGTGAATCGGCATCAGCCAGAAGAAGACCCGAAAATCAGTCGTGTCAAACGCTTCGATTATAAACCAATATTTCCAATGCAGTCGTGTTTGCACTTACACAGCTTCTATGTACGTCGTTGCTTAACGACCTTTTTCTTCAAATACGTCACTGTGCTCCAGTGGCGTATGCAAAGGGGAGGGTTTGGGGGTTCAAACCCCCACCCCTTGCCAAAAAGTTTTTAACAAAATGTCCATAAGTTTTCAATTTTTAGCTTAAATATTACGCATATTAATACAAAGTTATGTCTACAACCCCCCCCCTTGAAGGAAGTCTGCATACGCCACTGCTGTGCTCCATCGTTTTACGCTCAGACAACAGATTGGGCCACAACCAGAGCATTCGAATACCCACTCTAGGAAAGCAACGATGAACACAAGAAGGAGAATCGGTGTTTTCGTTTCTTTACGGCTTGATATTATTAAACAGGTTAAAGCGAATAAAATACTTAAATATTTTAGACGTTATCATGGGCGACCATAAGGGGGGGGGCAAGGTAGGGCACTGGCCCCCACCCCTCTAGATTTTTAGCATAATGCCTTATGATGTACAAACAAAATGGCATCGCCAAACAAATTTAGAACTGAAATTGCTACAAGTCTGAAATTTGCCATCCCCCTTAGAATTTTTTTAAAAAGTTTTTGAAGAAAAACTTCTATGGGTGCCCGTAACAGTTATCCTTAGAACCTAAATGAGTGATTTTTTCTCTAATCTCTCTAAAAGTCGTTAAACGCTGCATTCACTACTTTTAATGAAGCGTATTCTTTTATAATACATCAGTATTGACTTTCTTTTTCTTTTTTTTCGAATGGACACTTCAGATATGCATTTTAAACAATAACTGAATATAGATGCTATTAAAAGTATATTGGATGACCCTCTGAATAAAGCATTCCTGAGCTAACCAAGAACCAAGTACTCTCAACTTCGATAGAGTACTTGGTATAGTATACAGTAGTAGCGGGTAATATAGAAAAATTTCTTTTCAATCTATATATATTTACTGCTGCAAGAGCATGGACAGACAATAAAATAAAATTAAAATAAATTAACCTTGCTGGAAAGTGTTAATTAAAAACGGTATATAAATAGTTGCCTGATAATATTTAATTGTTTGAATAACATGCATATTAAATATGTTCTCGTTTGATGTCTGTACGTCGCTCACGTATTTTAGTTATGTTTGTGGAAAGAAGTGGAACGGTGTTATCATTTAAAATTTTTTTTTGAACGGAAGTAGTTTTATTACTACGCCGCAAACACACTGGATGAAGAAATAATAAAATACTCATACACCACTAAGCTGCTTTTTACATCACGTCTGGTGTTCGATTTTTTGTATGTGATCCAAATAGCGTCCATAGTAGGGTGATGCGAAAAACATTTTTTTCTGAAATTCGAAACGTCACCATGTGCAATAGTTGCGATTTTGATAGTTAAATTAAACCCTGAAATTTGGATGAAATTGTTTAATATCTTAGGCCTCCTCAAGATCCACGAATTTTGGAAATTATAGGAAAAAATGCTTTAAAATCAACTGCTCTTCTTTAAAAAAATAATAAAAATATGAAATGTCACCAGGTTATTTATTTGCACTTTTGAGTATATAAACATTTGTAAAAAGCTAGCAGATCTAAAATTAATTCTTATACCTCCCTAAATCCCTTAAAGTTTGTCATTTTTATTCCACAAATATCTTGATAAATTGGATAAACAAACTCGTGTACATCCACTTTATTACCAACATGAGCTTGATATTAACAAATCTCACCCTTTCACATACTTTTTGTAAGCATCGTCCTATTAAACAATTTCATCCAAATTTCAGGGTATAATTTTACTCTCAAAATCGCAAGTATTGCACATGGTGGCGTTTCGAATTTCAAAAAAAAAATTGTTTTCCGCACCACTCTAGTCCACAGCCTCTGAATTCATTAATCGCCAAATCTGGCAGGTACTATTCTCGGAGCGATACATGGCTGAAACCACTCTTCCCTCCCTCCCCCATAGCCTGTGTTAAGGCAAAGACATCTTTGTGTTAAGGGGGGGGAGGCAAGGAAAAAGTGACACAACGGGCGCGTTCGAGAATTCATCGGTTGTGCACCGGTAACACCGGTGCACGACCAGAGCGTTCGAAAAGGCGGAGCGTTGGGCGGAGCTCTGGAATTAACCGCGTTCGAAAACGTTTCGGTCATGTAGCGGTTGTCTGCTCAGCGTGACCAGAGCGCAACCAGAATGACCCTGCTAGCGAGGTGGGTTATTCCGGTTATTAGCGTAGTGTTGCCAATGTTTATTTTTGTTTTCTTGGCTTGGAATTGGATGTGGTGAAGATGACCGAAACCGGTTGACAACCGTGACGTCACTTAACCGAAGAATGACCGCAACCGGTAGCACCGGTGCATAACCAACCGGTGAATTCTTGAACGGGCCCCTGCACGTGCCTGGCTGTGCCCTTGAGCATGAACTCTTACCTGTGAAACAGAACAGTGACCAATGTTCCGTCGAAAAACAGGCTTCCGTTT
The DNA here is from genome assembly GCA_038373885.1 of Cheiracanthium punctorium. Lineage (NCBI taxonomy): Eukaryota > Metazoa > Arthropoda > Arachnida > Araneae > Cheiracanthiidae > Cheiracanthium > Cheiracanthium punctorium. Next base: position 543,042 of record JAWZYV010012973.1, on the reverse strand, counting down.
CGGTAGGGACATACTGGGATCTTAAGTACTGCCATTTCTTAAGAGCTTCAATGAAATCAAAAATTACATTATACAGAATTAAACTGTATGAGAAAATAATATTTTGAAGACTCAATAGTGTCTGTACAATTATAGAATATTTCGCTGAAAAAAACAAACTGTTTTCAAATCTAACATAATGTTTCAAAAGAAACACCATAAAGAAAAAATTAATGAACAGTCACGAAGTGATATTTTCATTTACATTTTATAGAAAATTGTTAAGGGACCTTCCAGTAGGGTGCGGAAATTTATAGGCATAGATTACATTTTAAATCCCCCAATACACAGCATGGAATGCGTACTATTCCATAAGTTTCTTATATTCGTTTTCTTTTTAAGGCATTCAGATTAAATTAAAGCTCATGTGTGAGCACTAATGCTACCCAGCTTAAATTATTCAACGCTCCGTTTGAACCGAAAATCTGAGCATGTCACACAAAAAAAAAATTAAACCGGTGCATATTTTCAATGATCAGACCGATTATGTTAAACCCGGGTTCAGATGTGGAATAAAATCGGACAAAGCGCAATATGGCGGATCCTAGGAAGGTGTTTGGGAACTTGACACCCAGCCCCCCCCCCTCAATCCTTCTTTTCATTGTGCATTTTGTTTTAATCAAATGAGCTTTTTCATTAAACTGGCTCCTCCCATTAAATTGTTTTGTTTTAATGTGATATTTTTCTTGATTGTACACTTTATATCAGCCAAATTAGCAAGTTTCTTTTTTTAATGTGACTCGAAGACCAATTTTCTGATTTGATTTCATATGATTTTGTAGTTATGGCAAAGCTACGCGAAAGCTATCTGCTTAAATGGGGATGCCTTGAGCGGAGAAACTTTTAGAAGGTTCAAACGCGTATTTACGTTACACCTGGAGAAAATCACCCTAAACTCCAGACCATTAAATCGACAGCCTCGCGGTAGACCAGTAACCTTGACCTTCACTCTTCGGCCATCTACCATGTTGGGTGTCTTATCCACTCGGCCATGGTCGGCAACCAATTTTTCTGTTTCCGCCACAGGAGGGTTGGGGGTAAAATAAGTAACTTAAGCTTAAAAAAAGAGCTATAAATTCCAAACTATAAAACAATTAATAAACAATAAAATTGGGGTTGAACATTAGTTATAGTAATTATTTATTCCCTAATTTTATAAAAATCAATCATATTTCCTTCATTTTATGAATATTAGATAATCTTTTGAATTTATAAAAATTTTATAAAATTCCCCCAAATTCTGTTCTAGAATTAGGGATACAACGGTGATTTATCCTCAAATATATGTTCAAAAATCTGTTTACCTTATCTAACGCACATTCACATTACATTTGGAGAAAATCCTCCAAAATCCAAACTGTAGATTGACAGATACACGGTAGACCAGAACTTTGGACCTTCACATTTCAACCATGTTCAGTGCCTTATCCTCTCGGCCATGGTGGGATAAATAGTAAGTATCGAAAACATAAATTAAAAACTATTACTATAACAATATATATGTGCTGCTTGCTGGTTTTATACCGTTAAGTTTAGAAATTACACTTCTGGGCCGATATCGGTTATGCAGTACATCGCCGAAATCGCATGTTAACCCTAAAAGACTTGCCGCAATCGGACCGTTGCATGCCCGAAATCACCTTTCTTTTGCCTACGCCAACGCATTTTGCCGACACAGAACCGACACCGCTCCAATTACCATCATGCCAATGCCGACATCGGAACGGCACTGCCGATGTCGGCCCATCCCTTACCCGATACGGCTGTGTTTGCTGGGAAACTGCAAAAAAATCTTAAAGGATCGTTTTAACAGTGAAAACGCGAAAGTCCGCATCTGTGGACCTTTGGAACGAAGACATTATGCTAAGACAAGGTGTTCTCCTTTCAGGTTCGTGACGAGGAGAAAGAGAAATACGTGATTCCGACGAAACTCTGCCTGCCAGCTGTTCCGGTAACCTACTTCTATCCTCACAAAGTGTACATCATCATCGGAGGTCTTGGAGGGTTCGGAATAGAGATCACCAAGTGGATGCTTAGGAAAGGGGCCAGGAACGTGATCCTGACGACGAGGTACGGGGCCAGGACGCCTTACCACCATTTCTGTCTCAGGAGATGGAAGGATGCGGGATACAATGTCACTGTTTCGACGAGGAACGCGAGCGAGAAGGAAGAAGCCTCGAAACTGCTCAAGGAGGCTTTACAGCTCGGTCCCGTTGGGGGTATTTTCAATTCGGCTGTCGTAAGTACATCTTTGTGTAACATAGCACTATTGTTAAATCATTGATACTAGTTCAAAAGTTGAATATTGATCACACAGCAGGATAGGGTTTCTTACACTGTGGGTCTAGACTATGGTTTCCAGCCGTCCCGCGAGAGCCGGGACGTCCCGTTTTCTTGAGGGCACGTCCTTTGAAAGGTGTGTGCGGTACGCCAAGTGTCCTGCTTTTTTTACAGAATAAGAAATTTAATAATCTGATAAATTATAATGATATCAGAAGAGATTATAAATTATTAGTTTCTTTCCTAAATAAAATTATCTCAGCAGAGGTGATTGTATACTTCAAGTTTTTTCTTCTAAATAAGTAATACTGTAATTTCAGTAAAAGTGGTTTATCATAACTTACTTACCCCCCCCCCCCCATGTAATTAATTTATCCAAAACTGCAACAGTATACTGCAGTGCAAGTGGAGAAACTGGCAGTTTCACTTTCACGTGTGTCGGATTTGCGTAATTCTTAAAGATGGTCCTACAAAATTTTCGTAAATATTATGGGGTCCCTACACCAAAAAGTTTAAGAAACCTAGCACTAGGATAAGAATTGACTCTTCTGCTCTCATTGTGCGGATTTGCATCTTGGTTTCGTAAATTCCCCGCTCTCTCCACCAAATCGCCTACATCTCCTAGCACATCCAGGTCACCCCTTGAAATCTCATCTCTTCCTGAGCTAGAACCAGAGTCAAAGGAAAACAGTGATTCTTAACAAAATTACTCTAAATCTAACGATTGTAAATTTTAGATAACTAATGATGAAATTCTGGTTTATTCTTTTGGGGTAGAATTTTAAGAATCTAATCCTGGAATATTGCCTGTGCAGAGGTATTTTTCGATCAAGAAAAAAAGTTGCAATAATATAATATGAAATAAAAGAGGTGCAACGAGTGGTTCATGAAGATACCAAAATTGCGTTGTGAGACCTCTGTCTCAAACTATTTAAGTTCGTGGGAAATTTTTTTTAGAGTTGAAGGAGGATCAAGAACCAGAGGTTAAACTGCACTGATTTTCTACAACTTGGTTTACTTTGTGTACAATTTCCATCAATTACCCCTTTTTTCTGTCTTTTTAGAGTATGTGTACTTTTACGAAAAAAAAAAAAGAAAAAAAAAAACACTCAAAATACTGGTGCTAAATGATAAATAAATAAAAACTTTGTGAAAAAAAAAAAGCAAACATAAAATGTTACTTATAAGATGCTACGATCGTTTCGACCAAAGAAAAAAAAAAAACCATTTCGGTCTTCATCAGAGAAGCTCTTCGACTCACTGAGTTGAGGGAACTGCAAAAGATAAACAAACAAGCATGTTGCCACAAGGAAACAAGAAAAGTCGAACAAAACCATGGAGAGGGAAAAAATGGGAAGGGATAAAAAGAAAAGGAAAGAAGGACAAACAAAAATACGTACATAAATAATAATAACAAAAAACGCAAAAAAGAAGAACAGTAAAAAGCAAAAACTTTCTGCTTTTTACACTTATGTGCTTCGTGCTATCAAAATTTGCTCTGACTCTTCATCTCTTAATAATGAGATTAATTACTTACAATTTTTAGCTGTCTCTCGTGGTCTTAGCCCCTCTATTATTGATAAAGCTCTTTCTAAATTTAATAAGCCTCATACTTCTACTACTATTAATTTTCATAGTGAATTAATCGTAAAACCTTTCTTTTCACCTTTATGCTACAAAATTTCTAAACTTCTCAAAAATTTCTGTGTCAAAGTCATTTTTAAACCTGTTAATAAACTTAAATTTTCTTCCCTTAAAGATCCTATTCTTACTGAGAACCGTTGGGGTGTTTATTATATACCTTGTGGATCTTGTGATTTGGTCTATATTGGTCAGACCAGAAGAGCTCTCAAATATAGGCTCAAAGAGCATGAGAGATATAAAACTCGAGCTTTCCAGATCTTCTATTGCCTCCCATTGTTGGAGTTCTAATCATCGTTTTCAGTTTTATAAGGCTAAGATATTGTGCACTCCTCAATCCTTGTCCCATCTTAATTTTTTGGAAGTTTTTTCCATTACCCAGCACTTGAAACGTCTTGTGAACGACGGTTCTTCCGTTCCTTTCGTTATTCCGCTTGGAAGCTGTTGGTGTAAGGTTCTATTCACTTCCCCCTTTCTCTTCTGCTACCATTCCCCCCCCCCTCTTTCCCTCCCTTCCTAATCTATTTTTTTTTCTTTGTTTGTCCTTTTTTTTGTTTTGTTTTTATGTGTGTATTTCTGTCTTTCCTTTATGTTTTTTATTTTATTCTTATATATATATATTAAAAAAATTCTTATGTGCTGTCCTGTTGTTGTTAAAATATAGTGTTTTTATGTTATTTTTGTTTTATGTTCTTTTGCTTGTTCTGTTTTCTTTTTTGTGTAGTGTTGTTCTTTTTTTGCTTTTTATTTTGTTATTATTAATTTTTTATGTATTATTGTTTGTCCTTATTTTTTTTCTTTTTATCCCTTCCTCTTTTTTCCCTCTCCATGGCTTTGTTCGCCTTTTCTTGTTTCCGTGGGGCAACATGCTTGTTTGTTTATCTTTTTCATTTTCCTCCAAGAAGGTTTAACTTATGGAGGCGCCCATGCTGCGCTAAGCAGTGCTAGGAAAGTGAAGCCTGCCACGCTCCCTCATTCATTCAGAAGATTGAAGGATGCATAGAGATGCATTCAAAAACGAGTTCCGGAATGTGTTAATAAAAATAATTTTAAAGTTACCAACCAATTTGTTTATCCATTTTACGTTTATGGAAGATTGTTAACATGTATTAACTTTTTTTTATAGCATAATTTCAAATTTATTTTCCTGCATTGCGTTTTAAGCATCAAGTGAAACAAAGAACAGTTATTCTTATGATTATACTATACTTTGCAAAACTGGTTATATTTTTTCGTGATAATTGTTTCTTATAATAGAAAAATACTTTTTATATTTCTAGGAAGACATTTTTGTTGTTACATCGGTAAAAATAAGTTTTCTTTTTATTTCACATCAGCCTTAATAATTATTAAATTGCTCACATTATATTAACAATAGTTTTAAGAAACCTGATAACTCTGATAATGTACCATTATTTTTGTGTAGTCATCCTTTTTGATTACCTAATACAATATGATAACACTAGGAAAGGAAGAAAAAATAAATTTTAAGCAAACAAAAGTTGTTAAAAGACGAGAACAAATTAGCTTAAAACGGAAGCGATACAGAATGTTGATATTCATTACTAATAATATAATTATGCTAAAATAGAACATGCATTCAGCTGTGCATACTTGGGGATGTAACCGAAAGACACATTCATACAATAAAGTGAATGCAGTACGAAAGTTACAGTAACAAATAATAAAATTGAACTTACCTATGATACGATTTGTTAGGTAAACATCTCCCTTCGCTGTTGGTACATCCAAAGGCTGAACAACCCGCCATAATTTACTCCTTAGTGTTTGCATATAGTTCACTTGAAAGAAAGTAATTATAATAAAGCGAACAAAGTAATGAAAACGCTATCGCAATAATACTCTTTCGCTATCTCCGTTTATGTCCATTTAATAATATGTGTTTAAAAATAATTGATTATTTAAAAATAAACAGTATTACAGAATTAAAATTATGCCTTAAGATGTGGATTTAAGATATACTTACGTACAATCAGTGAAAAATGAGAAATACAGCAGTTTTGTTCATGAAAATTTACATGCATGCCAATGACGATATGGAATGTTTTGAGTGAATGAGGGGGCGTGTTCTTTGGCTTCATAAACGGGGAACATGGGCGCCTCCATAAGTTAAACCTCCTTGGTTCCCTCAGCTCAGTGAGTCGAAGGGCTTGTCTGATGAAGAGCGAAAGACTTTTTGGTCGAAACGATCGTAACATCGTATAAGTAACATTTTTTGTATACTTTTTTTCACAAAGTTTTTATTTATTTTATGTGTACTTTTGTTGTATTTAAGACCGATTATATTCCCCGTAAGCTTTGTGAATTTGGAGATATTAAATCTCGGATTCTTGATAAAAAATTAGAAAGAAAAAAAAATACACTTAAACCAAGAGCCCACAGTTTCGATGAGAGCCCAGATCGGAATTTTTTTACCTGGAGCCAGGACACATATAAAGTATGTTTTCTCTGGCTTATTCCAAATTTGGTCACTGTATATATTTTAGATCATTGTCCAATCATTAGCTCATTTTATTTTGGTCTGTTGACATCCAGTCCAACTCGAAATTCTATCTGAGCTTTTATGGCTCTGAAAATAAGTGTGATAGATAATGAAGAAACTTAAGTCAAAGACATGTTCAGTTCACTCTGACTAGAGCAAACAATATCCCAACAAATTTGAAATTCTGTTTTTTTTTAAATGGTATACAGTATAGTTACAGTTGCAATAATCTGAAATGGTCATTCAATTCACCGCAAATATTTTAGAAAATACTTATAAACTAGATGTTATATAATGCCTTTTTTATTTACCGGGTGATTCAAAATAGATGTTAAAGTGATTATCATTTAAAGCGTAAGTGATAGAAATATACTTTCAGTTAAAAAAATTCGTCAAATAAACAGTATTTCTCGCATACGGCGATTTTTTTTACAATGGGCTCTATACGTATTAAAATTCAAAATTTAATTTTTATACGGTCCCTCCTTTCCTAGCACTCATATTTGGAAAAATGTTGCTCTGTGTCTAAGAAAAAAAAATCCCATGCTTCTGAGTCAATTAGTTACCGAGATATCGAAAGTTAATAATTTTAGCATTTACCGCCAAATGCTATGGGGATATCTCGAAAATGAGGAAAATAAAATTATTTTTCAACAGACATATTAATTTATGATTATGGTCATTCGAGAGCTGTAGGAGACTCCTAGAATTTCTATTTTAGCTAGAATTTTCCTACAATGCATGTTTGGAAGTTCCTAGTGAAAGTTAACTTGCACCCTAATTTTGTAATTCTTTATTACAGTTCGAAATTCCTCTTCTAGAAGCGTGACATAATTAATGGATAAACCCCTAAAAGACTAAAATATCCATAATTTTATAGCGCTGTACCTGTTAGTTTCACGCGTCTGAATGCGTTTAAATGGCATTTTCCAACAAAAGGATATCATCATTTAACTTTAATTAACTTTCAGTTAATCCCCCAAAAGTACAGAATTTTTTTGTCTCAAAATGCACGCAACACAGCATTTAAAGTGGTATAAATTATCAATTTGGCCGGATACCGGATACCGCGTATCCTGCAAAACTTTCAGCCGGATATCCGGTTATCCGACAGCAATATGTTTTCTTCTTTTTTGCTTTATTTTCTCTAATTTTCTTAGATCATTGAGCTATTACTTTTTTCTTTAAACTTTCTCATTAGTTTGAAATCATTTAATTCAAAAATCAGAAATCCTTTTGGGATTGTTTCCATGAATTTAGTACCAGTTTTAGTGCAATTAAAGTCATACAAATAACAATGTCATGGATATTCTTCCTCAAGAATTAGATAAATATCTTTTAAGATATTTATCTAATATCTTAAAACTGATCTTTTAAGATCAGTTCTTGAAAGAAAGACATCTCCATTCCGCTGTTAGAAAATCAATGTAACAAATTTCCTTTATTTATCAAAATTACTGGGGAGTGACTTTTTCTCATCAGCCAGCAGCACTACAGCTGGTGCACTATTCGCATAAGCAGGGTTAATTGATGGTGGAAAAAAAGGTAACCGAATTCTTAAAAAGATTCAAAAACAGTGTTTTTGTGCAATAATTTCTACCAGTAATAATTTACTCCAATCTTAAAAAAAAGATAGAAGTACTCCCTGCCCCCCTCATTTTTTATACATGATAAAAATATATTCTTAAAAGTACTGAAAACAAAATATTTTTACAAATTGTTTTTTCGCATTTTTTATTATTGCAGTTTTTAGAATTTATTCATTTATTATATTTATTTATGTTATTTCTCTGTATATAATTTTAGGCCGGATGTACTGCCAATATCTGGCTAATGCCAATTATCCGGCGTATTGGCCGGGTGCAGTATGTTTGCCGGATATCCGTTGCATCCCTAATATTAACCATCCTGTTAACTATTTCACTTAGAGACACCGGATTTTTTAAAATGAATTTTCTTACGCACAGAGCAACATTTATCTAAGTATTAGGAGAGACCGTATGCAAATTAAATTTCATATTTTAATATGCATACAGCCCCTAGTCGAAAAAGTGCCATATCTGTAAGCTACTCTTTATATTGACGAACATTTAAATATGTTTCTATTATTAACATTTTTAAAAGATAATCGCTTTAACATCTATTTTGAGCCACTCGGTATCATATTTACATTTTTAGGTGCTTCACGATGCTTTCTTAGAAAACACCAACTTGCAAAGCTTCCAGGAAGTTTGCGCTCCAAAGGCATATGCTACCAGGAACCTGGACATTCTTTCGCGATGTCTATGCCCCGAACTGGACCACTTTGTTTGCTTTTCTTCGATAAGTTGTGGTCGTGGAAACGCAGGACAGATGAATTACGGCTACGCCAATTCAGTGATGGAGCGTGTTTGTGAGATTAGGCGAAAAGACGGATTTCCAGGTATTGCATGTCTCCTTATGTAGGGGCGAGGCTCAAACGAAACAGAATGTGAACGTCTTCCCTCGTATACCGCAAATATATCCCTTTAATTTTTATATTTATGATAAAAAAGATGGCGCCACCTACCTGACATCTGACGTCATCATAGATAGACGAAATATGTCCTCTCCGGCAACCCCCTGACATTCGATCGTTTTCCTTTATTTCATTTGAATCCGTTTTTTCTGTCGTCTGACAAAGTGATCGAACTGTGGGAGGATAAACGTACGTTTCGGAGAGGATTGATCGCGTTTCATTTGAATCAGACCCCTAGTGGCTAGTACTACATAGAAATATTAAAAATTCAATTTTTTTTATTAATATAATTCAAAAAGTACCCACAAAACATTTCTGTATTCATTTGTTTGATTTCAGTCTACTAAAACACAAATCTTTAAACTCATTCGCATTATGAACTGAAATTTGTGGAGTTGCAAAAATGTTAAATGTTGCTAGATAAAGATTTTGAAGTTCTACTTCTTTGAATTAAAGAGCTCTCTCTCTCTTTTTTTTTTTTTTTTTTTTTTTTTTTTTTTTAAATAATTCACCTTTAATTTATGCCAGTATGGCACTGGCTTGCACCATACTGGCACTTTAATCATGCAACTTTTGAGCAGTTTTTTGAAGCATTCGTGTACGATGGAGACTCAAAAAATTTAGACTGTCTCGTTACAAGTCGTAGTATGCACTTATTTCAAACGCTAAACCTATGACAGTTATGAAATATTCAGGAAAAATCTTAAACTGTATTTTGCATTTTTTACTTAAAAAGGTAAGTCTTAGGCTCAATTTCGAAGGTAATTTTCATGCTTAAAATGTTTTTTTCCGAAAGTTACTTGTGATATACAGATTTATTGTTTAAGGGCATAGTGTAGCTTTAAGTGAAGAAGCTTTGTTAGTTTTTTCGAAAGGTCAATGGTTTGTTTTAAAGCTGTTCAAAAATCCTGTGACGACTATCGCTTTGTAAAAGGAATAGCCTTAGAAGTTCTGAAGTGAAATTCGCCCTTTTCGTTTTTGCCCTGAAGACGGTAAATTATAAATTACCAAAACCAGTCAGCGACTTCGCAATTCTGTTTTAAAATCGCTGAATTAGCAGCGATGTACTGTCCGAATGTAAGCTTAAATGCTTTCCCTTTACACCTTAATGAAGTAACTTTATACTTGAATGCTCACTTGAATTTGCTTGATCGGAGCCTTTTCACAAAGAACTAAACTACACTCTTACATTCTAGTGTCATACAGTGAGATGTGTATACATCTCTTTACGCTATGACTACAGCTCATTTCTCTTTACTACTGACTCTTTCTTTCAAAGTTTAAAGGCCTGAGCTCATTTCGATTCTATTAAACTTACAAAAATGTGAATATAAAAAGGCATAACCGATATTTGAATGTAATATGGAAGTTTTCCTCAAAAGAAAACAATTCGTGTAATTTCAGTCCTGTATAGTGTGCCCATTAAAGTCCGTTGTCACTCCGATAATTTTTGAAAGAAAAGAGCTATATTCATAAAAGTGGGGTCCAGGACTAGTAAAGCTATCATGCGCTACATAAGAAAAACCGCTTACAGCACCACCTGGATGCTAAATTTGGAGTTAGCGTTCTTATCTCAAACAACGGTACGAGATACGAGGGGGAACATAGTTACGAAGTTGATCAGCATGAACGATTTAGTTATAAAAGATATCTTGAGCACATCAATGTTAAAAATTGAAGGCGTAAAAGCGTATTACTGATGATTTTGCCAGAGCCTCACCAGCCATGTTGTACAATGTGCAGAGGGAATTGCAGACTAGAATCCAGATGTGTAATTTGCTGAAAACACTTTGAGCATGATAAATGAGCCTAATGTCAAGTAAGTGCAGTTTTGGAAAACTTGACCGTAAAAATGTGCGTTTTATCCTTTCCATTCGTTGTGCAGGCTGATTTCCATTTATTGTGCACAAGTTACCTTTACTTACTAAATAAATGATGCTGAACAAGTTTGTAATTGTTACACCCGCGTATCTCGTACCGTTTTTCTGAGATAAGAACGCTAACCCCAAATTTAGCCACCAGGTGGCGATGTGAGCTGTTTTGTTGCCTAACGCATGGCAACTTTACTATACCTAGATCCCACTTTTATGACTACAGCTCTTGCCTTTCCGAAATAATAGGGGTGACAACGGACTTAGGCGGGCACACTGTATATACGTACATTGAAGGGTTATAGGAATGTTTCGCTTCAGATTCATGAAAATAACTCTCTAGAAACAAATACCGTATTTACCCGCGTATAATTTGAAAAAATGTGGACAAAAAAAGGCTTTAAAGTGGAAGGGGGGTCGACTTATACGAGGGTCCTTAATTTTTAATTTCTTTTTTTTTAATCAGAAGTCAAAAAATGCTCTTTTAAAAGACAATTGTTCGCTTCCCGCATTCCATAACACGACGACGTCGTTTAAGGTTCATTTCCATGCCAGGAAGAATGTAGCGATACAAGACTGAAAACATGTATCATGTTGTTGTTGTTGTGGGATTACGGCCCGTTAGCTAGACATGGGCTCTAGGCCGAAGGGTAGGGTGTGCCCCTTTGAGGTCTTTCTAAGGGATCCTACCCCAATAAGTGTATCATGATGAACCGATGACGACGAAGGAATTTTGTGAATTGCTTGACGAGTCCGATACTGAATCCGTTTAACTTTGTATATTAGTACTTTACCATACCGTACTATCAGTAGTGTCCTATTATTATTATTCATTATTATCAGTTTAATTTTGTATATTATTATCTTTATTATTGTATTAGTACTTCCTTTTTTTCAGATGATTTTGAGTAAATGTATTAAAAAAAATTTTTTTTGATCGTATGGTGAAATATCGTATGGGAAAATGGTGGGTCGGCTTATACGCGGGTAAATACGGTACTTTAAAAGACTTTTTGGAAATCATACTACTTGTGCCTAGGTACTCACTTAATTCCTACTTCCGCATAATTTCTTACAGCTTATGAAGATTGCGAAAGGACAAACCTAAACACTGATTTGTCTGTTAGCACAGTAGGGAGATTTTGCGCTACGTTTCTCCCCACGTTAACGCTAACGCTATCCCCTATTCGAAGTACTTTGACCAATCAGGTTTCGGAATTTATTCGTGCGCACGCGCTGTATTGTCCGAGGGCATTTAACGTTAGCGTTTCTGTGGGAAGAAACGTAGAGCAAAAACTCCCTATATTGTCTTCAAATAATGCCTTTAGAAACATTTCCTGTGTATTAAAGTCCCTGGAAAACTTTTCATTGTGCAAGAAGGTTTTCTAATTCGGTTTGACAAACAAAAATTGTTTTCCCATTCTGTATAGAATTAGATTTAGCAATTTTTCTTATGTTGAATGCCTTTAAAAATTGTATTTTGTTATAGAAAAGTATATCAAAAATTGTATATACACGAATATTTTCGTCGATATTCACACAGAGATCGAAGGCGAAACTGCGAAATTCCTATATTTTTTTCTAAAATATTCACTTATAATAGGTTTAGTTACCTCATAAATTTTTCATCAACATCTAACCTACTATCATGTATAATTAAACCTTTCCTCAAAAGTGAACATTTCCCTCCCGTTATTCTAAATATTCAATTGAAATTTGAAAAAAAAATAAATGGTTCTGAATACATTCATCGCATATTTAAAAGATAGCAGAAAAATATGAAATCTTCAAATATGGCATATGGTGTATCATGTTAGTAGTTATACGCTGGAGAGTACATAAACCTGGGACAAAATATTAATGATTGTGTTTGGTATTAATGAAAGAGTTTTCCCCATAAAATAACTAGGCAGCTTCGTTTCGATTGGCAGATACCATGTTAAGTATCTCCATCATTAATACTTACTATATCTAAATAAGAAAAGTCCTGTCCGTCTCAATTCAAGTTGTAGCAACTAAAAAATAAAGCTTTTACCGACATTGTTTCAAAACAATGGGAAATTTATGCTAAAAAAACCCTAATAAAATCCAAAAACTGCAGTACTTTAAAAATCTGAAAATCCAAACGTTCCCTAATTTTTAATCGATTTTTCGTAATTTTCACCATTCTCGATATCCGATGATGCAACGATAGTGAAAGATCGTGACCATGGAGGTATATTATAGGAGTGGACACTCTCCATAGCTATGCCGGATTTTTGGCACCTCAAACAAGTTTCAGTTATGTAAACATTGGAAATCTAGTGACGTGCAGCGATCCTAGTGGTAAAAGAATAAAAAATTTCATGTGCTGACTGATAACTTATTTTGCTTGTTTTTAATTTTCCAACCTAGCTTGTGAACGAGATTATTAACGCGAGTTCTAAATTTTATTTTTTTTTTTCACTTTTGCTTACGTGGTTGCCTTAGCCAAAATTAATAAAAAATGTTCGATCTTCAGATTATTAAAATATTGAGTTTATATTTGTTAACGAGTGCGTATATCGTGGCTGACAGAAAAGAGGTTTTCGTCTGCCACGGTATATATTTACATTAGAAAATGGCCGACCGGATTGTATGGTGGGTAAAGCACCGTACTAGGGTTTCGGGTTCAACCCCCGGCCGTCGGGGTTCGATAAAGAAACATTAGAAAATGGCTTTGAATTCAATACTGAGTTCTTTATGTAACTTAAATTTAATATTTTAATATGAGTTTTTTAGCAGCAATTAAAGCTGTGTTAAAATTTGGAGCAGCATGAAATAAATGCAACTGCTTGTTTGAGTGTGATCGTCATTATAAATAAACACTTTTTTAATATTGCATTCACACGTACTATTTTTTTCTAAATTTACTTTACTAATATTTCTTAATATACAGCTTTTGAGCGAAATAATAACACGACATTACATACACAATATTACTTCGTCTCGAAACTATTGCCTACATTAATAACGAAATAGTGTTCTAAGACACAATTACGTAATTAAAACACATCTGAAGCCAGAAATTATTATATACCACTTTCATAAGTCTATGTATTTAATTTTTTCTACGTATTTAAGTTCTGCTAATCCGACGACCTCCATTTACTTCGCCTCGATGGAAATTAACAACCCGAAATATGCAAAAGCAGGAGATGCGCAGTTACCCACTGTTCATTGCGCCATCTATTTGCAACAACGACGTTATCCAACTTTCTGAGAGAAGTGTCCCCTCCTATAATTTGACTTCGTGACAGTAACTTAGTGAGATATATACGTCATTTGATGTCATGAGTTTAAAAGTGCATTTGAAACTCAATTAGACTTAATTAATCGGTTTCAAAGGGAAAATTACGTCTCGAGCTAAATAATTTCGCAATTTTTATGGTTTCAGTTACTCATTTATTTATTTGTTACCGTTTCTCGGTGTATTTACTTATTCGTTCCTTCAAGCTTGGAATCTTTCTTGGAGCTCTTTGAGATTCGAAAGATTCAAGATTGACGAGACCAATAAAAAAACCATGAACCAGTACTATAGAAATAAAGGTTTAATATTTCAATGGTTTTTCATGAACTATATTAACGATATGGATGGAGGATGATGATCTTAGTTTTCTGACGCTCACATTTAAATTGCGAGATCGATGCGAGATCGAAATTGCCTCATCACTGAACTGCAGTTACATTTGCGTGACACAAACAAGCGTCTCAATTTTTCGAAGATGTAGAAAGACAGTATGCAAGTGCTTCTTAGAAATATAGGAGAGAGACCCCTATATTACCGAACATTTCAAGAACCATAGCGACAACATTTGAGTGAGACATATACACACCGCAAGTTAATGTCGTACACAAATAGGGTCATCTTTACCATGCTAACTTTAATGAATTAACGAGCTTGAAGCTTCCTGCTAATTATAGCTGAAGCACGGCTCCCTAAGATCCCAAGTACAGGCTATCCGAAAAGCTTTTTTGCGTACGAGCAAAATTTCGCCCCTTCGCCAGTTTAGCGCTAGTAATTGACCTTATAAGTGTTTGCCTACTCTGCCGGAGAAAAAGCAGCTCAAATCAAAGTTAAAGGTAGCGAGAAAAGGCTAAAAATGTTTTCAAGCTGAGAAAAATTAAATTTCTTGGCGTTTACTTTTAAGTGATTGTACTGCTGAAATATGCTCGTCTGCCGCCCAGGTGGTGTAGTGGCTAGAGAACCATTCTATCACGCCGTGGGTCCGGGTTCGAATACCGGCTTGGGCATGGATGTTAACTTGTCCGTCCCTTCATAGGGGGTAGTGCTGTCCGCCCACTGGGTGCTCCCATAATAAAATGGACAGTAACTACGGCCGTTGATGGCAAAGGCTTGTGGCCAGTGCCTGCCCATTAGGAAAAAAAAAAAAAAATATGCTCGTCTACAGATGCTTTTTGAGTCATTTGGACTTTCATTTCCGGTTTACAATTTTATTTTTTTTCTCAGCTTGAAAACATTTAAGCCATTCCTGGGTACTTTTAACTTTGATTTGAGCCACTTTTTCTCCGGCTGAGTTGGCACCACTGATAGGGTCAGGTACTTGCGCCAAATCGGCGAAGGAGCGAAACTTTGCTCGTACGCAAAATCCCATAGGAGAAACTGGTTTCCGGTCAGCCTTCGGATCTTAGGGAGGAATGGTTGAAGAAACCCACCAGTTACTCTTAAAAGTTGATTTAGTGACAATGGATATGTCTTAAATTTTGATTTCTTTAATAAAAGTTAATGTTCGTTATTTTTAACATTTCTTAATACATGCATTGTTTTACGTAATGCATGTTTCTTGTTTCTTTCACCCAAGGTGTGGCCATTCAGTGGGGTATAATTGGTGAAGTGGGAGTCGTCCACAGACACATGGGAGACGATGCAATGATTGCAGGTGTCGTCGCGCAGAGAGTTAAGTCTTGCCTGGACATCCTAGACAGGGTGTGCCAGATGAAGTGCTCAGTCGTTTGCAGCTATGTAGCCAAAGATATCTCGTCGAAAAGAGTGGACACTGGCGATACCCTGCAGCAGTTGTGCAGAATTTTCGGTATAAACACTAAACTTTTTCCAACCACATTTGCTATTCTATGCTTTAGTATTCTTGTTCATTCTCGTATGTTTGCTTGTCAGGTTTCAAAGATGCGTCCGAGTTCAGCTCAGTGCGTAGTTTCGGAGAAATGGGAGTCGATTCCATTATAGGAATTGAAGTAAAACTCTTGCTGGAGAAGGCATGTGACATCACTCTTACCATGAAAGAAATACAGGACCTAAAACTAAACGACGTGAAAGAACTCCTGAGGAAAACAGAATCAGGAAAGAAGAAGGACC
The DNA here is from genome assembly GCA_038373885.1 of Cheiracanthium punctorium. Taxonomy (NCBI): domain Eukaryota; kingdom Metazoa; phylum Arthropoda; class Arachnida; order Araneae; family Cheiracanthiidae; genus Cheiracanthium; species Cheiracanthium punctorium. Next base: position 526,858 of record JAWZYV010012973.1, on the reverse strand, counting down.
TGTCGTCGACGGTTACTCTGGTGTCGACGGCCTCTGTGGAACTCCCCAAGTCGCCTGTTCAACCCACTTCAGTGAAACCCCTCAACAATGTTAAAATCGGAGTTCCCGTTTTCATCCTAGATATAGATAGTGGTGATATATCTGGTTTAAGAAAAGTGAGCTCCGCTGTTGACCATCCAGTTTTCGCCTTAACATTGTCCAAAGAAACTCCAACCAAAGATGTGGTGTCCCTTGCTTCGTGGTATTTAGAAGTAAGTCTAAATTTAGATAAATTAGAATTATGTAAGTACAGATGACCTATCTGTTTTTACCGTACACGTTTGCTAAACTATGCTCCACGGAACCTTTAGTACTCATATTAAACAATTTTCAGTAGTTCGCTAATTAACTAGACTATAGCTTTATTACTTTGATGGGAATATCGATGCTTCCCGTTGAATTCCCCATAAAAAAATAATGCGCAACTTCAGAAGATTAAGGACAATAGTTTTCTAGTAGTGCAGTGACCGAAATGTGTTTGTCATATTGAGGCCTATGACGTCAATGAGGCATGATATTGTTCAGTAATGATGTTCATTAGCAATTTAATTGCAACTTGACGCTATGACTACTTGAGTGTGTTCCAATTTTTATGCAAAGCTTGTGAACTCTTAAGGTGAACTAAAACGATACCTTGTCCGATAATGTAGTCAGCGAAAGGAAAGGTTTATTTCCTGGCTTACATCCATAGAGGATATTCAAATTCCCAGATACGTGGGCTATGGTGGACAAATTTTTCTCCACGGGTTTGCAGATTCCAGTTTTCTTGCTTATTTGCAGTGTGCAATTGATGTGCAATTTATTTGCAGTGTGTCTCGGCTGACAACATCTCCACGAGATTAGTGTGCAGCAAGTCTCGCGTTGCTCCCTTCAAGACAATCTGCGTGTCAAGGTTGGAATTAAACGCCTGTGTTCTTCTTGCCAAGCTTGTGAACCCTACTAGCAATTTTGCTCGGGCTACCACCGGGCACGCAGCCAGCCGATGACGGCCCGAGCAAAATTGCTAGTAGGGAATAAGCTGCTTTCTGCATTACGTGTGAACGTCGACAGAGTGTTCCTGTGGTCCGATTCAACTATTGCATTGACTTGGATCCAGAAGCTATCCTCTGTTTTAAAGACGTTTGTTGCCAGCAGAGTCGCTTGACTTCAGGACTTGACTGATTCAGGACTTGACTAGGCAGTATCAATGGAGTCACGTCACTTCCGAACTAAATCCCGCTGATCCAGTTTCCAGAGGATTATATGCTCAACAGTTGGTGCAGAATTCATTGTGGTGGCACAGACCACATTTTTTGATTAAAAAAACAGACTTCCCAAGGAATATACGTGACACGTGTGTAAACTCATATATTGTTTTAGGTGAAACGAAACCTAAAAATCTATTTTTACAGCAGTTAATTCGTTTGTTCGGGTTTGTTTACAGGTTTATATACAATTCAAAGAATCCTGAAAAGAAAATTGCCGGTCCTTTGTCAGCCAGTGAATACAAAAAAGTTATGGTAAAAACAAAAAGCGGCAAAAAGCAAATGTTAAAGGTGCTGGTAACGAACTAATGGAAGTTTTAAAAACTTGAGATGTCAAGTCGAAGTGAACTTATCATGCGACCATTTGTTATTGCACCGTATCAGTATTTTCTTAGGCCATTATAAGCAGAAAACATCCTTGATTGTTAAGCAATCATTAATTTTATTAATGACTATGTCATTTTATCTCTCATCCCCCTTATTGAAAATTGTCCGAAAAATGTGACCCAAAAAAGCAACATAATTTTACATATATTTAAATACTATTAGTTCACAATAGCTTTAATGATACAATATTTCGTAAGCTGTAGAATATGCATCACATGTATTTTTCTATAAATAGGTTACACTCATAAAACTTTCAGCATAGGGTTGCCAGGCGAAATACACGAAAGATGAAAGATAAAATGACATAGTCGTTAATATCGTTTTAATATGGCAATAATGAAACTAAAAAATTAGGGGGGGTTCAGAGAGGGTCTCCCCCTGACGAGACTCGAACAGCCGAGTTACATATTATTATATGTATTATATCTGTGTGCGTTTGGGACATGAAGCTCGGGAGGAGAAACATCGACTTGTTATCCAACTTGGACCAACTACGCAGTATGAGAATTGCCGACGAAACTGCAGCTACCATTGATTGCGCCATCTATTGACGGTAGCGGAAAACAACATCGCGCGCGATTTAATGCTTCTCTAATTGGGATTTATTCATTTATGCTGAAATTTCATGAAGTATACACTAACATTTGAATAAATAAATATGATAATTAATATGCATATATAATAATTTTGTTTCTATATTACTTAGTTACAACGATGTAACATCAGTTTGAAAATTTAATAAATTAATTAATAATTTAAATAAATTCTCTTTAAAACTGCATGCGAACGATATAATAGATCAGTTTTTGACAAATATTTTTGGTAGCAATTCGCTAAAAATTAAAAAATATTCCCTGCCTTCTTTCAGGCTATAAATTCCTCTTATATACCCGCTCTTCCACATTATATTTTATTTATTATTTTTTTTTTTTTTTTGTCTTTAGTCTTAAAGTTGGTTAGTTAAACCAAAAAACCAAAACAAATATGGAAAGAGAAAAACATTTAACGCCGTTTTTCAGCACCACCAGAGCCTGATTATAACCAACAAGGGCCCCAGGAATTGATGAATTTGGGGGGGGGGGGGGCATCTATGAAATTTGTTTTATTTTTCATAAAATTTTGATATAAAGAAGGATGTTTCAGAACAAGATTTGAAATTGGGGGGCCCTGGGCAAAGTCCCGATTTGCCCGTGCGATAATAAGGACCTGAGTACCACAAAAAATTACATAAAAATCAATGTCTTTTCAGTTTCAATATCATTTTTCAGTACTACAAAAAATTTCATAAAAAGCATAAAGGAAAAAAAAATATTAATTCAATAAATACACGCATATTCAGTGATTGACTCTTTTGCATTAGTTTTGCAAGCTTTCATATATCAGAAAAAATCTAATATTTCTTTAATTTTGAAAAATTTTGTATTTTAAAAAAAAACAGACTTTGAATTGAAAATATTTGTTTCTGTATAAGTTTTGCAGACTTATGCCAAAAATATCTATTCATTTGTGTATCTCTTATATATTATAAAATCCCCTCCCCCACCCTAATTAAATTAATAAACAGAAAAATATTATTATTCATAAAACTGTTATTATTTTTTTAAAAATGGACAATTTCAAAGTATTATACTGCTGTTTCAATTTGATTATTGGGCCAAATGCCAATTTTAAAGTGTTCATATTAGCATTATACTACTACTAACATGTACAAAAGGTTTTCTATTTACATAGTGTTACTTTTTATGTTATACATTTATAAGGGGCCATATTAAAGAAATATTATGGTGATGCTATATTGATGCTGTTTGGAGCTTTAAATAACGTTGGATTTTTCTTCCCGAGCGATACATTTCTTTTTCTGGCTTCTGGATATCCACTGTCACATCCAGGTGCAAAGCAGTGACTCGCTCGACCCATATTCTATCAAAATAATTTATTTTATTAAAAAAATATAGCTCGTTCACAATCAAAACAACGCTAAATCCCTATTGGAGCGGTGCGCTGCGCCTCCTGCCGGTGAAAATGGATCCTGGTCCGTTTTCCCGCCTGATCGCCCATTCCCGATGAGTCTCCTTAGAGCTTCATGGTTTGGGAGTACATGTATACATGTCATTATAGCGTGTTTTATTTATTGTTTAGAAAATAAAAGAACATTGTCAACAGAAAGCTCACCTTTTGGCTCAATCCTGTGCAAGCGTTTTGGCTATCGAGATGGTTCAACAATCTCAAAAAGAGAGAATTTCTCTGAATCTGACAGTTATGAATGGATATACTTACCTATTGAAAATCGCCAGCAAAGAAGCTAAGTCAAGCGCTGTGGACATTCTGTGTGATTTCGTTGAAAATTTTATACCATCGGCAAGAACTCGAGTAAGTAAAATTTTGAAAGTTCTCATACAATCAGATCTGCATTGTTCCTGTTCGGTATGTCTGTTTCGCAGTGCTTTTTCAATTATTTTGCTTTCAAAATATAGTAAAACCCTGATATATCGTTACCGCAGTCATCTTTTTATTTCTACGGTTCCTGCACAAATTGTATTTGAATGACGTTAAATAAACCCGCATGTATCATTCTCCAAAAAGTGACTTTCCCGCGTTCATCGTTGTAAAATTTTCTCCTGACCAAAATGAAATTGAACGTTAAGTGGATCCATATGGCATACAAACTGTAATTGCTTCTTCGTTTCATGATGGTCAGATGAACACTGGTTGCGTGCTGAAGAGGATATGTATAGCGTGAAATTTAATGATTATATTTCCATTAATGAAGACTGGGAGGCATGCGGTATCCTAAACATGGAAGAAACGTATGATGATGCAAAAAATGAAAAAAAAAATGGTGAAGCAGAGGATACTGTTCGTGCCGATGAGGCTGAGCCTACACGAGTACGAAGTGTGTCTGAAGCAATAAGGGTACTTGAAACTGTATGAACTTTTTAACACAAACATATAATCACTTAAATGAACCAGAAAAATATTGTAAATCTTGAAATTTTACTGTTTAATTTCTGAAATTTCAAACTGATGAAAAAAACCACATAAAATTACTGATTTTTTAAAATAAGTGTATCATTTAATTTTCATCTTCGATTTATTTATTTTGCAAGTTTCTAAAAAAGTAGTATTTGTTGGTATGCAGTCATTGTGTGTATGTATAAAGATTGCGTTCTTCGTATTTTGACTTGAACCCGCATTTGTCACTTTCCGGCATTCATCGTGTTTTCCTACGCACCCCATGAAAAACGATGAATCGAGGTTCTGCAGTACAATGTGTTTTTACTTTCTTGATTACGATTCTTGTTCTATAGTAGGATAGAGCCTATATGTGTGGAGAGAATATCTCTCTTGATATGCCACACAACCGGAATCCTACTATTATGTTGTCTTTAATAATCTTCTGGGTATGGCTCCTGGTGAGAATCACAGAGGTTATAATTTCCATTCCATTAATTTTGTATAATTTATGGTTCATTGTTTTCCCGATTACCATACTGCCTGGCCCTATGTTTCTGCTGTTATATATACATCTATTTTTTCTCTACAGGGTATGTCATTTTTTGAAATATTCTTTGTGTTTTACTTACTAATTATTTATATATATGCATGTATGTATGTATAGCGTTCGCTATGGTATTATGGAACTATGAATATATCTTTCTTTTCTGATACCTGGGAGCATTGTAGTTTTGTAGCCATCTGAGCATCTTGGGAGGGCAAATAATGTAAAGTTGTTTTTACGGTAAAATTTTCATGCAGCATTAAAATTATATATACAAAAAAAATGATAGGAAGATTTGTAATTATTAAAAAACCAAGCTCCTAAATTACAATCAGAACATATTTATCATTATATCAGAACATATTCTCGATACCTGAGTGTTATAAATAATCAAAGTTATAGACGTACTCCAGTGAAATCTGGAACGAAACGCAGTTGACGAGATTTACTTCACAACCAGTTGGAGGGCTAGACTAAACTATAGAAGTGCTGGGGGGGGGGTACATATTATATATATAAAATATATACTATGAGCACATCCGCAGTTTATTTTTAGTCGTAAAAATTTCCAGTGTTTCATAGGTGTCATAAAAGAAAATTATTTTATTCCTTTTAGATATTTTTAAATGGAAGCACTTATATATTTATTTATTTTTTTACTTAAAAGAATATTACTATTATTTTAGCTGAAAGAACAATTGTCCGAACAGGCAAATCTTGATCAGCAAATACGATCAGTTGCTGATTTGTTCACCAAGTCTAGCACAGAGAGTGTCAATAGAACTGAATTAACTGAAATCATCACTTCCACTGTGAAAAGGCAGCAAATGTTAGAAGACTATGTACCCAAGCAAAAGCTGGCCATCGATTTGCTTATCCTAGAAGATTCTACTAAACTATTGGCTAATGATGTAGCAGAAGTGAAGACACTTTTAACCCAGGTATGCGTACGGTGGCTTCTCTTCACCTATATTTTTCTTAATTTGATAACATCTCTACGTTGAAAGCTCCATTCTATAAAACAAAAAACAAAAACAAAATCTGAATAATAAAAGTCCTGTCGATAACGGCTCAGGGATCGACTCGTCGCTCCTGGTGCATCTGTCATCTGCGGCCACGTTGAAATTTTGATAAAAACGACATTTTTATCTCTAACTAAAAGCAAAAACTTTTTGTACAGTTCAAAAGATCTCTAAAAAAATTATTTTTTTTAACTAGCCACTACTTTCAACTCTAAATATCTAGCGAGATATCACGCTTTGAAAAAGTTAACACAGAAGCGAAGCAAGCCATTCATTCCTTGATTCTTTGAAAAAAAAATCACGGAACATAATCTCTCGCGTAGATCGATGCGAGAAAAAGTGCAACAGATTGTTTGGTAGACACATCTATGAATTATATTGTTGACTAAATCATTAAAAATGCCCGTTTCAAGAGGATTAAATAATGTTAGAATTGCGTAAAATGATTTCGAGGCCATATTTTAACTAACCAAATTTATTAATTTATTATAGTAAAAAACTACATAAAACCATACATTATAATTTATATTTTACTAATTTTTCAATAATTTTATTTATTTAAGAGCAAATGCATGTTCGAGCGAAAGTTTTGCATGGAAATGCATGTATATATTTATTTTTTTAACTTAAAAAAAAGAACGCGGTTTTATTGTTACAAAGAAAAATAATTTTTAAAAAACAATACATTGCAGCATGAATATAGTGATAAATATCTCGATAGGTTATTTTTCTCTTCAATGGTAATCTCCCCAGCCGCCCCCTTGAAGAGATTTTGCTACTAACAAATGTATTTAATAAAGTATCCATTTTAAACGAAAAAATTAGTTATAGAATTATTTTAGTATGTTGCAAATTTCGGTCGCGAAGAGGCCCGTGTGCCGTAGGTTGCACAAGCCAGTCGCGAAACGGCGCGTGTTTTTTAGGTTGCACATATTGGTTGCTAAGTGGCCATCGACGGCCAAAACTGGTAGCCGAAGGCGGCTAGTATGTGGGAGAATCAGTCCCCCCCCCAACATCTACCGTTTAACTTTTGCTTGAAAGGAGAGGACTGAGAGTAGAAATCTAGGGTGCATCGCCATTCAGAACTTGTTGGAAATGTAGGGCAAATATTAACCATGTGACTTGTGGCACGGAAATGAGCCGACAGGCTAGACTAGTGTTTTATCGCCACATTTGGCGAGTGGTAAGTGTAAACTACAAGCGATATTTACTGTCAATATACGCATTACAAATCCCCTTGGCGTAAAAAGAAATATCGCCAAGGCTTAGAGGATGTGGATACATTGAAATATTTTTCATTTATAAGGAGTATATTTTTAAAATATGAAAAAAAAACACTCTCCACTGTTCCAGAAGGTTTTACAAATCATAAATCGCATTCATAAGCAGAGTAAATGTGTACTATTTTTTCTTAAAAATGATCGATGTAAATCGGAAATGAGCTCACTGGCTGCAAAATGCTCCATAGAAATCTATAGTGAGTTGGATGTGCAAAAATGATGCGCGTGAGATTATGCCACAAGTCACGTGATAGGACATGTGACTCCAGTTAAGGTTGCCACAGCACTCTCTGTCCTATTTCTTCTCTATAGAAGAGGACAGCCCACAACAGCGAGTGAGCCTCTTAAACTCATTTACTTCCTACCGGGATATCTCCTGCAAAATTTAAATCGGTGATTCCCGATTGGTGGTTCGCAAAACGATTTTAACGAGTCGATAAGGCAATTCATAGTTGAAAAATTAATTGGTATAGACGTATACGCATTATTAAATCGCATTAACTTTGTAAAGGTGGGAATCCAACTCATAGTACTACGTTGGCAACAAAGTAATTGCGATTTTCCATAAGTCAGTGTTTCACCCGGCCAAAACTACTGAATCTAATAATACGAAATTTGGCAAGTGTTAGAGTTCTTTAACATGAATGCTACATTGGAGACAATTTTCCGAAAATCTTAACCTTAGCGGAGTAGGAGACCAAAAAATTCTTTTCACATATAAAATGTGATTTGGAAGAAAACAAGCAATATATATATAAAAAAATAAATAAATAAGTCAATTCCTCAACAAAGAAAAGTTTTTTTTCAGTTACTTTTTCTTAAATTGAATTAATAACATTTAATTAATGAATTAACATTTAAAAAAACTATTTGAATTTGAGTGGATGAATAAAAAGGGTTTTATTAACGACTGAATATTTGAATAAGAAATATAAATATATATTATATATAGTGAGAGTGTGAACTAATAGTAGGAATTGAAAAAAAAAAAAGAGATGCACAGTTACAATACAAAATTTCAACATTCTACGGTTAAAAGTTTTAGAGTTATGCGAAATGAGAAATAATTTTTGTGCAAAATTTTGTCATACTTCGGCAAAAATCGCCAAGGTGGAAGACCAATGGCGAGATTTTGGGCGTGGGCCGAACAATGACTGACTACCGCCAAATTTGGCGATATTTTGACAAAACTCGCCAAGGTCAATGACAAATGGCGAGATTTCGGGTATGGACGAAACAATGACTGACTACACATGTAATATATTGAAGATGCCCATAGACATTAATGTATTGAAATTCTTTTGGGAGGACCTGTAAATAAACTCTCCACTAGATTGGAATCAAAAATCGATCTGCCTTTAATAGCATATATCACTAGCCTAATAAATCTAATATACGCTTTAATGAATTTCGGCCCATTGAGCGGCCCATTTAGAATCTTTTGGGCGGCCCTGAAGATAAACTATCCAGTCGAATGGCACCGTAAGAGGGGAGGATGTTAGAACAACTAGATGTTAGAACAATCCTAAATATACAGTTTCAACAATCTACGACCGATAGTTTGTGAGATATGCGAGTTACATACATACGTACGTACAGACGGCATGAAAAAACTGGTCAAAATAGACTCGCCGCTGGTCAAAATGGATTGCAGACGCATTTATGTGATCGTGCTAGCTTACGATGAGATGCATCGAAAAAATTCTTAAAAGTAAATTTAAATGTAGTCAAAATCGGTTTTTTCGGCGAAATTTGGCCACCGAAATTTTTCGGAATCACATTTTTTCCTTATACTCCATAGAAGGAAGTAAAAATGATTAACCACAGATCGTAATGTATTAGAATTCCTATCGGTGCTCCCGAAAAAGAAATGTAAATGCTTCACACACCTCTTTCAATCGGATGCACGTTACTGTTCATCGGAATGCCATTAATAAATTTCGTAGTAATCGGTGCATGTTTAATACAGTTAGAGCGGGGACGAACAGAAGGACGGACAGACAAACAGAGAAACTGGAACCTTAAGCAATTTTCAATCTTGTTGGAAAGTATTAAACCTTTGAAGCGCAACCACTTCCAAATGCTCAAAAATGGGGCAGCCGTTGCCATCGCTCGATTTAACTACCAGCAAGGTGGCGGACGATTCGATCAACCGCCATCTTGTTGGTAGTTAAAAAGAGCGATGGCAACGGCTGTCCTTTCTTATTCCAGCATTGAGCATTCAGCTGTTCTTCTACATCCATGTCTTTCGATCGTATGCTTCCAGTTCTCAGCAGATGCCAATACAGTTAAAAAAAAAAATCTGGAGTGACTCCACTCGACTTTCCGAACACTTACGATTCATACAAATTATACAGATACATAGAATAATGAACTTAATAAAAGATAACTACAATAGATTAATAGAACTGTACAGTAATATAAAATTTAGATATACTTAGCTTTCCCCCGGTGTTGTAATTAATAATAATAATAATAATGGCAGTGCTAATGGCCTAAATCTTGGCGCAGTGAAAAAAAAAAAAAAAAAAAGATAAGGTGACATTATAAAAGAATCGTTGCTCGTGCCTGGTAGATATGGTAGACAGTGCTGGTGAAGCCATTGTGGAGGTTGCTCATTTTGTTCTTATTTTCATTATTTTGACTTTTTATGTTCTTTTGTTGTTTGTTCTGCCGCAGGCTTCTGAGTTCTGCCTGCGGCATAGTTTGTATTTTTATGATTATAAATAAATGTTTCCCCAGAGGGATTAAAGCCGTAAACCCTTGGGTCGGCCCCTCTGGTGGATTCCTTACACCTCCTTACACTTACGATTAAGATCATTACCACGCATTTAAATAAATTTTAATCGATGAATAATTCAAACATATATACCAAATTGAAACTCAATCGAATGCACCGTTAAAACGCTTGCGCACTTTCAAGAATTTCTCCCCATATGCCACTATGCCATAATATAAAAGAAATTTTTGTCGTAGCCCTGTAAAAACAGACTATAAGTCTTATACACACCAAACTCAATACCGGTCTTAAGATGGTGATTTATAACATATGTACCCAATTTCAGCTCAATCGAAGGTGCCGTTTAAACGCTAGCGCACTTGTAAGAATTTCCCCCGATAGGCCATAATGTAAAAGAAATCTTTGTCGTAGCCCTGTAGAAAAACTATAAGTCCTATACACTTCCAAATTAATATCGGTCTTAAGATAGCGGTTTATAACATATATACCCAATTTGAGCTCAATCAAATATACCGTTTAAACGCTAGCGCACTTTCAAGAATTTTCCCCCATAGGCCATAATGTAAGAGAAATCTTTGTCGTAGCCCTGTAGAAAAACTATAAGTTCTATACACACCAAACTCAATACCAGTCTTGCGACAGTGGTTTATAGCATATATACCCAATTTGAGCTCAATAAAATCTACCGTTTAAACGCTAGCGCACTTTCAAGAAATTCCCCCCATAGGCCATAATGTAAAAGAAATCTTTGTTGTAGCCCTGTAGAAAAACTATAAGTCCTATACACACCAAAATCAATACCGGTCTTGCGACGGTGGTTTATGACATATATATCCAATTTGAGCTCAATCGAATGCTCCGTTTAGGAACTATCGTGTTCACTCACATACACACAAACACACAAACACACACATACACACATACATACATACATCTCGTAAAAATAGCATAAATGGATTCAGAAGCCCTCAAAACGTGTAAAAACACCAAAATCTCGAAGTCGAATTTTTTCATGATTACAATACTTTCCTTACATGGTACATGTTCGGAAAGTAATAATCCTGACAATTTTACAAGTAATCGACAATTCTTACGGGAAACGATGTGCTAAAAAGTAAAGGATTCTGGTGCAACTATGTCATGGATTTTTGTAGAAATCAAATTTATTCTTCGTGACTGACAACAGTCAAAACGTCAGAGTTTTGTGTCCTCACGCCGAAGGCACAGAGCGTTAAAGAGTTAAAAACGAAGTAAGTTTGTATTGAGTACGGAATCATAATTTTTTATATAAGTTTTTACTTACTTTAACTGTATTTCAGGCCAGACAAAACAACGAACGCAATGAATGAAATTTTTAAACTTCGACGGAAATGTAGAGATAATTTCACACCACGTCGCTTTACTTCACACCGTGAAACCCGCTGAAGATTGATTTTCGAAGCAGTGAAACGATTTCAGGCAGCGTCAAAAAGGCAACGGTTATGAAGTGTTACATGAGATAATTACATACTGAGAAATTTCATTAAGTGCTTGTTCCTCATAGCTGAAAGCCTTAGATGAACAAAAATTTATTGAAGAGAGGTAATTTAAGCCCGATAAAGATATGGCGTGAGACACACTCTTTCCTCAAAAATTCATTACATAACTAAAGGGAAAAAACTTGATTGCTGTTGCTCAGTTACTTAACTACCTGGGTGTAACGGAAAAAACACTCAAAATACTGGTGTTAAACGATAAAATAAATAAAAACTGTGAAAAAACACACATAAGATGATACTTGTAAGTTGATACGTACGTTTCGACCAAGAATTCTTTCGGTATTCTTTGTTTTTCATACAGATTTTTATTTATTTTACTTGGATGTAACTTAAATACCTGGGTGTATCTACCTTTCTTCAAATAGTTATCATTCATTACTGTGTTTAAGGATAAGTCTACTCCAAATGTAAAACTTAGCAGGCCTCTGCTGATCATCTCCTAGACTGCTTGGGTCTTACCAAAGAAAACTTATAGGCTTCTCCCTTTCTTGTTATCGATTTTCTAAGGGTCAACAATGTATTGGATCTTGTCTGACAGAGTCAGACAATTTGAGGATAAGAAACATCACTAACAACAGGATTAATGACATTTTTCTCCAAACTGCGCACTTATTACTAATAGTGAAACATATTTACTACTTCTTCATCTAAAGCTTTAAATAAAATCTGATGTGGACAACACATGACTTACTTACACGTCTTTTAAATCAGAAATATTTTCAGCCGTCTTTATCTACACCCATTTTGTTTTCAAGACATAAAATACTGCATAAATAGTAAAGTTTAGCGATTTCTAGTGAAATATTTCCGATATCGGCAAGCTGGGTTCAATTTGGAAGATTTCCTCCTGACACTTAATTTGGCGATATTTCACCAAAAGACGACTAGATTGAGATAGTTTGAGAGATTTTGGCGATAGAGAAAGTAGTCATTGACTACAGACTTTCAATGAATTGAATATATCCATACACATTAATGATGTCGCGCTCCAGAATGACGTTATATAGATCAAACTATGTATTACTTTCATGGCAACATGATCATTGTAACAAAGTTTTCTTGAAAATAAACACGGAGTTGTTCTACGCTACGTTTTGTGTGTGTTGCATATGATTATCAGGAATTATTATACGTTTTATATACAGCAGCATGCAATAAATGTATTTAAAGTCATTTGGCTGACCTAGTAAATAAATTACCCAGTCGATTGCAAACAAAAGAGATGCACAGTTAGATGATACAGTAGTTCTAAATAAAAAATTTCAAATTTAGATGGGTAAAAGTTATACATTTATGCAAAATACGAAATAATTTTTAGCGCCAAATTTGGCGATATTTCTGCAAAACTCGCTAAAGTCAACGACAAATGGAGAGATTTTAGGCATGGGCGAAACAAAGACTGACTATCGCCAAATTTGGCGACATTTTGCCAAAACTCGCCAAGGACGATGACGGTAATATTTTGGCCATGGACAAAATGACTGACTATCGCCCAATTTGCCTATATTTCGGCAAAACTCACCAAGGTCGACCACAAACAGCATGATGGGCATGGACCAAAAAATGAATGTCTACAGATGAAATATATTGAAGGTATCCATAGACATTAATGTATTAAAATTTTTTGCTGGTCCTGTAAATAAACTCTCCACTAGATTGGAACCAAAAATCGAGCTGCACAATTAGATGTTACAAAAATCTTATATATGAAATTTCAACATTCTACGACTAATAGTTTTAGAGATTTGAGAGTTAAATACGTACACACCTACACCAAAAGTGGCCAAGCTTGGCGACTGTTGGCGTAATTCTTGAGGGAGGCACGTGACTGTGGTCGGACCACTGCCTAACTATATGGTCGGACCGTACTGTGCTTGAAATGGATGAATGTCCCTAAAATTGCCATTGACCATAATGTACTGGAAATCTTTTGAGTGTTCCTGTAGCATAACTATAAATGAGAAGACACTTTTTTGATATAGAAATTTATTTAGTAGCCCTTAACAGCACATATCACTTCTGAGTCGTTTGAAATAGCCTTATACCTTAAAATACGCTTTAATGAATATCGGACCATCGAGTGCAAAGTATTTAGAATATTTGGGCGGCCCTGTCGATAAACTATCCAGTCGAATGGAACCGAAAGGGGAGGTGCACAAGTAGATGTTACAAAAATCTTAAATATAAAGTTTCAACATTCTACTTCTAATAATTTCGAATCTTTCGGGAGGTCCTGTAGATAAACTATCCAGTCAATTGGGACCAGAAGGGAGGTGCACAACTAGATGCTATCGCAATCCTAAATATAAAGTTTCAACATTCTACGACCAATAGTTTTTGAGATATGCCAGTTACATATAAATACATACAAACATACATACGTACGTACAGTCGGCATGGAGAAACTGGTCAAAATAGACTCGTAGTTGGTTAAAAGAGTTGCAGACGCATTTATATGATCGTGCATGCTAGCGTACATGAAATGCATCGAAAAAAATTTTAAAATTAAATTTCGTGGTAGTCAAAATCGGTTTTTTCGTCGAAATTTGGTCCCCGAAATTTTTCGGGATCATGTTACTTCCTTATACAACCTACAAGGAAGTAAAAATCTGGACACACATGTGGACAACACATAACTTCCTTGCAAGTCTATTAAATCAAAAATATTTTCGGCGCACTTTAACTATAGTAAGGTTTAGCGATTTCTAGCCGAAAATTTCGATATCCCCCAAGCTGAGTTCAATTTCAAAGATTTCCTTCTGACACTTTATTTGGCGATATTTCACCAAAAGCCAACAAGCTTGAGATAGTTTGCGAGATTTTGTGGATAGCCAAAGTAGTCATTGACCCCAGACTTTCAATTAATTGAACGCATCCATACACCTTAATGTATTTAAAGTCATATGGCTGACCCTATAAATAAATTGCCCAGTCGATTGCAGTCAAAAAAGATATTGAAAACAGTTAGATATTACAATAGTTCTTTCTATATAGAAAAGTTCAAAATTCTACTGGTTAAAATGTTAGAGTTATACAAAGTACGAAATAATTTTTGGCGCCAAATTCGGCGATATTTCGGCAAAATTTGCCAAGATCAACGACATATGGCAAGATTTTATGCATGGACCAAATAATGACTGACTATCGCCAAATTTTGCGATATTTCGCCAAAAAGGATGGCAAATGGCGATATTTTGGGTATGGAACAAATTACTGAGTCGCCAAATTATGCGATATTTCGGTAAAACTCGCCAAGGTCGACTACAAATGGCGAGATTTCGGGCATGGGACCAACAATGACAGACTATCGGCCAATTTAGTGATATTTCGTCAAAACTCGCTAAGAATGATGGCAAATGGCCTGATTTTGGGCATGAACCCAACAATGACAGACTATTGCCTAATCGGCGATATTTCGGTAAAACGTGCCAATCCCGTCTACAAATGGCGAGATTTTGGGCATGGACCCAACATTGACAGACTATCAGCGAATTTGGCGACATTTCGCCATAACTCGCCAAGAACAAAATGAGAAATGGCGATATTTTGGACATGCACCAAATGACTGACTATCGCCAAATTTACCGATATTTCGGCAAAACTCGACAAGGTCGACGACTGAGGGCGTGATTTCGGGCATGCACCAAACAATGACTGTCTACAGTTGTATTATATAGCGAAGATGTCCATATACATTAAAAAATTGAAATTCTTTTCGTCGGTCCTGTAAATAAACTCTCCAGTAGATTTGAATCAAAAATCGAGATGCACAACTAGATGTTACAACAATCTTATATATGAAATTTCAACATTATACGACTAATAGTTTTTGAGATTTGAGAGTTAAATCGTTGTTGAGGGAGGCACGTGAGCCTGGTTGGACCATTACCTAACATTTATGCGTTAGAATGGTATTGTGCTTGAAATGGATGAATGCCCCTAAAATTGCCATTGTCCGTGATATATTGGAAATCATTTGAGTGTTCCTGTAGCAGAATTATAAATGATGAAGACACTTCTTTTAATGGAGAAAATCATTTTGTAACTCTTAACGGCATATATCACTTCTGAGTCGTTTGAAATAACCCAATACCTCTAAAATACGCTTTTAATGAATTTCGGTCCTTTGAACCTGCATTTATCATCTTTTGGGTGGCGCTGTAGATAAATTATCTAATCCAATGGGACCGAAGAGGAGGTGTACAACTAGATGTTACAGCAATCCTAAATATGAAGTTTCGACATTCTACGGCTAATAGTTTTTTAGATATGCGTGTTCAATGAATTTCGACCCATAGAGCGTAATGTATTTCGAATATTTTGGGCGGTCCTGTACATAAACTATCCATTCGATTGAGACGTAAAAGTAAGGTGCACAGCTAGATGTTAGAAAAATACTAAATATAAAGTTTCAACATTCTACGACCAATAGTTTTTGAGATATGCGAGTTACATACATACGTACGTAATGACGGCATGGAAAAACTCGCTAAAATAGACTCGCCGCTGGTCAAAATGAGATGCAGGCGCGTTTATAGGATTGTGCATGCTAGCTTACGATGAGATGCATCGAAAAAATTCTTAAAAATAAATTTAGAGGTAGTCAATATCGGTTTTTTCGTCGAAATTTGGCCCCCGAAATTTTTCCGTATCACATTACTTCCTTATACTCCGTGCAAGGAGGTAAAAAGGCATAATTTCCACAAACAAAACCCAAGATTTGGTGATATAGAATTTTACCGAGCTACATATTGCTTGGTTTTTTTACGTTCCTTGGAACATAAAAAATTAAACTTCCCGCTATTTTTAATTGTGTAAAATCTATGGAACAACTTGCGTATTTGCCATTCATGGCGGTATTTCATAACGTACGTATACGCACGTTATGAAATACCGCCATGGACGAATGAAATACCGCCACGTACGTATACTTATGTTATGAAATACCGCCATTTCTTACGTACACGTATAGTTAATAATTATTTCTAAGAAAATAATGCTTTAATTTTTTTTAATTAAAACTACGAAATAGCTAAGCTATATTGCTACCAATGGCGACATTGCATTATTTGCCAATTTACAGATGCTCATAACCGATATCATTGTTCATGTAAGGTTGCCGTGAAAATAGTTTTCCATACATTCATCTCCATATAATCCTTTGCAGATTGCGTATTTAGCACCACGAAATATATCATCCCGCAACTATCCAAGCTGTGCTATAACGACTATAATGGCATAGTGAACGCCGCCAAATATTTCTTCGGGGGGCAAATAATCAAGCTGAACCTAACAGGCATTACTATAATCTGCATTCGAATTATTTTACATTCTCAAAATACTGGGTGCTAACGTTTTGGAACACTCGCAGTATTTAGATTCAACCTGCTTGGAGCCTTTTTCCAGATCGTACCTGATGCCAAAATGGGGCTTTTTAAATTAGTTACAATTATATATTCTGTATTAGAAAAACGAATTATCGATAATTTTAAACTCCTTTTATCTACGAGAACTTACTATTAGAAAATTGTGAACTTTGTGTAGCACACTTTGACTTATTTTTTTCACTTTTAATTTGGCTTAAAATTAGTTTACTTCTACTTCATGTTTGCCGATTTCACGCAATTGTACATGCTTGAAATTGCTTTGTTGCAAAGGCATGAGTGATTTTATACTGTCGAAAATTGCCAAACCTGGCAACCATTACACTTATTTTTTTCAGTTTTTTTAATATCTTCTAAAATAATTAGAATTTCCAAAATTTAAGTTAGCTTTCCGGCTTCCCCGGAATCTTGACAAGCTTTTGACAGCGACGGCGCAGGCAGCTGGAGCTACTTCATTTAGAATAGAGAGATTTATGTTTAAAATTTTGTACTGCTATTTTTCTTAAAGCTACTCAGGCTACTCAAATGAAATGTTAACTTCAAAAACATAAAAGATACTATTAAGGATGCATGGTGTGTGCAACATGTACCGGTCGGATTGTTACAAAAGGCAGAATCGCTATCGTCATGTGCTTACAACAATGGGGACGAACATTTTAAATGCTTCTTTCGTTGCGCCAGTGTCACAATGGAAATATGCGTTCCCTTTCGAGTGTCATCCATGGCAGATACTCTACCTTCCATACCCTAGATACGCCACTATCCAACTTAAAAACGTAGTACTGCATTTGTTTTTTCAGTGCTTTCAGCTGCCGTTTTATAAACGTTTTTTGAGCTTTGCAAGACTGACGCTTAAATGCGAAGATTCCAAATAGGTTTCTAACGTCTCTGAACATACTTTACTCATTAAAAAACGAAACTAACCGTAAAAATTAAATTTTATGGTGAGTTTTACTAAGCGGTTTTCAATGAATTTTAGCGGTGAAAAATTCATTTAATAGAAGAGAGGAGGGTATTGTGGAATATCATTTGCATTTCGAACTAAAAATTTACAGGTTTTTGAATAAAATCCCCAAAATCATCATGAATGAATACTATAACAACTTGTAATGAAATATCACTTGTAAAGAGAAACGGTATTTATTTTGTTATTGTAGAAAAAATTATTAAAAAAAAAGTTGTTAATTTGAAATGGTCTTGTAATCTCTCTATTCTAAAAAAAAGTAAAGGCCGCTGGCGCTGTCAAAGCTTGTTGGCCTATCTCCTCCTAAACCGTGGGCATTTGAGTTTCGACTAAAGTGCCCACAGATTCGAAAAATTCCGAGGAACCTGCTAAGCTGACTTAAATTTCGAAAATCGAATTATTTTAGAAGATATCAATAAAAAACTGAGAAAATAAACAGAATGGTTGCCAGATTTGACATGAAATTATTCATTACTTTGCAACAAAGCGTTTCCAAGTATCTAGAATCGCGTGAAATTTACAAACATGAGTTTGAATTACGCCCATTTTACGCCAAATTAAAAAGTATATGAAATAAATCTCAAAGTGTGTTACACAAAGTTGAAAATTTTCAAATAGTAAGTTCTCTTAGACAACAGGGTCATTTTTCCAAAACAGAATAACTAATTATAACTGATTTTAAAAGCGGCATCTTGGCATTAGGGATGATTTGGCAAAATAGTATCTTTCCAAGCAGAGTTTATAAGCTTCGAGCTCCAGAATGCCAGTATCTTGAAAATGAAAAATAATTAAAGTGCAGATTATTTTAAAGGCGGATCGGTCCAGCTGGAGTATTTCCTACCAGTAGACATATTTGGTGGCTATTTGCCAGCGCGGCGAGATGATATAATTCGTGGTGCTAAATACACCAATCTGCAAACGATTATGTATATAAAAATATGGATAACGGTTTTCTGGGAACATTGCATGAGCAGTAATCATAGGTCGTGAGCATGTGTAACTCGCCAAATAATGAAAAGTCGCCATTGGTGGCAAGCTATCCTAGCTGTTCCGTAGTTTTTCTCAAAGAAAGCACGTAAAGTACTGTTTCCTTAGAGATCATTATTAACTATACATATACGCAAGTCGCCAAATATTGAAAAATCGCCGAGGGTGGCATATACGCAAGGTGTCCAATAGGTTTTACATAATTATAAAAATAACTCAAACAGATGTTCTGATTTTATTACGCTTTAACTCCTAATTAATATAACTTTTAAATGCCAACATTAAATATCATTGTGTTTCTGAGGAGTGCAAATAATTTTTCCAGCGATTATACGTGGAGTCCGCACTCCAGGTGGAGTTTATCTCAGGACCCGTAGAACACGGATTCCTAATAACAAAATATCTACCGTGATATGGGGGAGTGGTCTACTGTAGTGTGGAGTTTAAATTTTTATGTACCAATGAACATGCAAGAACCAAGCGACGTGTAGCTGAGTAGCATTCCACCTGTTCCAATCTTTGGGATTCTGTCTTTTTTACGAACATAGGCGCACCCACGGAGGGGGCTATGGCGGCTAAAGCCCCCCTAAAGGTAGAAAGTTAGAAGTGAAAAGCTATAAAAAATGAAAATTATCGCTAATGCATTATTTTTTTCTTTCTTTTTTTAAATGCCTTCAAGTTATTTCTAACCAAAAAAGACATTTATTTAAAAAGTTTTTAAATAAATGCTTACAGTTAGTTTACGAAACACTGTTAATCTCGGTTACAACGTCACTGAAAAGAGCACATAATTATTTATGACTCCATACCAAGTTACATTGCTTGTGGGCTTTTGTTCTATGGGACAGTCAAGTGGTACCGAATATGTAGACGTTATAAGAGAGTTGTAACTAATCGAGGTCACTATAACCGAGTTCAGCAGTATTTGCATGTCGCCCAGCCCCCCCTAAACTAAAATTCTGGGTGCGCCACTGTTTACGAATAAGCCTTATTAGGGGCCTAATGCCTCATACGAAAAGCGAGCGTAGCGAGTCTAGGGGCCTTGGCCTCTCCCCTAGTCTATATAAATAAAACAGAGTGTAAACTGTCAGTTAGTTAGTTTGTCTGTGTCTCGCGTAGCTCCGAAACGGGTGATCGTAGACTTACCAAATTTTGTATGGAAATTCTCCAGGACGGGTTCCGACATACCTCGAAGCGATTTTTTCGAAATTCGAATTATTTTAAGAGATGCCGATACAAAAACGTGTCGCAAAAGGCTCAATTTTTCGCTTCGCCATTTCGCAATTGTAACCCGGCAGTGGAATGAGTGAGAATTTAAGTATATCTAGGTTGCTATATTTGGCATGTTGGTACTTACGTATTATCCCGCCGGTCCGCCAACACGAGCGATTTTTTGCCAAAAAAAGTATTTTAATGCATCAAGTTATTGATCCGGGTAAAATTAATCCGGTTCTTTAAGAGTGATTCGATTCTGAGCTACACAAACCATTTACAATGGTTCAGATGAAAGGTTCTTTGCAGAACACGGCACGTTCGGCAATATAAATGTCATCTGGTAACAATCTTGTGACACTTCATCGCTTCCGCCAAACTACTTTTTCGTCAAATGCGCTGCCAAACTGTTGCCAGTTGTATTCCAAACCCACAATAATTTCATATGTCCGGCATTTATCCTCACAAAAAAAAAACGCTCTTCTTGGCTGACTGCCAGGATAGTACGTAAAGAATTAAAGGTGTGTTTATTTTAAAGAATGAAAGAATGTTGCACTTTATTTAGCTTTATTACGTAAAGTAACTTTTTTTCCAAAATTCATGAATGCACATAAGAATAGCAACAAATTTATCTTTTTTGATGCAAGTGCCTCCACATAAACTCAGACAGATAGGAATCAAGGTGCTGTCTTGCTGTTCCCCTATGTTTTTTGTTACGACATTTTGCAGATTCCGATAGACGTTCGATATCCTGAATATGCACTCCAGTAATAAGATCGACAAAATTATATCTATGATTAACGTTAAAATGATGGAAATTAGCAGCTTCTATTTCTGTCTTTCGGTACCCTTTCCAAGAGTCTGAATATATAGTTGAACCTTCATGAATATTATTCTTTATTCCTTCTAAAAGCATCACAGCTTTTCTATTTGCTACTTTTATGATGAAACATTCTTTCGTCTCTTTACAAATACCCCAAAGAACCCCTGTTCGGGAAAAATTCGTCCACAAGCATTCTTTCTTTTAGTAAACAGGCTTTCATCGATTTCAACAATTTTATTGGGTCCGCCAATTTTTTTTTTATTTTCCCTTGCCAGAAGATGATATGGAGAAGCTTTCCCCAGGTTCACATCCCATATTTTTATGAAGGCAAAACCCAGGCCGTAAAGAAAGAATAATACTTTATAGTGGCAATTATATTTTATTTTAACATATCACACAAACACCAAACTTATAAAGTCCTACGGTGGCTGAGCAGACCCCTGAAAAACGCAGGTTCACTTGACAACTGCTAAGGCGTGAATGAATATGAGAAACTCAAGCCAAAAGGTTAGTACAGAAGCAAAACACGCCAAACAAAGCCTGAAAGTAACGCGACGCCAGTAGGCGTTAAGAACATTTTTATATAATTATTTTTGAATCCCAGTCATGCCAACGGATAAAACAAACAATCTAGCAGCAAAATTGTAACCCAAAATGAAAGCCAATGTTATTTATAGATTTGATACCATAAATGGTCATAAACAAACCATAGGAACAGAAATGCTGGGCTTTATCAATGCAAAAGTGAAATAAAAAGGAAAAATAAATGAAAACGGAAGATAGCTTTTAAATACGGTAGGTGCAGAAATAAAAACTTTACAGGCGAAGGGAAGAGAAATCCAAATCGAAAGCGCAAAGAATAAATTTTGAACACAGATTAAATTTAGAAATAATTAACAATTAAGTAATTGATAATTATAAATAAGATATGTGATTATCTGCATCACATATATCTCCCCAATACCCACAAAAAAAAAAAAAAAAAATTCTACATAGGGGTAAAACAAGAAAAGACCAGCCACCTACCTATACATACATTAAAATACAAAAAAAGAATATTACAAAAAGAATTGCAATGAATATACTCGAGTAGTAACACAGTTAAATACAAATATGCAAAACATGTCGACATGTATGAAAATTTCAAGCATGATTTACTCAATTCAGTTCAGCAGTCTCTATCTACACAATTGTAAATTTAGTTTTCTTGTAAACAGTCTGTTGCAACTTATGCGTAATAGTTCAGTGCAATTAGCAATGAATGGAAATGTTCAGTAAGTACCTTGTAAAATTTACGTCTACACAAATCAGGTAAAACATTCTCAATATAAATGGCAACTTTTTCCAAAAATAATACATATACAACAAAAGCAACAGTGACAAAATGCAAAAACTTTTTAACATTCGCATCAGTAAAAAATGACATATATTATATATACACAAAATAAAATTTTCCTTTGAATGCAATTTGCATACATCAAAAACTACCAAGTCATCTCTAACATATTAATAGTGCAAAAATAAACATTACAATATACATAACAATAAAAAAAAAATTTGTGTGATAGAAAGTGTATGTAAAAGTGGGTAAACCAAGAAGAAAAACTGCAGCCACGCTGACACAGCGGTGGTCTATAAAAATTGCCACCAGAAAGAGTCTGAAAGGCAAAACCTTGAAACAAACTATTGTGCCTCTCCATTGCATAAATTTTGTGAGAATAGATACATATCATGCAGTACACTGAAGTGCACATCTTTAAAAAATACTGGACCAGCCAGAAAAAGCAAGATATTCTACAGCAGCATACTAAGCAAGGAAGTATCTGTGGGATCCTTCACAAACACACCATTACCAAAAGACGACATGCATCTACCTTCTAGGCCTTAAATTATAGTGATTATACGAAGTTGCAGTTAGATTAACATCAGTTGCAAAATTATCATGGGAGTGATTATTACCGAATGAAGAAAGATATTCATTACGTGGAGGAGCAAAAAATTAACCTGTCAATATGTATTCTCTGAGGTACAACATGAGAAGCATGCAATGATTTTCATGAAAGAAACTGTACCCTAATATTCCATGGAAATTATCATTAACTGGTACGTCTGCTACATACAAAGCTTGTGAAAAATGTTTGGTTCCAATTTTGAATGACAATTTTATGCATGAGGAAAAATTAATTTTTGAATTTACAGTAGCTATAGTAATAGAAGAAGCCAAATGTTTATAAGTAATATCTTGTTTAATTAAATTAAAAATGTCTTTAGTAATTAATGAAATTGATGAGCCTGTATCACATAAGAATTTAAGTTGATGATTGTTAACATCAACATTAATGATAGGTAATACAGGTGCAGTCGAATGTACACTAGAAACTAGCTCAATAGTATTCTCAGTCTGTCTTTGGACATTCGAGGCCAAAGAAATTTGAGCGTCAGTGATTGTTGCAACTGATCTCACACGACGCTCCTGAGATAATTTAGGTAAACAAACACTTTCAGAATCAATAAAAGAACTGAAAAATTTACTCTTCTTATCTGATGTATGAGTGTCCGAAGGAGACGAAATTCCATCAGAAAAATCACGTCTCCCATTCAGTTTAAATTTTTGTTTTCATAATTACGAGACTTCTGATAACGCGAATTTTTAAAAGAGAACTGTTACCATTCCTTTGTAAATTTCTAAATTTGAAACAGTCTCGAGCAGCGTGAGAATAATGATCACAGATTTGGCAAAGTGTTAGTATGAGGTCGATTGGATCTCTGATACTTTTGAACACGAAAGTTTTTATTCTTAAAAGAATAAGAATTTGCAAAATGAGATCTAGACTTATTTGTATTATTAGATTTGTCATCAGTATTTTGAGAAGTTTTATTAACATTAGACAACGTCAGAGCATTTACTTGATCAGCAAGTTTCTGTAGCTGATCCGTAATCGAAGGTTGTTGTGCATTAAAAGAAAAATTCTTTTCAGAATTAGCAATATTTTGTAAATGTTGAGCTCTCTCAACCGCATCTTTATATGTATTAACTCCCTCTTCGAGTAGTTTAACTCTTAAACTGTGAGGGTAAAGCCTGGATGAAGCGCACATACTTAACAGTATCTAAAGATTTTTGATCATCCAGCTCATACACTTTCTTAACTAAAACGTTGAGTCTGTGGGAGAAATTTTTAATAGACTCATTAGAAAGTAGAATTAAATTATTTAAATCAACCAAAGATACAGTTACATTAGTTTTGAAAAAATTCTCAAATTCCTTTTTTAACAGAGATTTATATCTGTGATACTGTTTAGTTCAGGATTTTGAAGGAAATATGCCAGAGCAGGTCCAGCTAATTTTGATTTAGTAAACAACAAGGTCTTGTCAACAGACCATTTATTTATATTTGAGAGGTCATTAATTAAGGAAAAGAAATGATCTATTTGAGTCATATCTCCTTCAAACATAGGAATTGAGATCTGAAAATTATCTCGCTTAGCCATATTTAATAAGTCAACAAAATAATAACACTAAAACATAAACAATAAGGTGTGTTACTTACTTTGCATAAAAAGGCACAAAATAAACATGAAAATAAAATTCTGAAAAATTTGCATAAAAATATTGTGAAGTTCAATTCTGAGTGTGAGTGTTTTTCTTTTTAAAATATGTTGCAGAGGATCGGCAGATATTTATTTATTTATTTATTTACTAGCTGCGTACCCGTTCTTCGCACGGTAGGAAACTAAAATTTTCCTTACATGTGTAATTCGAAATTATTCGTGATGTGGAATTAAAAAAAAAGAGCAAAATTATTTGACTCTTAATGTAAAGTTTGTGTCATGAGTACTAACCTGATCATTGCAGTATAATGACTCAAAAAAATACGTCAGTGTCATTCACTATCAAAAAAGTAGAAAGCTTAATGGTTTGGAGAGAACTCCTGGCTTTCAAAATGTCTTATTTCTACATAATACTGTTTTTTAGGCTCAAGTTGTAGCATTAAATACCTAAGACACTACATGAAATGGAGCACCATTTATTTCTTTCCGAACATGTACCATATAAGGAACGTATTGTAATCATGAAAGAATTCGACTTCGAGATTTTGGTGTATTTACACGTTTTGAGGTCTTCTGAATTCATTCATGCTATTTTCAAGAGATGTTTTTAAAATAGCTGCGCACCCGCTCTTCATACGGGAAGAAGGGAATATTTTACTACCAAAATCATATCTGCATGTGACAAAACAGAATTTCATTTTTAAAAAAGTTCAAGTAATCTCCTCTGTTGAAATGACTGCGGGATATATTAACGCAAATTAGAATTACTTTTCATTTAGTTGGTTGTAAGACAACCGT
The DNA here is from genome assembly GCA_038373885.1 of Cheiracanthium punctorium. Taxonomy (NCBI): domain Eukaryota; kingdom Metazoa; phylum Arthropoda; class Arachnida; order Araneae; family Cheiracanthiidae; genus Cheiracanthium; species Cheiracanthium punctorium. The sequence goes on along the minus strand of JAWZYV010012973.1, from coordinate 501,392 downwards.
TGAAAAAGGATAAACACTTTTAATTTCATGAAATATTTATTAACGTGGTACATTGCGATTTATTCATATTATCTTTAAAAATCTAATAATACTACCTATTACGTACATTAATACTATCTATACTCGCTTCTCCCTCTTCAAGGCTCCCTTAAAAGAAACAGCTTAGATTATTTGGCCTCAATGGGATCTTGTGATTCTGTGGCGATTCTTTGCAATTTACGCATTAGCATAAATAATAATCATTTCACATAATGGTTGCCATTAAGGAAACTCTCCATATATATTTAATTTATACATAGTTTTATAAGATTGGCGTATTTAGCGCCGCAAACCATTTCATCTTACTGTGGGGAGAAAATATCCAAGGGGTGCCATTTTAAATATCCATGTATCTAATATAGCGATATCTTTTATGTCCTCCATAGTCCTGTCTCCTGAAAAACATCAAACTGTGTAATCTCGAGGAGCTACTTATTCCCATTTTAATTGTGACAGGGCGTTAGAGTTGCAGAGTTTACAAATTTCACGCATTTTTTTTTATTTATGACGTCACTGTTTGACTGCCGTAAAGGATACCCCGGTAGATTGAGGGAGTTAATTTCGATATTTCGCATAATTGTTTTCAAACGGTATCATTAAAACTTTGCGTTGGACCTTTATGGAGGAACGTAATTCAACGTTAAAATAAAACTATACTCCCAACCTGCATGCGTATGTTAGGCAACGCCTACGCTAAATTAAATGCCAAAAATAAAAATAGTAAATAGAAAAATTTTAATATATCGCTCTTTGTAACTTTTAAAATGAACATTTTCAGCGCCGTGAAAACATTTCAATTTTTAAATAAGCACCGGATTAAAATACCACTTCTAATAATAATAATCGCGAATTTCTTAGTTTATTTCTACAGTAAATTTTAATCAAAATATCGTCTCCCAGTGTTGAAAACAGAGCTGGGATAAATGAGTTAAAATTATGGCATAATTTTTACTTATCTTAAAGCATTTGACGTCATAGATCCTCACTTGCGAATTGAAATTCTTATATCCCATTTAAAAATTGGATTGGTTGAAAAACCCCTTTTTTCTAATCCTTTCTGTGGCAACAACCGAACATAAATTCTCGTGCCGTGATCGCAATGTAATGAATGGCGTAAGATCGCGTTGATGCTATTAAATTCTAAACATTAGGCTGCATTAAAATTCGTAAAAAATCATCTAATTTACATAATTTTTTCGTTTTTACTTTAAAAGAGGGAGAAAAGAATGTTTCACGATTTGTCAAGATATCTAAAAGTTATGACGGATAGAATTCAAGATGCGACAGTTTTAAAATTATTTTACGAAAAAAAATCGCGAAGCAGATGTTTAGTAAAAAAATTCCTAAAAATCGGTAAATCATGTTACGTATTCCGAACAAACTGTTTTTAAAAGAAAATTTTCTCCTCTATCCGATGATACAAATGCCGTTTTGCTGCGAGCGTAATTTCCGCCGTCATTACGAATTAGGTGAGAAAAAATGCCAAAAATCGCATAAAACATAAAATAAAAAAAAAAAAAAATCTAGGTCGAATTTTGAAAAAATCGCTTCGAGGTGCACAACTACATATTTACATCTTCCCGAGTACCAAATTTGGTGTTTCTAGGTGTAGCCGTTTGTCCGTAACGCTGCAGACAGACACACACACACACCCACACACACACACACACACACACACACAGACACCTTCTTTTATAATAAGTAGAGATTTATTTATTTTGTCACAAGCACTTAAAAACACCAATAAACATCGGCGATGTGGTAATGAACTCTTGTCTCACGACTTTCATTTCCTCGAAAAGGCGGCGAAAATACCCACAAAATGAACAAAAACAAAAACATACATGCGGGAAGAAAAGAGAAATATTTTAAGCAGCACACGGTTGACGACGTCTTTCCGGCGATGTAGATAAACGCAGGAACACACTAACACAGAGGGAACACGTAAAACGCACAACGGACGTAATACACAAGCACTGCACATAGCGCGAAGCGAAAGGGATGCTGACAGCAAAATGCAGAAGAAAGCGGCGAAGAACTGAAGAGACAGCGGCAAAAACCAAGACCGCAAGACACAGGGGTGTGGGGGGGGGGGGCGGTAAAGCTAGGCGCGATGACACATATCAGTAGGGACTCCGAACACCTTCGCAGCACACCGGAGGAGAGGCACCTCTGGAACGGACATACATCTAGGGCACATGAAGTATTCCGCAGACCGCGGCTCCAACGATTACAGTCCAGCGGGTAGCCGACGTCCAGCGCTGTGTCCATCAGCGGGCCACCAGGGGGGCCGCCACCGAAGGCATGGACAGGGCACCATATTTTTATGGGGAAGCTTTCCCCAGGTTCACATCCCATATTTTTATGAAGGCAAAACCCAGGCCGTGAAGAAAGAATAATACTTTATAGTGGCAATTATATTTTATTTTAACATATCACACAAACACCAAACTTATAAAGTCCTACGGTGGCTGAGCAGACCCCTGAAAAACGCAGGTTCATTTGACAACTGCTAAGGCGTGAATGAATATGAGTAGAAACTCAAGCCAAAAGGTTAGTACAGAAGTAAAACACGCCAAACAAAGCGTGAAAGTAACGCGACGCCAATAGGCGTTAAGAACATTTCTATTTAATTATTTTTGAATCCCAGTCATGCCAATGGATAAAACAAACAATCTAGCAGCAAAATTGTAACACAAAATGAAAGCCAATGTTAGTTATAGATTTGATACTATATATGGTCATAAACAAACCATGGGAACAGAAATGCTAGGCTTTATCAATGCAAAAGTGAAATAAAAAGGAAAAATAAATGAAAACGGAAGATAGCTTTTAAATACGGTAGGTGCAGAAATAAAAACTTTACAGGCGAAGGGAAGAGAAATCTAAATCGAAAGCGCAAAGAATAAATTTTGAACACAGATTAAATTTGGAAATAATTAACAATTAAGTAATTGATAATTAAAAATAAGATATGTGATTATCTGCATCACAGATGCTGGGTACAAACTTCTCTAAAGTAATTATTCCAGTGAATGACAGTTTTGTCGCAGATATTCAACTAGCATTTATCCCAGTTAATAGATGTTAGTTCTGGAGCCCAGCAATAAATGAAACGTAAGGCTGTTAAAATAGAAAATTCGCTACCTTCCAGCCAAGTATCGTTTCTGAGAGATTTTCTTGTCACACGCTTTAACATAACATCGCCATACAAAATCTTTTTTAAGAGATATCTTCATAAGGTGGTTATTATAACATTTTGTTTCTGAGGAAATTATACTATACTCCTGAAAATATTCGACTGCATCCTCCTCCTTTCTGGGTAAATCCTAGGTTTGCAACATAATTACAAAACAAACACTGATCAAAACCTTTCTCATAGCAGCAAACCAAATACTGTAAAAACTTTTCTCGTGATAACAGTAAACCAAAAAATGAATAGAACAACGATCTAAAGAACGTGCTGTTATACGTGATGTGGGGAGTAAATTAAACGAACCGGTTCCAAATAAGATTCATTAAGAATAATTGAATGAACCGGTTCTGAATACTAAGATTCGTTAAAAGCATTGAACGAACCGGTTCCGAATACGATTGGCAACGGTTTGGAAGCACTTTTGACTAAAAAATAATTTGGCGGGAATGACCGGCGGGATAATACGTAAGTACCGGCATGTTTATTAAATGATTCAGACTCTTGAAGAAAAAATAAAATAATAACGATTTTTTTTTTTTTTTAGATTATTTGTAAGGTTGTTTTTTAATTAAAATAGCGTGTGCATGTGAAATCAGAGCAGGAATGAAATGCTTTATACTCAAAAGAAAAATAGGATTTGGAAATTTTCAGAGACTAAAATGTGCAACTTTTTAATTTGGCGAAAAATAAAATGGCTGATGTGCTATTTTGAGGAGATGATTCTAACGCTTGGCGAAATTTATCGTAATTTTATCGTCTCCTGAATACACCTGAGAATAAGTTTTTGAAATTTTCATACAATTGGAATTGTGCATTTTTTTGCGCAGCTTTTCTCCATCTCTTTCTAATGTATTACATACAGAAAAAGGATGCTAGAAATATCGATTTTAATTATGTTTAATCACACTCATGAATAATAATATACTTTCCAACTTAATGAAATAAGGTACGAAAATAGGGAGGACCCATGGATTAATACGCTTTTAATATATAGCACTTTAATGCGTATTTAAAATCTGAAAGTGTTTCAGATTTTCTTACTTTTATTTTCCTTTACTTTTTTTGATAAAGGCCAATATATCCAGAAGCTCTTCAGAATTAATATAGGACGAAAATAATTTGTAGGTTTTTATCATTTAACCATCTTATTTTTGCAACCAGGGGCGGCCCGAAACAGTAAGCGTCGCATCTGGGCGCCGGCTGCGAGAGGGCGTCATTTCGAACACAAAAACTAAGTAGAGCATAAAAGGAGGCGTCTTTTTTATATTAGCAGGGGGCGGCACTTACCGTAGGGCCGCTCCTGTTTGTAACCATCTTAATTTTAAATTCCATTCAGAATCGGAGAGATTTCAGTGCCAAGGAAGCCGGTGAGGAACAGGATTCTCTCCGAACAAGATTTATTAAGATGCGGCTAGTACGGAATAGGTGGTTTAAGCCTTTGAAAAAGTAATTCATAAAACATAGTTATTTTTTAACTATAAATCTATATTTTTAAGATTATGTTATTTCTGCTTTGAGTCTTTAGAAAAGTAGAAAAGTCGCAGATATAATTTTCTTTTCTGCTCAGTCAAGGCGAGTCCTCAGAGAACAGCTGAAGCATCGAATCTAAATTTCTTCACGATGATCTTCGAAGAATTTTCCGCTGAAGAAGATACATTCAGCGTCTTTGTTTTCCAGTTCTTCAGTTGATGGCGTGAAATCTAAAACAATATTACCTAGTATTCCATAATACCTGGCACACCATCTATTTAAATGAACCTTTAAACTGATGAGCAAAACACTGTCAGATAAAAAACAAACATAGTACAATAAACTATAATTCTTTTAGTGTACACTATGCGTATTACCCATGTTCAAGTCACGTGTACACTAGAAGATTAAAATGTTTGAAAGATATTTTCGGAAACTCTTGAAAATCACAAAACACACTTTTTTTCTGTAGCGAGTGGTACGAGAACAACAAGCGGTCAACTCTCACTGCATGATAACGTGGGAAACCACAGAGATAAGAATACAAGGAGATGGCATTAGCTATCCTCACCATTGGACGAAATGAAACAACTCTGTTTGTCTAAGTATGGCGGATCATTTTGTTAGTTCCTTTTTAAATAACAGTGAAAGGTGCACGATTTTATGGATTAAAAAGTAAAGACTCACAATTTATTTATTTATTTGCCAGGAGAGGACAGCTTGCGTCACTGAATGTGTCGCTTAGAGCTACATATGCGTCCTTCCCGGAATTTCCCGCCACAATTTGGAACCTCATCAGAAGGTGGAGGACTTCTGAATATTGGCACCCCTCGGAAACTGCTAGCGACCGCCGAGAGCACTTTCGGAACCACGGATTTAACGTGCACATACAGCGCATGTACACGGTGGTCTTTAGTGTTACGCCGGTATCGAACGAGTCCAACGCATTACCCACTGGGCTACCACGGCCCAAGATACACAATTGTATGTTACAATAGTTCTAAATACAAAATCCCAGCATTCTGCAGTTAAAAGCTTTACAATTATGTAAAACATGTAATTATGCTTGGCGCCAACTTTGGCCACATTACTTCTTTAAAATCGGAACTGTCACCATAGAATAAAACAGAGTCATATTGTAATGTGGTTTAAGCAATAGGGCGGATCGGTTACTGTTTCGTCTTCACTATCAGATAGCTAATGCCGTCTTCTTGTATTCATACCTCTATGTAGGAAACTACTCCCACGAGGCAACTTCACCTAACAGATCCGAAACCTCGGTGCACCAAATTTCCCTACTATTCCATACAATACCTTCATCTCCTCTATATTTATGCCCGGGAAAAATCCTTGCTGAACAAAAGATTTATGCGTACAATGTATAATTCTCATATGCGTAACTCAATGTTAATATGCTGTTAAAATTACTTTTCACTTTCTTTTTCAGATTTGTTCAGGAAAGATAACGATTCAGAGAATTCCAGATTTACTAGCATTAACTGACGACAGCGCCAGAAAAGTTGCCAAAGCTCTGAGTTCTGCACTTTAAAATTCAGAATATTTTATGCATGACGAAGCTTTTAAAAAATCCAGTATTTTTCTACAGTTCACTTGAAATGTATTTATATTTAACTTTTTTTCCCTACAACTTAATTTTTATTAATTAGATTTACAAATTAAAACTTTTATACTGCTGAATTACCTCAACTGTTCAAAGATAAATTAAGTAAATTTAAAAAATGTGTCATTTTAACAAAATAATGCAAATAAAATATTAAAGTCTTTTGAAAAGTCTTGTTCATTTTTTATGTTGTTGCCACATTCTTTCCTACATTGACTTTTGCATTGTTTTTTCTAAGTTTAATAAATCCAGTCAGATTAATATTGAAAGAAACAACGTTAAATAAACACCAATTGCAGTTGATTACGCATATCGGTTTCAATATGACTCATCATCAGTTGCAGAATGGAGCGTGGTACAAATGGTAAAAATCTTTATTTACGTCAATGCACGGGACCAAATTCCACAACTGACCCTCATAATAATGATGGGAGGAATTTTTAAGCTAGAGCACACTGATATACGATAAAAAATAAACAAGAGGGAGGGGATTGTATTGTACTGTATTGCGTTAAGACAAACATACTCGATGGCTATCTGCCTAATAGTCTAAGAGCCAGCGACAGCCAGACCTTCGTCATAGCATAAAAGCTGAAACTTTCTCTGCGCATACCCCCCAACAGAGGTAGCAAAAATCGGCCACTATAAAGTTTGGATGATCGTGGCTTTGGCAGGTAACAGGTGGCAAAGGTGTATAAAATTGCCGAAAATTTCGTCATTTCATAAAGCTTAATTTTTTTATATGTTCTTCTTCGCAGTACTAGAAATTACTTTATCCCTTGCCAGACACTTTTCCATCGTGGCAAACCCCCGCCAGACAATCTCAAAGTCATGGAAAACTGTTGTGTTCGTAAACTCCGCGACGAAGTACATCAAGCTGTCACAAAGTGACTAGCACGTTTTATACTGCTACTTCTGAACTTTCTTAAGCGCGAACTTTCTTGCAGCGCGCTCGTAATAGAATTACGTTTTTCAAGACTTTGAGATTGTCTGGCGGGGGTTTGCCACGATGGAAAAGTGTCTGGCGAGGGATAAAGTGATTTCTAGTATTGCGAAGAAGAACATATAAAAAAATTAAGCTTTATGAAATGACGAAATTTTCGGCAATTTTATACACCTTTTTGCCACCTGTTTACCTGCCAAAGCCACGATCATCCAAACTTTATAATGGCCGATTGTTCCTACCTCTATTGGGGAATATACGCAGAGAAAGTTTCAGCTTTTATACTATGACGAAGGTCTTGCGGTCACTGGCTCTTGTGCTATAAGGAAGAATGCCTTGGGCGGAGGACTTTTTAAGGGGGTCTCACGCGTATTTGCATTACATCTGTAAGAATCTGCCCGAAACTCCAGGCCGTTATATCGATGGCCCCGCGATAGTCCCGAAACTGGGACCTTCATACTTCAGCCATCTATCATGTTCAGTGTCTTCCACTCGGCCATGGGGAGGCCCACAGAGGAGGGGAATAATGTAGTTCTACGAGTTTGTACAATCCACTGAAAAAAAAAAAAATATCTGATCTTAGAGGCAGTGTCAATATTTAAATTTTATTTATTTACTAGATGCGTGCCCGTTCTTCGCACGGTAGGAAACGAATACTATTTTACTAAAATATAATCGTAACTATCTATGCGAAAACAAAATGTCAAAAAGTTCAAGTAGTCTTTTTGTTGAAACTACCGCGGGATATATTACGCACCGTAGGATAACGGTTTAGTTAGTTGCAAGACGATCGTTGAAAAATAATGATTGTAACACGTTTAATTTCACGAAATAGTTATTAACGCGGTATACTGTGCTTTAATCCATATTATCCAAAGAAATGTACTGTTACTAACAGAGAAAAAAATGAGAATACTATCTATTACTTATATTTATATTATGCATCTTCGTTTCTCCGTCTTTAATGCTCACATTTTAAACCAATGATGCCTTTTCTGCTTTTTGGTGATTCTGTGGAATTTATGCATTTCCATTAAAAAAGATCTTCATATATTTTTAGGCATAATTCTTGTCTGATTGGCGTATTTAGAACAGCAAAATATTTCATCTCGTGGTGGTGGAAAACATCCAAGCTGTACCAATTTAAATAGTATTTAAATCCACCATGGTTCAGGCTCGTCAAAACATCAAACTGTGCAATCTCGAGGAACTATTTGGAATAGCTCAAATTGCGAATAGGGAGTTAAATTGTATTGCAGAGTTTACGAATTTCAGACAACTTTTAATCTATGGCATCACGTTCTAACCAGGGTAGTCGAATTTAGTTATTTCGCGCAGTAGATTGTTAACGGAGTAACATTGAAACATACGACATTGAAAAACTCGCTTGCAACAGATCTTTATTAAAGTTAATTAGAGAGTTATTATTGGGGTTTTTCTAACTAATCGGTATTTCAAATATTCTCCGGAGCTATTTTGCTAATGATGTAACTTTCCTGCAAGAGCTTCTTAAGTTGCTTAAATTTAACCAAAAAAAAGTATATCTGATATAGATAATATACTGTTAAAAGTCGTCCAAACTTCGCGACATTTTGCACAATTTTTGGGAATACATACAACGACCGTCGTCAAACCGATAGCGAGTACTATGCATTATGTTAATTAGTATTTTGCATCTTGTGGCGACATTTGAATTTCACACGTTTTAAAAAAGTTTCCTTTCGTAATTATGGTTTACTGAAAAATCACAGATCTCAAAAATCGCTAAGGGTAACACGCGCATTAAACAAAATACTTTGAATTTTTATAATAGTAAATTTTTGCGTCAAAGCCTTTCAATGTAATTAGATTTCTAAATCATTTTTAAACTCATGACGTCAAAATGACATCATTCTCTGTTGTGATATCTAACATGAATTAGTGAAAGAAGAAAAAAAAAAAAAAACACGTTATTTTATTTTCTACAGCATCTGATAATCTCGATGGATGTTTATTATTTCGCTCGTGGTGTAGTTTTTTGTAAAAACTTGTGAACTTCATTAGGGTTTTTAATGCATTATTACACGCGTGACATCAAAATGACCTCAGTCTCACTTGAATTATTGAAAGTAATAAATAAATAAATCTAACTTTGTGAACTTTTCTATCTTTGTTGCTCACGAATGTGCTGAAATCGGAGATTTGAGTAGCTTTCTACCCTGAAAATTGCGAAAAATCGTTAAAAAGTGGGGAACGGGTGGATTTCCAGAATTTTAAAGCAGCCTACGGACTATTCTGTGTCATTTTACGTGTATGTGCAAAATTTCAAGCCGATCGGTTCAACGGTGTGGGAGGAGTTCCCGGACGAACAAACAAACAAACAAACAGACAAACTTTCATATTTATATAATAGATTATATTAGCTGAAGTACCCGTTTTTCGCACGGGAATGAATGAACTTTCTGATATTACGATTTGTTGTGATAACTATTTATTGTAATAAAGAGATATAGCAAAATGGATATCGCGTTATATTGTGTTCAATAATCATGCATACCGAATTTCAAGGCAATCGTTTGTACGGTGCAGAAGGCGATGCGGCGTAGCGCAATCTAGTGGCGAGTTTTTGCAAAACGGATACGGCGAAAATATTCTTCGCATTCAGATATCGATGTATACAAATTTTCATGACGATCGGCTGGACAGTTATGAAGTTCATGTGTTGACGCGACATCTAGTGGCAAGTTATGGAAAATGGATAGCGCCAAACTCTTCCCCGTGCTCAAATATCTATGTATCTATTTCCATAGCGATCAGTTGGCATCTAGTGGTCAGTTAGGCATATAGTGGTTAATTAAAGTAATGATTTGCTACAGCGCCGTCAAGTGGCGAGTTATAGCAAAATGGAAAACGACAAAATATTCTCATTGTTGAAATAGCTATGTATACTGATTTTCATAGTGACGGTTTGAATGGTCAAGAATTTGGCCTGCTGCAGCGTCATCTAGTGGCGAATTAAAATAATAATGCATTGCAGTGCCATCTAGTGGTGAGTAACATCAAAAGGAACACTGTTAGAATATATTCTTCGTTCTCAATTGTGTAAGTATAAAAAAATTTTATGCCGATCGGTCGAACGGTATAGAAGTTGATGCGTGGCAGCGCCATTTAGCGGCAAGTTACAGCAAAATGGATAGTGAAAAATATTCTCCGTGTTCTAATATCCACGTGTACCAAATTTCATCGAAATCGGTTGGACGATATTCGCATAGCAAACGGAATAGAATTCGATGTTCTGCATGCTAAAACATACCAACATTCATTTTTTATCTATAACCTGTGTTATTATATATACCAGTCTCAAATAAATCCCAGTTTCAAATCTAAGCCTCGCCAAAGTGCCAATATACGCCATTTTGCAAGAGTTTTTCTGGGAATCATTCGAAGCATTGACTTAGCAGCAATCAAAATGGGAAATGGTTTGCCCGCCGAAAAGTAAAGCAGGCATTTATTTGAAAAGTGGAATCCCTTAATAGCCGCATTCTTTAAATTATCAACGTATAACGTGTTTTATTCATCTTTACTCCGATGTACTAAATGCGAAGATTTCAATTTTCTGAAATTTGGCGGAATTCCCTCAACTTAAATCAATATACTCAATTGGCGAGAATTCTGAAGATAGATCGCTTGAAATCCCTTAATAACTGCATTATTTCTGCTCGGATTATTAAAATTTAACGCTGTATTCTAATAAAACCTATGCACTTGTTTTCAAAAATCTATTTCCTTAAGCACTCAGTAAATTGCGCCAAGCCAAAAACTGTGCAAAACGCTAGAACTCACTTTCTCAAAATCGGCATATCAGCCATTTTATATTTCGCCAAACTAAAAAATTTTACATAAAAGCCTCGGAAATCTTCAATTCTTATTGTTTTGCGTATAAAACATTTCATTCCTGCTCTGATTTCCCATGCAAACGATATTATTAGTAAAAAAAATAACCTTACAAATATAAACTAACAAAAAAAATCATTATTATTCTTTTATTTTTACTTTAAGAATTTAAAACATTTTATTCGGCAAAATCGCCACACATGGCAACCACGATGCTTATTAGCACTTGAGAGTGCTATATCTTTCAATCACGGGTTTTTTGTCTACGCGAGAGCGTCGAGTCACTTACCAATTTTTGTTGATTTTAGGGACTTGGGTAGGGTTCTCTTTCGTTCTCAATCTATATTCTTGCATTTTGTGTGGTTTTAGTTTTACACCTCCCCTTTTGGCCTTAGTCGAATGGATAGTTTATGTACAGGACAGACCAAAAGATTCGAAATACATTATGCTCTATAGGCCAAAATTAATTAAATTCGCATATCTCAAAAACTATTAGGCGTAGAATGTCGAAACTTTATATTTAGGATTATTGTAACATCTAGTTGTCCACCTCCCATTTCGGTTCCATTCGACTGGATAGTTTATCTACAGGACCGCCCAAAACATTCGAAATACATTACGCTCAATGGGCCGAAATTCATTAAACTCGCATATCTCAAAAACTATTAGGCGTAGAATGTTCAAACTTTATATTTAGAATTGTTGTAACATCTAGTTGTGCACCTCCTCTTTCGGTGCCATTCGACTGCATAGTTTATCTACAGGACCGCCCAAAAGATTCGAAATGTATTACGCGCTATGGGCCGAAATTCATCAAAGCGTTTTTTAGAGGTATTGGGCTATTTCAAACGACTCAGAAGTGATATATGCTGCTAAGAGTTACAAAATGAATTTCTCCATTAAAAGAAGTGTCTTTATCATTTATAGTTCTGCTACAGGAACACTCAAAAGATTTCCAATACATTACGGTCAATGGCAATTTTAGGAGCATTTATCCATTTCAAGCGCAATACCGTCCTACCATGTAAGTTAGGCAATAGTCCGACCACGGTCACGTGCCTCCCTCAAGAACTACGCCAAAAGTCGCCAAGCTTGGCGACTTTTGTTGTACGTCTGTATGTATTTAACTCTCAAATCTCAAAAAATTTTAGTCGTAGAATGTTGAAATTTCATACATAAGATTGTTGTAACATGTAGTTGTGCATCTGGATTTTTGGTTCCAATCTACTGGAGAGTTTATTTACAGGACCACCGAAAAAAAATTTCAATACTTTAACGTCCATGGACATCTTGAATATAATTTAACTGAAGACAGTCATTGTTTGGTCCATGCCCAAAATTTCGCCGTCTGTCGTCGAACTTGGCGAGTTTTTCGAAAATATCGCCAAATTTGGCGATAGTCCGTCATTGAGTCCATGCCCAAAATATTGCCATTTGTAATCGTTCTGGGCGAGTTTTGGCGATAGTCTGACGGTGGCGGTGGTTTCAGTTAGTTTGAGAGACGCGCGATAAGACCCACTTCACGCTTCGCCTGCCTATTATTTCCAAGGACGTAACCACTGTGCCATGTTGAAGCATACTTAATACTTGGAACCGACGTAGAAAATCTTGGTGGCTTCGTGTGTGAGAGAGAGAGTAAAAGCACACTCAAGTGCGTAAATAAAATCTGGAAGAATTTAAGATTTTTTTATTTTTTTTCACACTGTTTTTACTACAGGGGTTACAATTACGGAAAGCTTTCTGCGTGGAGAACATAAAAAAGTCTCTTAAATTCCAGGAACGGGTGGACTTTCTGAGTTTTAAAGTGGACTATCATTTACTCTATATTATTTTGCATATGTGTGCAAAATTTCAGGCTGATAGGACAATTTTTTTTTGGATTTGTATACTAATCAACTCCGCAAACTGACAAACAGAATTTCATTTTTATTTATAAGGATTTTCACTTTCCGAACATGTACCATGTAAGGAAAATATTGTAATCATGAAAAAATTCGGCTTTGAGATTTTGATGTACTTTTTACTTCCGAACATGTACCGTGTAAGGATAATAGTTTAATCATAGTTTTTCATAATATAAAATTTCAAGTAGATTTTTACACTTTAATCGAGTGAAAAAATATCGAGACTGACATCGAATAAGTGCAATCGAATAAGTATAATATTTACTGCAAGACATTCATCATGCTTTATTACTTTTGAAATCGAAATACTTCCTTTTCTGTGAAGGAAACAAACTTATTAATTACTATATAAAGTTCCCGTTCTTTGCACGGAATGGATATTGTTAAACCAAAAAATTCATATGGAAAATCCTAACTAATATTATAAATGCGAAAGTGAGTTTGTTTGTTTGTTTATTTATGACACTTTCACGTATAAACCGCTGAATCGATTATAATGAATTGTGGTTTAGATATAGATGGGACTCTGTAGAAGGTTATAGACTACTTAGAATTTTAGATTTTAATTACTTTTTTAATTATTAATTAAAAACCGTTTTTACGTTGCCATGCTTGGCGAGATTCGTCTGTATCAAATGATTCATGCTTTGAGCTAACAAGAATGCTATTACTTCAATAAAGAAGCGCGTGCATCTGAAAAACATTAAATACAACGGAAATTATACCAGTTTTATGCCAAATCTATAATAATAAAAATGAATGTTCTCCAGATAAATATACAGAAAGCAGAGCTTTGACAATTTGAGCATGACTGAGTCCATGACTTCGGTAAAGTGCACCTGAGGCTCAGAGATTTTTAATTTTAATAACTTTTCTAACTATTAATTAAAAACCGTTTTATTGCCCGCACAAAATGATTAATGCTTTTGAAACAAACCAGAAATTCTATTTGCAAAATCAAATGCATTTGAAAAACATGAATTGGTGTGGACATTATGTTGATTTTACGCCAAATTAAAAAGCATAAGTAAAGAAAAGGATACTTACGTATTATCTCGGCGGTCTACCAAGACGAGCGATTTTTTGCCGAGATAAATGCCGGGCACATGAAATTATTAATGGTTTTGAATACGATTGGCAACAGTTTGGTAACTCATGTGACGAAAAAACAGTTTGGCGGGAATGACCGCCGGGATAATACGTAAGTACCAAGAGAAGTCCAGGTGTGTTTCTTAAAGTTCATAAATTTCAAAATCCTACCAATAATATAAATGTGTACGTTTGTGTGTTTCGATATTTTTGACTGAATCACACAAAAATGGTTGAACGGATTTGGAAAAATGTGTAATGAAGACAGCTTATGCCCTGGATTAACATAGAGGTAACCTTTCAAGCATATAGCATAAATAATTCTTTTACAAAGACATTCAAAATAATTCTAATGCATTGCGCTCTATGGAAATGTTGTAGCTACTAAACCGATTCTAAACCTTTTTCACTGATTGAAAGCTACATTATTCCTGAGTATTATTGTTTGTTTGTTTTTGGATTAAGACCGATTGACTGAACTAGGGTCCTAGGCCTATATGGGGAATTCCTCTGTGGGGGACTTTCCAAGGGACCCTAGCCCGTATTTACGCGAGGTTTTTTAGAAAACCACGGAAAACTGCGAGCGGCTAGGTTGACAGGCGCTACCGGGGTTTGAACTGGCACTTCCCGCCTTGCAGTTTTGAGAGCAGAACTTCTTAGACACTGGTGGCACCCAAAGTGTTATAGTCTACCTTTAATGCATATCACAGATAGTTCTTTTACAGGGATGCTCATAAGAATTACATTATGCTCTATGTGTATCTCTGTAAGTACTGAACCGATTCCTAAATATTTTTACTGATAGTACGCTACAGTAATTTGAGTATTACAGGCTAAAATTCATGCATGTAGCGTAAATAGTTCCTTTACAGGAACACTCAAAATAATTCTTATACATTACGTTCTCTGGGTATCTCTGTAACTACAGAACCGATTCTAAAACTTTTTCACTAAAAGAAAGCTGCTCTATTCCTCATTAACATAGGCTAAAATTCATGCATATAGCATAAATATTTTTTTACAAAACAGTTCGCAAATACTGTCGTAACTGTCTCTATTCGTCAAATGTCTGAATAAAATCTAAATTTAGTAACACTGCATACTCTGGTATTTTAAATGAAGTATACTACCACGCATTATACTTCATTTAAAACAAGTAAAAAGCAAATAATATTTAAATGCAGTTTCTTTTGTCGCAAACATATTTGTTATTCACACATGCTTCATTTCTCTCGGGAACAAATTCTGAAGCCGGCGCGGACGAAGTCGCGGATAGCAGCTAGTAACTAATAATATTAAGCCGTATGAAAGTGTTGAAAATAGACCAGATTTAGTATTAAGAGATTTTTTATCTTAAACAGCTGCTTGAAGATCTTCATCGGGGAAAGTTTTAGGTGCTGTGCATGTTTACGTAGATGTTATAGTTTCAAAAAAGAGAATTACCTAACTGTCATATGCTTCTTATTTTACGAGAAGACAATAAAATTCGTGAAGTTGATGAAATTGGTTCAATTGTTTCAGCAGAAATACCAGACATAAACGAAAATCCAAAACTTTACAATATCGTTAAGCAGTGCATGTTTCTTGGCCCATGTGATGATGTTAATCCAAACTCTCCATGTATTAAAGATGGAATTTGCAGCAAAAAATATCCTAAAGATTTTATTGAAGAAACCAATCCCAATGCAAATGATATCCATTATATCGCCTAGAAAATAATGGTGTTTTTTTTTAAATCGGTGATAAAATAACTGATAACAGTTGGATTGTTCCATATAATCCTTACAAGCTTAAATCTATTGATTAAAACTAATACTCCTTTATTGATTAAATTTCTTATAGGCTAATTTAAATCCTTTTACGCTAAAAATTTTCGAAAAATACTCTTTAAAGACAATAATTTGTAAACTCCTAAATTCATCAATTCGCTAGATTCTACTTAGCTCTATTTTCACTTAAATCTTGTCTATTTGAGAATTCTCACTTGTCTCCCCAAACCCCACGCCCCCCTGTCCCCATGTGCCCATGCCCCCACGAAAAGAAATGACTGGTACCATATCGTATTACTATCACGTTACCAACGCTCTTCAACGGATAACGGTCCGTAGTCACAACGTGGGCATCGAAGGATAAGCATGTCGTTATCAAGAAATTAATTAAAAGAATTTCTGAAGAGGATACTAGATGTACTTCACTTCCCAGCAAACACACACCTGCTGGCGGAGTACCTTGCCAGTGCCTTTCTGCCTTTACGTCCAGCACCGGCACGGCACTGCAAAAAGTAACCGAATCGTAACAAAAGTGGGCGCCCGAGAAGCACCTTGCCAGAAGCCCGGGAAGGCAATGGCACTGTGCTGGCGCTACTGCATGTGCCGGCCATCATTTACAATAAAGGCACTGGCCCATTAAGTTTAAAATGCCTAAAATGAAACGGCGGGGTGCCGGTGATTATTAAAAATAAAGGCACTGGCCTGATATCTTAACAGTGACTGTAATATAATGGCACTGTGCCGGATTAGTGCCTATTCACAGCAATGAGCCATAATTAAAATACGAGTCAGTATCGTATCCAGGGGAGGGGTTAGGGGCTTATTCATCAACCCCCCTCCCCCCCCCACCAAAAAAAAAGACATTGCTTAAGGGTAGCATTTGGATTTACTGTACGTTTCGTTTAGGTAAAATAAGCTTTTATTGGTCTCTATCGAATCAATTTATATTCAAGGCATTTTTTTAATCAGCCCCCATCTCTTGAAAAAAGAAAATTGTTACATTAATCCATTGTTGCACTTCAGCTTTCAAAACAGTCCCACTTTCTGAAATCGTAGAAGATTTTTCTTCACAGTTCAATATTATCGTCGTGATCTGTAAGAATTCCATTTCTTCATTTTATAAAATCAACCGCTATGATTTTTGAGCCGCGGTACTCTACACAAATTTCCGTGCGTCATCAACATAATAAATTAAGACAGTCCCGGTTAAGCCGCACCCCAGATAATTCGATCTCGGATTATCGAGAGTCTTTTGTACTTATATGGCTTACATGGGAATAACTCTGGATGAGAGCGATTAAAACTACACAATAAATAAAACAAAAATCAGCAGCAAAATCTGTTAGTCCATCGTTTGCAAATTATGCTCACTCACCATTTGTGAATTCTGTACAGTTTTCATAAACTGCAATTTTCTTACAATATATATACATACATATATATTAATCAAAGTCTTACAAGAAGTAATAATAAAAAAAGTTATACTATGGTTACTTACAAACACACATAACTTTAGGGTAACATTTTGCTATGTATTGTACAAGTTGTTTAGATCAAAGATTTTTCGTATGTTAGCTATTCTAAATAGAAATTTCTACATCTATACCTGTTGTATAACAACATAACTCAAATTTTATTGAGGAAAATACTTTTATACACTAAAATACGCTATGAGATTATGTAATTAAAAACAGTGAAAGTAAAAATTTACCTGCAATAGTATTATTCAAGTAATTTGTAGAATCTATCAGTTGTATCATACACCAACAGGGTCTCAACGTTGAAGCAACTTTATATTGCTCCAAACGACGAAACCAAATTAGTTGTCTTGAACTGCTTAACGTTAACTAAAGCAATTAAAATTTTCGAAAGTTGTACAGCAATGAAAAACCGGAAAAAATGTGTATCCTAAAAAGTGTACATGTTTCTTAATTCATCAATTATAACTCTCGCGTTCCTCAACGTATGAAACGTATGCGGACAAAATTAAAGACAAAAAAGAAAGAATGGTTGTTAACTTAATGCACTCGAAAATACGCCAAACTCGTCAATTTTCAAAACATCTGACTGGAGCGGCTCTCCCCCCCCCCTCGCACCATATTAACTTAGTGTTTCATATTTTATGCGCATTATATATATATATATATATATATATATATATATATATATATCCATATATATTGTAATTATTCAGCTTAAAATTTGCCGTAGTAGCTGTTAAATTTTTTTATATTAAAATAGTTTTTTTTTTCTGTGAAGCTGAGATTTTCGTTTTTCTCAATTGCTCTGGAAAGTGAAGCGCTTCTTATTTTATGTTTGTAAGGAATTTGAATATAATTACATACTATTCATTTAGCCCGAACGTAGCTTATAAAAATTTACAGGGTCGATTATGACCATTGATGTATTTGGGGGTCCCCATCTATAAAATTTGTTTTCTTTTTCATAAAATTTTGACATATAAAAGAATATTTCAGAACAACATTTGAAACCGGGGTCCCTTTCAAAACAGGGGGCAAAGTCCCGATTTGCCCATGCGATAATAAGGGTCTGAAAATTTATCAAATATATGTAAACAAAAGAGTCTGAATATTAGATAATGAATACTAAAGTGTGAAGGTCCCGGTTTCGGGTCAATTCGCGGAGCTGTCGATCTAATTATCTGGAGTTTTGGTCTGTTTTCTCCAGATGTAACTTGAATACCCATTAGAACTCCTTAAAAAGTCCTCCAACTAATGTCCCAGGATAGTATACTCCGCTGCATCTTTTCAATAATGAAGAGAAAAGGTTAAGCATGGAAACGCCGTTAAAAGCTTATATGCATATAGAATATAATTATAAACTCACTTAAACAAAAATCATATAAACAGTATGCACGTTTCGGATGGTACAAAAGGTCGACCCTCCTTCACCACGCTTCTGAAAAGAAGAGTGGACTATTTGGACCACCCGGAAACGTATTCTGACTGTACTGTGAATTCATTTTATAACTAGAGACTATAGTAAAGTTATATTCTATTTAGTAAAAAAAATACTTTTTGTATAGTGTAAGATATATGTAATGCATTTGCCTTGATATAAAATTTATTTTCTCGGGGTTATAATCATAGATTACATATATGATAATAAAAAATGAAGACAACGAATAATTCAAACATATTTTTAACTGTGCACTATTTATAACATTATATGTACAGTACATGTATGTACACTTTTTTAAAACAACTCTGGTGTTTTACCACTAGACTACCTTCCCGCCCCCCCCCCCCAAAAAAAAAATATTATTGAAGCTAGTGGTGCAGTTAACAAAAAACTAATTCTATATTTTAACAACTAAGAATGCGTAAAAAATTTGTTAACGTTGTGTATCCATCTACCTACACACACATACACTCACTTCCAAAAGTTAAGCACGAAGATGTAAAATGCAAAGAAATCAACAAATACTGCTTTGATTGACACAAAATTTGACAGGAAAGTAGCATATATATTTATGCATAAAACAAAATGAATAATTATATACAGATATGAAAACAATATTAAATTTTTGTAAGTTATCAGATAAGGGAATACTGGAGACTTAAACAGAATTATATATAAAGTGAAAATAAACAGCATAAAATGAAAAAATAAGGACATTAATAGGGTATGCGATCCCCCCCCCTTCATCTGTATACAAAGTTTACACCTTGTGACCATGCTTTCGATCCCCCCCCTTCATCTGTATACAAAGTTTACACCTTGTGACCATGCTTTCAATTAGGTGGTCAACCACCAGAGAATTAAGCAATCGCCATTCTTCTTGTAGAGCAGTTTCCAGCTCAATAAGAGTGGCTGGAGGTTAGAAACGTGAAGATACAGCACGGCAGAGAGCATCCCAAAGATTTTCAATGGGATTAACGTCGGGCGAATATGCTGGCCACGCTATACGCGCAATCCCTTCACTCTCCAGGTAGTTATCGACGATGTCAGCTCTATGGGGACTTGCGTTATCGTCCATTAAAACAAAAGTAGGGCCAACTGCTGCAGCGCACAATCTCATAATGCGTTCATCTCGATACCGGACAGCCGTCACAGAACCCCGTTTAAAGATGTGCAGGTCGGTGCGGTATCCTAATGAAATCCCTCCCCACCAGACTTCGTGTAATCGTAATCGTGTAATCGTAATCGCCTGTAATCGATTACATTTCTTGTGTAATCGTAATATAATCATAATCTGACAATTAAATTTTTCGTGTAATCGTAATCTAGTCATAATCTTGAAGTTTATTTTTTCACGTAATCGTAGTCTAATCGTAATCTAGAAATTTTATTTGACAGATAGTCGTAATCGAAGAGCTTGTAATCGTAGTCGCTTTGATTACGAGACGATTACAAAACGATTACAGTTGCCCAGTTTTAGTTTTTGTTCTGCTTGCTGGGAAAATTTTCACAGGGAGGCACAGGCATGCCCTGAAGGCAGGAAGTTCCCCTGGAGCTGCGACGTTTGGAGGAAGACAGGATCTCGCTTGTTTTATTTTTTTTTCCCCCGGGAAAATATTTAGATGACCATTCTCTTTTGTTGTTGTTGTTGTCTGTCGTCTTCTGTTCATCCGAATCTGGACTGGTGAGAGACAAGAATGGACTTCCCAGAAGAAAGTGAGGGTTGCGCGGGAGGGAATAGCTTAAACTATCTCTTGCGGTGTCAGATCTTTCCTTCATTTCTTCATTTTGATTTGCGGTCTTAATAAAGAACATAAATGGCACGTACACAGGAAAAAGTGCAGCATGTTTTTTCAGTTTTAGAAAAGTATAAAAATAAAAATGGAAAAGGATGTGCATTTTAGAACTATGAATGTGTTATTTGGATTAGTGGACAATAGATAAACTTTGGTTCCTTGTGTTGTTTGGATAAGCAGGTAGGAGCGCATATATTTCCGTTAAAAATTAGTACATCTTTGTGCTATTAATTTTGAGTATGTTGTTTAAGAATTTATAATGTATAAAGACCTAGATACTTTATTAAATATAAATATTTTTAATGATCGATAAATTTCTGGATAAATGGGTAAAGAGTAGGGAACATAAACAATGATCTACAAAACCCCTTTTCCCCCTTTAATAGAATTAACATTTTGTTTTTTCCTTCAATAGAATTTGATGGTGAGTAAAAATGCATAAAATTACATAATGAAGTATTAAAAATCAATTTTGTCTTATTTTCGACTTGATTGGCTGCCTTGACTTAGTTCTAAAAGTTTAACGGATAAATAATTTATTTTCATTTATGCCAGTGTTAGTGATTAGTCCCAGAAAACAGTTGATTTTTTTTTTTTTTTTTTTTTTAATATGATTCACGAAGTGTTCATATTTCGTTTTCTTCGCTGATAAGTGTGAAAATTATTTAAAATATTTTGTTTTTATCTAATTTGTACTGTACACATATTATATTAAAACATAGTACGTCTTTCGAACTTGAATTGTTGGCTATTATCAATTTGGAATTAAACTGCAGACTAATTATATATAACTTTTCTATTGTGTGTATTATAAGCTTTTATAATTCCTCCAACAATTCGCATGCATTAACCAACACAGGCGTGGTATAGGGGACAACACGCTCCGCTTGCCGTCTACTTAGTTTATAATACCATCGATTGAAAAGTCTTTCCCTCCCGCAAAACCTATAAAAATTTCACTATTTCCACTCTTGAATATATTATATACACACTCCCTCCCCCCCCCCCATCCGCAAATCTTTGACGTCTCTACGTCTATATTAACCTATTTTCTATCTCTCATAAAAATGTTAGCTCCTTTTACCACATTCAAAAGTTTAAATAACTTTTGGCACTATACTATTTTCATTAAATTTCAAATGTATGTATGTATGTGTATATTAAATATTCAATATGTAAAAGGAGTTCTTGACCAGACACGAAAATGTGTGTCAGTTCTTTAGTATATATAACAGCTAATTGCTTAGAAAGTGAGCATCTTTGAACGGTTAATTATTTATAAAATAGTTTTACAGTAAATTCGTGCCTTTTTTTTTATTGTAATTGGCATTATGTTGGGTTTTACCATTCACACCGCCAATATCACCGTCCAGTTTTGTTTATTACGTCGTACCAGCACCAATACACTATATGTGACCCACCACACTTTTAAGATGTATGTTTAGAGATATCTTTAGACATCTCCATTCTGCTATTCTTAAGTAATTCTTATTAGCAGTATTCTTAAGTCTTTCCGTAATTCTTAAATTATCCTCATACATAGTATGCATGTAGTTTTGAATTTTTAAAACGGCGAGTGTATTCTAGAAATTAAAAGTTTGTTTGCTCGGCAGGCCCGGTTTTAGATATTTAATGCCCATATACGTGTTATGAAAGTATAAAAAAAAGAAGTTAAACTGTGCGTGAAGTTTTCTGTGAAATAATAACTGCACTATACGTTCAGCCTCATCTATTCAGATTCAGGCTAACGGTTATTGTCGAGAAAACAATGCATTTGTCGAGAGCCCCTGTATTTAGCGTTTTACTCAATGCATTAAAAAATCTTAAACTTTGGTTTAATATGTTCGCGCATATTATTGCAAGATCGTAACGACAGAGGTTCCTCCTTCATGGCTGAATATTACTACGTTTCATGCGTCTGCCAGTACCTCTTTCGAAACCAGAAAACCGGGACATAGGCAAGGAAGCAACGCCGAG
The DNA here is from genome assembly GCA_038373885.1 of Cheiracanthium punctorium. Lineage (NCBI taxonomy): Eukaryota > Metazoa > Arthropoda > Arachnida > Araneae > Cheiracanthiidae > Cheiracanthium > Cheiracanthium punctorium. The sequence goes on along the minus strand of JAWZYV010012973.1, from coordinate 478,793 downwards.
CATAGAAGGGATCAAATATCAATTTTTGTATACTAATTTTTGCTTGATTAGATTAAACCTGGGTTCATTTCAAAGATGTGTTAAACCACCAAGCCTGCCCCCCCCCCTCCCACCCCACACACACACACTGCAAATGACATATGTTTAAGTTAAAATCGGAAAATGCCATGTTCAAATAGAGGTTCGGTATGCATTAAAAAACTTTTCACAAGTGGGCCTAGGAAATCAACCAGGTTCATCTAATAGTATAAAAGTTTTTGCTGTATGGCATTCTTGTAAATTAGCTCCCTGAACAGATGGACCCATTATTCAGTTCTTGAGTTAAAATTGTAAAATTTAGACATTATAATATCAACGCCAGAAGGGTAAAAAGAAAAGTTTTGTAATCGTAATGTAATCGTAATCGGACTCAAATGTAATCATAATCGAAAGTTTTAATAGATTACATAATCGTATTCTAATCGTAATCGTAAATTGGGTTTTATATGATAATCGTAATCTAACCATAATCGGGAATTATACTTTCTCCGGTAATCGTAATCCTGGTCTAAAAGTGAAAATTAATCGTAATCGTAATCGATTACACGTCTGTGTAATCGGCACGAAGTCTGCTCCCCACACCATAATGCTTCCGCCTCGGAATGCGTGATGTTCGGTGATGTTTTGGGGCTGATTACGTGTTCCTTGTTCACGCCATATCCTTATACGCTTGTCATCTGGCTCCAGAGCAAATCTTGACTCATCAGTAAACATGACATTGACCCAGTCAGACACAGTCCAATTGACATTTTCCCGGCACCACTTTAACCGTACCCCTCTTGATTGGATGGATAGAAAAACACAAACTCGAGGTACCCGGGCGTACAGTCCACTCATATTTAATCTTCGGCGTGCAGTAGCTGCAGATATCGCTTTATCAATGGACGCTGTAATCATATATATCACACGTGTGGAAATCGCTTTGCGATTCCGCTTGGCTAAAACAGCAATATACCGATGTTCCGCGGGGTTGTAATGCTTGGGCGACCGGCTACGGGCCTTCGGACAACTGTCTGTGTGGTTTGGAATTGTTTCCATAAACGTGAAATTACAGAATGATGAACATCTGTGATAGACTGTCCTGCTCAATACATCCAACAGCCCGACAGCTCTCAGAAAATTCCATTTGTCTTCTGAAAGCCCTAGAAACACGTCTAGCTTGAAAAAAAAATCGTACGAATGTTCTCAACACCTTTCATCATCACTTATATGCAACTCCTGTAACCCTTCACAATGGCGGCTTCTTATACGACTGCCTGTTTTGCGTATTTCTCGGCGAGAACCCGTGATTGGCTGTTACCCAACATACCTGCACACTTCCTTCTACCTTTACAGCAAATTTAGCTTCTTTAATTCAGATTGATTTACGGACATTAACATTTTCATCTCCGTGCTTAACTATTGGAAGTGAGTGTAGTGTATATATGGAAAAGTTGGACTAGGACAGCTTTTTCTCATGTGTAAAATAACTACATGAAAAAAGTGCTTCAATTTCTATTTGAATGTATTACAATGTATTTGAATGAATTAGAACGTTGGTTTCAAAAATGACTATTCTTACTTTCCGAACATGTACAGCTGCGGAAAAAAAAATGTCCCACTTGCTCTTTATTTCGCCGTCATTCGTCATACAGAAAAGTTATATATACGATTCGTTTGCAGATAACACATACTTTAATTTGATATTAATTTAATTTGCATAAGGGGCCGTCTTCATATTTAATTCTGCATCAACTTCGTTTTTCTCAATGGCAACACCGTATTTTGACTTTATTAAACGAAAGAAAACCTTCAAATTACCCTGGATATAAATTTTCGCCAATTTTCTACGATAATTTCTGGAGATATTGCGAATTATTTTTTGCGTGTTTTTAAGGGACTTTCTGCAAATTGAAAAACGATATTTGCAGGTTCCGAACTTTTCGCCTTTCATTCATTTCGCTCAAGAGAGTTAAAAGAAATAAACATTATTTTCAAGGAAAATATTTTTTCCATCTCTCTTAAAGTTTTGTGTAGTAAGAATATCTAGGGTAGAAATTAGAATATTTAGTCAGTGGTCAAATGACCCGTGAGTTCATAACTTCCTTGGTTCGTACATATGATTTAAAGGGAAAATGCAAAACGACTGCTCACGATTTTGAAAATCTTTTTAAATTTTGAAATTATAATTGAGCATTTCCCTTGATGGTTCTCTTAGACAGGTGAAATGTTGGCGGAGTGAGAGGCTGCTCTCGGCTCTTCTGACTCAGCTACGGTCAAACTTGAAGAATGGTTTCATGATTGAAAATTTATTTCTTTGAATTCCATGTTAAAAAAGCAATTACTTTTTGCCGACCCGATATTATCAATGTGTTTGTTATTACACTTTCTTCATTTAATATTAACGTCAGCAAAGTGCAATATTTTTATAAGACTGTTGGCGGAGATTTAATTTATAGTCAGATGAAAATTTAGACAGAAAAACGTGATTCTGAATGTTTTTTTAAATGTTTGATAAAGTATGAGGAAGTCCAAAGACCCGATGTTTCCAATATTAAAAATCTGATGTGTCCAACACATGACTTCCTTGCACGTCCATTAGATCAAAAATATTTTCGATGCACTTCCTCTAAATTTATTTGTTTGAAAGAGATAAAATATCAATAATAGTAAGGTTTAGCGATTTCTAGCCAAATATTTCGATATCGCCAAGCTGAGTTCAATTTGAAAGATTTCCTTCTGACACTTTATTTGGCGATATTTCACCAAAAGCCGACAAACTTGAGATAGTCAGCGAGATTTTGGGGATAGCCAAAGTAGTCATTGACCACAGACTTTCAATGAATTGAATGCATCTATACACCTCAATGTATTCAAAGTCATTTGGCTCACCATGTAAATAAATTCTCAGTCGATTGCTGTCAAAAAAGATATTGAAAACAGTTAGATATTACAATAGTTCTAAATACAAAGTTAAAAAATCTACGGGTTAAAGTTTTAGAGTTATACAAAATAGGAAATAATTTTTGGCGCCAAATTTGGCGATATTTCGGCGAAACTCGTCAATGTCGACGACATTTGGCGAGATTTTAAGCATGAACCAAACAATGACAGATTATCGCCAAATTTGGCGATATTTCGCCAAAACTCGCCAAGAACGATAACAAATGGCGATACTTTGGGCATGGACCAAATGACTGACTATCGCCAAATTTGGCGATATTTCGCCAAAACTCGCCAAGGTCGAGGACAGACGGCGAGATTTTGGGCATGTACCAAACAATGACTGTCTACAGTTGTATTATATTGAAGATGTCCATAGACATTAAGGTACTGAAATTCTTTTCGGTGGTCCTGTAAATAAACTCTCCAGTAGATTGGAACCAAAAATCGAGATGCACAACTAGATGTTACAACATTCTTATATATGAAATTTCATAATTTTTGAGATTTGAGAGTTAAATATGCACACACATACACCAAAAGTCGCCAAGCTTGGCGACTTTTGGCATAGTTCTTGAGGGAGGCACGTGACCGTGGTCGGACCATTACCTAACTTATGTGGTAGAACGGTATTGTGCTTGAAATGGATGAATGCCCCTAAAATTGCTATTGACCGTAATGTATTGGAAATCTTTTGAGTGTTCCTGTAGCAGAACTATAAATGAAAAAGACACTTTTTTTAATGGAGAAATTCATTTTCTAACTCTTTACAGCATATAAAACTTCTGAGTCGTTTGAAATAGCCCAATACCTCTAAAAAACGCTTTGATGAATTTCGGCCCATAGAGCGTAATGTATTTCGAATCTTTTGGGCGGTCCTGTAAATAAACTATTCAGTCGAATGGAACCGAAAGGGAAGGTGCACAACTAGATGTTACAACAATCCTAAATATAAAGTTTCAACATTCAACGCCTAATAGCTTTTGAGTTAGGCGAGTTTAATGAATTTCGGCCCATAGAGCGTAATGTATTTCGAATGTTTTGGGCGGTCCTGTAAATAAACTATCCAGTCGAATGGAACCAAAAGGGGAGGTGCACAACTAGATGTTACAACTATCCAAAATATGAAGTTTCGACATTCTACGCCTAATAGCTTTTGAGTTAGGCGAGTTTAATGAATTTCGGCCCATAGAGCGTAATGTATTTCGAATCTTTTGGGCGGTCCTGTACATAAACTATCCATTCGATTGCCACCAAAAGGGGAGGTGCACAACTAGATCATAGAACAATCCTAAATATCAAATCTCAACATTCTACGACCATTAGTTTTTGAGATATGCGAGTTACATACATACGTACGTACGTACAGACGGCATGGAAAAACTCGCCACAGTAGACTCGCCACTGGTCAAAATGAGTTGCAGACGCGTTAATATGATCGTGCATGCTAGCCTACGATGAGATGCATCGAAAAAATTTTTTTAATTAAATTTAGAGGTAGTCAAAATCGGTTTTTATGTCGAAATTTGGCCCCCAAAATTTTTCGGGATCACATTACTTCCTTATACTACGTGCAAGGAAGTAAAAAAGGTCAAATTCATGCCTCGAATATTCAGGATGTTAGTTTTTTCAGAAATAGGACGCTGTATTAGAAGACATACATCTATTGCATCTAATTCTATACCTGGAAAATATTTTATTTGGGGGAATATGGTAGCGGACGCAACAATAGACGCTTTATAGAATCACCATCAAACTTTAAAAACCTCTAATCTATTTGCTTCAAAATTTGATATTTTTTAATACCGCTATCTTTTACTGTGTTTTGCACAAAAGAAATCTAATTTACTTTTATTTTAAGCAATTTTCAAAAAATTTTCTCTTAATAAATTTATATATGGTCCCTTAACTCATGAAAATAAGATATTTTATTTAATATAAAGGAAACTACCGAACGTAAAAATTTGAAATTTTGCACAGCCATGTAATATTACTTTCTGCATCTATTTCTATGAAATTTGGCTATGTTTCAGTAAAGTTCCGTCGAATTTATCAACGTATTATGTGATGATAAATTAACAAACGCACCAAACTACATGGTAATAAAACCGAGAAATTTGACTCGAGCTGAAGTATAAAATATGTACTCGAGAATGAGGGCACGTTACAATAATGAGAGGTGCGAGGATTCTAAAGATTTAATTTAGTTTTATATAAAATTTTGTTGGGACTGTTTTTGTTTTGGACGCCTGATAAAACTGGCGTTGGAATTGTATGATTTATGTTAGAGTAATAAAGGTTTTTATGTAAGTCCCATAAATTGCTTTGCCTTTTGTTGAAAGGAAGCTAAAAAAACCCGTACTGGCGCAGCAGCGACAGGATCAGAACCTAGGAAGTGGAAAAGTTATTTAGTTGTGAGAAGAGCCATGTCGTTTTTAGATTTAATTAAGTTAGCGGAAGAGATCGGTGAAAATCCTTCCCTGGTTTATTACTACCGGATCTAAAGAAAATGATTAGCAGTAGCAATATTTATGAAGAAGAATTAGAATTGGTAAAGGAAATGTTTAGTTCATTTATTGAAGAAAGAAAACAACGGGAACAAAGAGAATTTGAACGGGAACAAAGAGAATTTGAAGAAAGAAGAGAAAGAGAGCAGAGAGAATTTGACGTAAGAAAATTGGAAATCGAGGCAAATAGTAGAATAGACTTGTCAACAAACGTTAGAGATGAAAATTTTAGAGACGCTGGGAAAGCTAGGGTAGAATTATTCAAGTACACACCTAAGTTTTAAAGTATTGTAATGATGAAAAAATTCGACTTCTAGATTTTGGTGTATTTACACGTTTTGAGGTCTTCTGAATTCATTTATGCTATTTTTACGAGATGTATGTGTGTGTGTGTGTGTGTGTGTGTGTGAACACGACAGCTCCTAAACGGGGCATTCGATTGAGCTCAAACTGGGTATATATGTTATGACCCTGTATATATGTACTGGGTATATATGTACCACCTTCGCAAGACCGGTATAGATTTTGATGTCTATGGGACTTATAGTTTTTCTACAGGACTACAACAAGGATTTTTTTTACATTATGGCCTATGGGGGATTTCTTGAAAGTGCGCTAGCGTTTAAACGATACATTCGATTGAGCTCAAATTGGGTATATATGTTATGAACCACCATCATAATATCGGTATTAATTTTGATGTGCGTAGGACTGATAGTTTTCCTACAGGGCTACGACGAAGATTTCTTTTACATTATGGCCTATGGGAGAAATTCTTGAAAGTGCGCTAGCGTTTAAACGGTGCATTTGATTGAGCTTCAATTTGGTATATCGATTAAAACTTATTTAAATGCTTGGTAATGATCTTAATCGTAAGTGTTCGGAAAGCCGAGTGGAGTCACTCCAGATTTTTTAATGCATAAAAACTGTAGGCTATAGGGTAAATAAATTATTTTTTGGAAGTATGCGCTTGTGATAATTATGAAAAACCAGCTGCTACCCGCGACTTCGTCCACGTCGTCTTTCGAATTAGGTCCAGTGAGAAATGAAGCATGTGTGAATAACAAATATGTTTGTGACAAAAGAGATTGTATTTAAATATTATTTACTTTTTACTTATTTTAAATGAAGTATAATGCATGATAGTATACTTCATTTGAAATAACCCAGACAGCACAGCAAACTTGCATCAAACTTGCAGCAAGCTTGATTTATATCAAGTCAATAAACTTGACTTAAGCTTGAACATTTCAAGCTTGTAAGCTTAATGCAAGCTTGAATCAAGTGTTCTAGTTTACACTTGCCCAGCTTGCATTAAGCATGACATAGCAAGCTTAATTTCAAGTTTAGAAAATTTTCCTTTGAAAAACTTCCTAAATACACGGGGCGTCGGTCGGCGAACTCGCCCCACATATTTTATTTTTACACGCATTTTCCCCTCTCCGCTGAAATTTTAAGTTATCTTATTCTGTTACTATCAAACGTTCGGGGCTAGGATCGAACACGATATCTTTGGGTTGGGAGGCCCGCGTCATAACCACTCGGCCAACCTGAGTTGGGCTAATATGACTAAAGTTTGATGTGACTGTTCACTCCGTTTTCTGGCGAGATCTAGTGGCCGATATGTTGATCTGTTCCTTTTATTTTTCCATAGGATGCATCAAAATTAAAATAATGTTACGTGTGATTTAGAGACTCTACTAATAGGGAAATAAACATCATATAAACTCAACAGCAGCGCACGTTTTAAAACTTTCAATATCGCAACACTCATGCTGTGTCGAATGAGACAAAAGACGACTCAAATCGAGACAAACGACTGATTTTGAAATCAATTTCGTAGTATAATTGTATTTTATTTTGAATAATTTCCACATTTGGAAATATAGAATCTTTTTTTTTTTTTAATTCTATGGTCAAGTACATTTATGACTGATGATAAATTATTTTGTGGCGGCCAGAGCCTGATCATAAGTGGTCGGGGCCCCGGGGCAAGAGGTTATTTTGAGGCCACCATACTACTATCACAAGCATTTTAACTTATTTTTGTTTGCTGTTGCATTTTTCCGACATAAAAATAAAACATTTTTAAAGTATACTAAAATTGAATTAAAAATTACCTATTTATTTATACTTATTTAGAACAAGACTATGTATTTAAAAGTGATTTTAATATTTTTTTAGTCCGTTTGTATTATTAGCGCATGGGTGCGCATATTCCAGGAATGGCAATTACGAGGCATGGGAGCAAAGTTTCTCACTCCAAAAATTTTTCTTCGCACACCAAAAAGTTCGAAATTTTATTTACTTCATCACGAAATAAAAAATGTTAACTAATGGATATTTTGTGAAGCGCATATATATAAATGGCCATACCATACGTTTTCAAAAACTCCTAACTTCTTATTTATTGATCTATGAGTCTTAACTAACTAAATTGTGTTAATTATATTAAAATTTATTTTAGGGCTAATTAATTAGTTAATGAAATTTTTAATGTTAATTAGATGTAAATAAAACTAAAACTCCCCTCGTGTTACACTTCAGAGGGGCTTATCCCATTCATTCCTTCCCCTTGCGTGTTTTAATGTCCAGGTTTTGTGCGATAATAAAATAAAACACAACTTTTACGAACTTTTCTTTATGTCCAGCGACAGATGGCGCCATCACCGAAGCTTCCTTTTCAAGCTGTAATCAAGTTGTATTCAAGGTTGACAGTTGAAATTGACTTCTCAAGCTTGCAGCAGGCTTAAAATGAATTGAACTGTCAAGCTTGTATTAATACGTCAAATTCAAAGAAATGTCAAGATTGATTTAAGCTTATGTGCTGTCTGGGAAGAGAGTATATAGAGTTACACTAAATTTAGATTTTTTTTTTATTTTTTTTTTTTTTTCACGCATTTGGCGAATAGAGACAGTCATGACAGTATTTGCGAACTGTTTTGAGTGTTCTTGTAAAAGAAATATTTATGCTATATGCATGAATTTTAGGCTATGTTAATCAGGAATAGAGCAGCTTTCTATTAGTGAAAAAGTTTTAGAATCAGTTCTAGAATCAGTTTTAGAATCAGTTTTTCTTCAGTTACAGAGATACTCATAGAGCGTATGTATTAGAATTATTTTGAGTGTTCCTGTAAAAGAACTATTTATGCTACATGCGAGGATTTTTAGTCTATAATGCTCAGGAATAATGTAACTTTCTATCAGTGAAAAAATTTTGGAATGGGTTCAGTGGTTACAGAGATACACATAGAGCGTAATGTAATTCTTATGAGTCTCGCAGTAAAAGAACTATTTGTGGTATCTGCATAAAAGGTAGCCTATAATACTCAGTGTTCCACCAGTGACTGAGAGGTTCTGCTCTCAAAACGGGAAGACGGGAGGTCCATGTTCAAACCGCGGTCTCGCCTGTCGACGTAGCCGCTCGGAGTTTTCCGTGATTTTCTCCGAAACATCGCGTACATACGGTCTAGAATCCCTTAGAAATTCCTCCACAGAGGGCATTCCCCATATAGGCCCTGGACCCTAGTGCAGTTAATCGGCCTTAATCCACAAACAAACAAACATTAATACTCAGGAGTAGTGTAACTTTCAATCAGTGAAAAAAGGTTTTAGAAACGGCTCAGTAGCTAGAATATGTCTACAGAGCGTAATGTATTAGAATTGAGTATTTTGTAAAAGAATTATTTATGTTATATGCATAAAAGGCTGCCTGTATGTTAATATAGGGCATAAGCTATCTTCATTACAAATTTTTTCAAATCCGTTCTGCCATTTTTGTGTGAATCAGTCACAAACATCCAAACATATAAACGTACACATTTATATTATTGGTAGGATTTGTAAATTTGTGAACTTTAAGAAACACATTTGGACTTTTCTTTCTTATGCTTTTTAATTTGGCATAAAACAAACGCAATTTCCATGCCATTTCACGTTTTTCAAATGCACGCGATTCTGCAAATTGAATTTCTGCTTTATTTCAAAAGCATAAATCATTTTGTCTGGTCGAAACTTCCCAAGCATGACCACCTAAGAGCGGTTTTTAGTTAGAAAAGTAATTGAAGTTTCAAAATTCTGAGCCTCAAGTGTGCATTACCGATGTCAGGGGCTTATATGCTCAAATTTTCAAAGCACTACGTTCTGTAGATTTGTCTGGAGAACATTCAATTTATTATTATAGATAAATAGATTTGGCATAAATCTGGCATAATTTCCGTGGTATTTAATGTTTTTCAAATGCACGCGATTCTTCATTGAAGTAATAGCATTCCTGATAGCTCAAAACATGAATAATTTGATACGGGCGAAACTCGCTAAGCACGGATAAGTAAAAACGGTTTTTATTAAAATCGCCTTAAAACTGCACTATTTTTGCATAGAAAATAAAGTTTGACGCCGTGTTCTAATAAAACCTACACTTGTTTTTCAAAATACTATTTCGGTTTGCTCTCGGTGAATTGCGCCAAGCCTAAAACTGTGCAAATCGGTAGAACCTACTACTTTCTCAAAATCTCCATATCAGCCAATTATTTTTCGCCAATCTAAAAAAAATTATACATATTAGTCTCAGAAATCTCCAAATCCTTATTTTTTTAAATATAAAAAAACATTGCATTCCTGCTCTGATTTCTCATGCACACGATATTTTAATTAAAAAATACCTAGCAAATATTCTAAACAGAAAAATAATCATTATTCTTTTATTTTTACTTCAAGACTCTAAATCATTTAATAAAATCGCCAAACATGGCAACCACGATGCTTATTTCTCACTTTTTTACTATAGGGGCTACAAATGCGAAATTACGGAGAGCAAAAATTAGCCTTTTGTGACATGTGTTTATTCAATAACATTATCTCCTACTCTAATTCGAATTTCAAATATTTTAATAGTTATTCGGCTATTCGGGGCGGAGACGAATCCAACAAATCAGAAATCATTAAACCGGTCCAGCAATTCTTGAGATATAAATGGTGTAACTAACCCGACTTTGTTTTATGTAAATAGGTTATTACCCGTTTAGCTTGCCAATTAATAATTTTAATAATTAAGTTTCTTCAAATCATCTAAATGGTGCGTTTATCGCTAATTTATTCACTTTCGTTAAAACTTGTGCATAACTCAGAGAGACTCATGACTGCGAAGTTCGCCAAAGTGCGGCGATTTTTAGGCTAGCGGGAGTGGGGGGGGGGGTAAGAATGAACCAGAAAGTGAGCATTTATTACATTCAATATAGGCTACCTTAAATGTCGGATTATATCCATGTTCTTCGATAATGTCTGCCCCAAATGAAGTCATTTGTAAACTGCCATTGTATTTTTGAGTGTTCGCTAGGAAATATGATGATTCTGGGGTTTCGCTAGGAAGCAATGAATGCAATGCCTCAGAGGGCGGAGTCAATACTGGCAATTTCACTTTGCTATTAAGGCAACCCAATCCAGGCGATTCTCCAGCAAACTTCAATGCACCACAATGCCCTCAAACAACGTCCATTGGACCAATTCGAAGGAAAGTATGCGAGCTGTAATCAATTGTGCACTCGTATAAACGCTACTCGATTCAAATCATCACTTGAAGCATTTCTTCTTGCGCGTCGAAGATTATCTCGTTGTTCAACTGTGCGATAAACTCGGCGATTTCTCATTGACAACCGAGCTGTTTCACTGGCTGCCTCTCTTTGCTTTTGTGTTTGAGAAGAACAACGTCGGGCCACACTAACGCGGCGCTCTTCTCGTTCTTCTTCAGGGGATTGATTAGCAATGTTACAAAGCCTAATTGCAGTACGGCTTTTTTGGGAAAGATTAGATCTTCTGGGTCACGGCATTTATAATAACAGTACTCCTACAATAATATTTATTAATAACACTCGAACAAAACAAACAAATCGACCGGAAAATTTACATGCCTTTTTAAAAACAAATAACATACAACATTAAACAAAAATTTACGATTTCGTAATTTACAGGTTATGTAGCTCCGATTCAAAATATTACAATAATGTGAAAAAGAATGGGTTTACTGTTGCTAGATTTTCAAGATTAAAAAGAAAAGCGCAGAAAGGATGTGCAGTAGGTTGTCACTCAAATGACGTCACTGAAACGTCACGTACAGTTGCTCTGTTGAAGATTCCTACCATTAATAGGCTTGTAGTGTGACGTCATGGTAGACAAACTAACCTCCCTACTAGCAATTTTGCTCGGGCTACCACCGGCCACGCAGCCAGCCGATGACGGCCCGAGCAAAATTGCTAGTAGGGCTGTAGGCTTGATCTAGGTTACGTCACTTAGCTATTTGTTCGCAAACATATGCTACAGCCCTATTAAAAATCTTCAAAATAGCAGCCTACTGCATTTCTGAATGTGGTGCTTTTAACCCTGACATGTATTCATTTTATTAAGTTAATTAAAATCATAACGTAAGATTAGCTAAAAGTTATCACTACATTAATTGACTTTTAGGCAGTACAAAATTCGCTGGGTCAGCTAGTATAACATAAATGTTTATTTTCATTTGCTACACTAATTTTTAACTATTTTAAAAAATGTTAGAACTATGTAATATCCAAGTATCCAATATAGCGATACTTTTTAAATCCTCCATGGTTCTGTGTAATCTCGAGGAGCTATTTAGAATCGCTTTAATTCCGAATAGGACGTTAGTATTGCAGAGTATACAAATTTCACTCATTTTTCAATTTATGAAGTCAAGGTTTAATCCTTTGAGGCGCAACCCTTTCCCAATGCTGAAAAAAGGGCATCCGTTGCCATCGCTCGACTTAACTATTTGCCGGGCTGTGCCCGACACAGACAGCTGCGTCAAAAAAGGATCTCTAGATCTGTGGCACACGATGAACGCTTCGATCGTCCGCCATTTTGCTGGTAGTTAAGTCGAGCGATGGCAACGGCTGCCCTTTTTTCAGAGTTGGGCAATCTATTCAGCTGTTCTCGCGTCCTTCTATTTTTCAGCAGATGCCAGTGCTGTTAAAAATAATCGTGACAATTTTTTGACGAGAAATGGCGTGCTAAAAAGTAAAGGATTCACGTGGAGCTATGCCACCCGCAACTATTTTTATAGAAATCCAATCTATTCTTCGTGACTGGCAACAGTCAAAACGTCAAAATTGGGTGTTCCCAGAGCGGGAACACTGCGCGTTAAAGGGTTAACTGCCGTAAAATATATACCAAACTCTAGTAAAAAAATTTCTAAAAATCTGTAAATTATGCTGCATGTTCAGAAAGAACTGTTTTTAAAAGAAACTTTTCTCCTCTATCTGATGATGTAAATGCCGTTTTGCTGCAAACGTAATTACCGCCGTTATTACGAATTAGGTGAGGAAAAATTCAAAAAATCGCATTAAAAAAATTCTAATTGGAATTTCGAAAATTTTAATAGTTATTCTGCTATTCGGGGCAAAGTCGAATCGAAGAAAGTTGTGATAATTAAAATCGGTCCAGACATTCTTTAGTAATAAGTGTTGGAACAAACCCGACTTTCTTTTGTGTATATAGATATGGAAATAAATGGAAAACAATTTTTTTAAAACATAAAGCAATAACTTTTAATGGTGTAAAACTTCTGGATCCCTTTTGCTGCACCAGACACAATATCAGATAAAAGAAACTACTGTAAAATACCGTTAATGTGCCCCCTCAATGTTCAAGGAAAATCTGGATATATTTGGGGAGGTGATAGATAAACAATGAAAATCAGAAAACTCGTGTTTGTTAGCTTTATTATATGATAATTCATTTTTTTTATCAAAATTAATTTTGATATATATTACTTAGACTTATTTTAAAGCATCAGCATTTTCAGATCATGTGAATAAGTTGAGCTTGGATCGTAATAATAGCTTTATTCGGTATTTTAACAACAGGTGAAAAACCGGGGGGGGGGGGGCATTAAATCGAAAGAGGGTGCTTTTGCGGTATTTTACGGTATAAATATAATATTGAATTAAAAGATGGACGAATCAGGGAAAAAAAAATTCTGCAGGGTATCACACAAATTTGTTTTTACTCCTTTTTCTTATAAATGACTTATTTTGTAAATTCAAATGCTATCCTTTATAGCCTTAACATAATTTGTTTGGTGGGTGGGGTGGAGGGTTGCCCTCCTCTGGATCCACCATGGTGCTGCCATGGGTACTTATGGGGACTTATCTCAGGCTTCCAAACACTAGTGCTAAAATAATACAAAAAAGTTCAGTGTAGGGGGAAGGGGCCCCTCCACATGCTGGGGGGCGCATAATTTGTTTCCTTTCACATATATACACTACTGGTCAAAAGTATTGCAAGTTTGAGAAATTTAACCATCGTTTCAAGAATAAGCCCAGAAAAAATGAACAGGAAATTTGCCATATTTAATATTTTGAGAACTTATGTAGTATAATTGGAAAGAATACATCTGAAAATAACAAAAATGAGACCTCTCAAACAAAATGGGAGCTTCTGGAACCCATAATTTAAGTTGGCACCATGAGACACCGAAGGAAGTGTTGTAAAACATTGTGGATTCCATATCTAAAAGAGTGGCTGTTGTGATCAATGTCAAGGCTGCTCAGCAACATAATTAATGATCTTTAGTTCAATTGCATTTATTTATTATCCTCCTTTTGTAGAATAACCGTGAAATAAATACTTTATTTAATTTTATTCCGGCTAGCTAAAATGGATTATGATATCTATAAAAACCTATATATTTTTATGCTACTTTTCAATAAATTAAATAATTATTTTTCTTCTTTAACTTAATGCTATCTTGTCTTCGAAGTTATTAATTTAAAATGCTGACATTAAAAATATCAATTATATTGATTTTTAAATTTGACGGGGGAGAGGGGGCTTAATCTTGAAAAGGGTTAGATTTCTGAAACTTGCAATACTTTTGGCCAGTAGTGTATATATATATATATATATATATCTAATAGATATAAAATTGTCGCGTCACAGTGTTAGTTACCATACTCCTCCGAAACTGCTCGACCGATTTTGATGAAATTTTATATGCATATTCGCTAGGTCTGAGAATAGGTTTTTAACTATGTCTCATACCCCTAAGTCATAAGGGCGGTCCACCTCAAAATTTTCAGGACCAGAGTGCTATTAATTTCAATCAGGTTTTTTGTGTAGACATTAGCGCGTCGAGTCACTTTTCAAATGTGTTTGCCAGATAATGTGGAGAGGGGGGGCGTTAATAAAATGTTGAAAGTTGCACAAGGTTTGCAATTTTTGATAATTGATCGCTAAATGTGGTGCTAAAACGTGACAATTTATTATAAAATATATTTCGAGTATAGTTAGAACACAAATAAAATAAATAAAAATTTTGTGAAAAAAACACACATAAAAGGTTACTTTTTATGTGTGTTTTTTTCACAAAGTTTTTATTTATTTTATCTTATAACACCAGTTTTTTGAGTGTTTATTTTCATAGTTAGAACACGCTTGGCGTATATTGTAAAACAGTTTTATTAGGCGATTTTAATATAGATTTCTATTCCGAAGTGCTTTGCGGAACAAGAAAGGAAAACACGGTACATTCATGGATTATGATGTCCATTCCAAACAGTATTTAAAATGTCTTTGCGGTATAGTTGGAATATGCCTATAGGACGAATACGCCTGGCGAAGATTGTAAAACAGTTTCAGTAGGCAATTTTAAGAGAGATTTCGATTCCAAAGATGTGTTTTATGGACAAGAAAGAGTTGATTCCTATTTTAACACCCCCACTCTCGCCAACCTAAAAAATCCCTGTACTTTGGCGAGCTTTGCAGTCATGGGTCTCTGGGAGTTATACACAAGTTTCAACGGTACTTACTAATCCCGGCGGTCCGCCAAGACAAGCAATTTTTCACCAAGATAAATGCCGGGCACATGAAATTCTTGATGGTTTGGAATACGATTGGCAACAGTTTGCCAGAAAATTCAACGATAAAGTAGTTTGGCGGAAGTGACCGCCGGGATAATACGTAAGTACCGTTTCTACGCTCCCAAAAGAACCAGATTAAAACTAAAGTAAACAAATTAGCGATAAACGCTCCAGTTAAGGAATTTGAAGACACTTAATTATTACAACTACATTAATTGGCAATCCAAAATAAATTAAAATGTAGCGGCATGCTGTACTTACATGATGTTCCAAATTGCCATTTTAATTCTAAATTACGATTGCCACATAAATGCAAAAAATTGCCATTGTAACTGCATATGTTTAATGATCGCCACCTTGGCGAGAGTCCAGGCGTTAAAGTAGGAATCAACCCAAGAAATACAAACATGGTACACGCATGGATTATGATGCGCATTCGAAACAATATATAGAACGATGGCGATACTTGGCGAAGATTGTAAAATAGTTTTAGTAGGCGATTTTAATTTCGATTCCAAAGATGGGTTTTACGAAACAAGAAAGAAAAATGCAGCACAGTCATGAATAATGATACACTTTCCAACTTAATGGAATAAGGAAGAAAAATAGGGACGACGCATAAATTATGATACGATTTTAATATATAGCACTACAGTGCGTATTTAAAATTTGAAAGTGTTTCAGATTTTCATCCTTTTTTTTTGGGGGGGGGGGGGCAAAATTTTTTATGGAATGACTATCACTAAGTTTCAAGGCCAAACTATGTCTGTTTGTGGCTTATATTTGAGCACAGCATGTTTTTCACACGGACAGTTATGCGTGGCATGCTCTCGAGTGGGCAAACCATCCAGTTTGTTTGTGTTAGCTTAAGATGGGATAACAAAATTTATTTTTCACTCTATTCCGTTAAGGGATTGATATTATTTTTTTAGTAAAATTATTGTAATTAGCAATATATATATATATAAATTTAAAGAATAAATTACAAATATAAATGTTTGGTATTGTGTTATTTTTATATTCCAGCATCGTTCACAACGCTCCATGCCACTGCGGGGGGGGGGGGGTTCATCTCTGGCTTTCAAATACTAAATATAATTTCAGTATTAAAATAAAGCACTAAAATACTGCAGAAACTAAAATACTAAAATACTGCAGAAAAGTTCAGCATAAGGGAACCCCCCACCCCCACCCCCACACGGCTTCGCACAATTTTTTGTCTCCTTTTATAAATGCATGTGAGTTGAAGAAAAAGTCAATATTTTGTAGTCTAAACTTCATTCGATATGGGGGGGAGGGGGCATGCCCCCCATGATAAGGATGAATAATCAACATATTAATCATTACTCAACATAAGATTGCACCGTGAACAATTAATGTCAGAAAAAAGAAAATACTAGAAAACACTGATTTAACAGCCTTAAATAACTAATTCCAGTGTAATATATTAATCAAAAACAGTAAATTTTCATAAAACACGCATTTTATAGCTTAAAATAATAATCATAATTGAGTACAGATATATTAATCAAAAAAGGACTGATTTTATAAAAAAACTCCTCCTTTTTGATTATTATTTAGGCTAAATGGAGCTGTTGTATAATGCTCAAAAATTGAGAATTTTTCGCTACATTGATTTTTGTCGATTAATGGAGCAAATTTTAGTCAATCGGGAGAATGGCTGTTTGAAGTCAAAAAATTGAGTAAAAATATACTCCGTTTGATTATTATTGTACTCGGTAGATTTAAGTGTGTACTTCTGTCTCAAATATTAAGCACACATAAATGCAGAAATCTGTTCTTCTTTAAAATCTGTTAAATATCTCTAAAAATACGTTTATAAAGGGTACGACTGTTCATCATTAATAATGCAACCATCCTCTGATAACGATCAACTTATAAGTATTGAGGAAACTAAAATTTTTTTAGACTGTCGTTATGTAAGTCCTCCGGAGGCTGAATGGAGGTTACATAAACGACCGTTATATAACCGATCCCATACAATTGAACGTTTACCCGTTCATTAACCAGAAGAAGAATAAGTATATTTTTCCGTTGAGAATGAGGATTTTTCTGTTATTGATAAATATACAAAATTAACAGCATCTTTCAAACTATGCCGAGAAGATGAAAATGCACGACGGTTTTTATATTCCGAAATTCCAGAGCATTATGTATGGATCAAAAATTTATGGAAAACACGCCAACGATTAACTAAATGCATAGGTCGTATTTTTACTGTTAATCCACTGGAACTATATTTTTTACGTAATACTTTTATTTCACGATAAAGGTGGACAGAGCTATGAATTTCTAAAAACAGTAGATGGTAAAGTTTGGCCTGCATTTCGTGATACTGCTTATCAATTACATTTACCCGACGATGATCAAGAATGTCATCATTGTCTTGATGAAGGTTCAGCGTTTCGAATGCCAAAATAATTACGTCAACTTTTTGTTTACTTATGTGTGTTTTCTTTTCCATCAAATATTATTCAGCTGTGGGAATCGTTTAAAGACTATTTATCAGACGATTATGAGAAAGAAATAGCTATAATTTAGCAGTAAGAGATATTGATAGTCTTCTGAAACAACATGCGAAAAATTGTAGTGTGTTTAGTTTACCTGATTTTACAGTAACAGAGCAAAACTTAATTGAATCATCATCGACTTATAATATTGGAAGAAGAATAGAAAAAAGTCAAAAAGATCTTCCACAATTTAATACAGAACAACATGAAATAGCTGATGAAATTTTACATGCTATTCGACACAACACTAAACAATCTTTTTTTACCGACGGGCCGGGAGGAACGGGAAAAACATTTCTATATAAAGGATTATGTCATATTTTACGAGGTCAAGAAAAAATTCATTTAGTTGTAGCTTAGACCGGTATTGCTGCTAATTTAATCGAAGGTGGCAGAACATCTCATTCGCTTTTTAAATTCCCAATTCCTCTTTTAGAAATATCTGTATCTCAAATTCGTCCAAATTCAAAACAAGCTGATATTATTCCTAAAGCATCACATATTATATAGGATTAAATTTCCATTGTACCTAAGCATGCTCTATCAGTAATAGATAAACTTCTAGAAGACTTAATGAATGTTCAATTACCATTTGGTGCTAAAACCATAGTCTTTGGAGGTGATTTTAGACAAATTTTACCAGTGGTGAGGCATAGAAATCGAACGTCAATAGTAGAGATTAATGCGAAAAATTTTTTTTTGGTTCCTTTTATTCAAAAACGTCGTTTAATTCAAAATATGAGAGCACAGAATGATATTGAGTTTAGTAAATGGCTCTTAGATTTAGGTAATGGTGATTTGCCAGTTCATGAAGAAATATCACCTAACACAGTAAAAATTAATAAGGGTTTTTATTGTTCTAAGGATGATTTGATCGATAAAATTTTCGGCACTAATCTTATAAATGATACAAATATACAAGAATTTGTAAATATTGCTATTTTATGTCCTAAAAATGAAGATTGCATTTTAATTAATAATCGAATCGTCAATACTTTAATAAATGGTGATACTAAAATTTATTACAGTTCCGATTCTGTTGAATACGAAGACCAAAATAATGATGAACAACTTTATCCAGTAGAATTTTTAAATACCATTAATGCTTCCGGTTTACCTCCTCATAAATTAATTTTGAAAAAAAAAATGGTATAGTTATATTAATTAGAAATTTAAATGCTAAAGAAGGTTTCGTGAATGGTATTATAATGGTTGTTCAAAAATTAAATAAATATAGTATTACTGCAACGGCGATCGGTTCTAGCAAAACCGTTAGTACTCCAAGAATAATATTAATCCCTTCGGATCCTACTATTCCATTTAAGCTACGAAGGAAACAATTACCTATTAAACTTGCATTTGCTATGACCATCAACAAATCCCAAGGTCAGACGTTGGAGCTAGTACGAATGTTTCTTCCGTCACAGTATTCACTCATGGACAGTTATACGTTGCCCTTTCCAGAGTTCGAGGTCCCAAAAATTTGACTATTTCAGTTGCAGAAAGTGACAAACAAATTGTAACAGATGACTTTATCTATACTACAAATATTGTTTATAAAGAAATTTTGAAATAAAGAATAAATAAATATCTTTTGTAATTTCGCAAAGTGATATCACACTTATTTAGTGCGAAATATTCGCACGGGTACCGTTAGTAACTCATATTTCAAGACATATATAAGAATGGCAGATGTACTGGCTGTTAAAAGTAAAGGCTTTATTTCAGTGGGACGCTATCCTCCCCCCCCTTCCTCATACATATTTCTCCAGCCAAGTAGGGCAGACAATAAGTAATTCCTTGTGAATATGAATAATCACATAGACTTTCTTAATAAATTTATTTCGTTCTTATTGGCCTGTTTCTTATGCAGTTACGGCGCAAAATTACGGTGAATTTATTTCGTTGTAACACACTGTAAATCTATTTTACAAAAAAATTGGAAATGGATATATTTTTGAATAAAAATGAGAATAAATACGATGATTTAAAAAAAAAAAAAAAACATTACTTGTTCTTTGGTTTTTCGCCCCCCCAGAAAACGTTCTGCGCCCCCCTTGAGCGGCGCGCCCCACTGGTTGAGAAAAATACTTGGGGTAAAGTGGTCAACGCAATGAAAGGTTTTACTAGCACATGGAAAGGAAATTTTATGATGTATGGGTGGGAATCGAACCCACAACAGCACGCTTAGGTGATTGGCGTGGAGTATATCATGCTTTTAACCTGAATGACGCCGGTGCCCACATCCCATTTTTATGTCTAAAGTTTGAAAAATATTAAATCAGTTATGGAAATAAAGTTTGAAGTTGAAATCAATAATAAAATAAAATAAAATGGAAAACGTATAAATATAAATAAATAAAAATGAAATAAAGAAAGTAAAATAAAATAAATGAAAATCTTGACACGTAGTCTTGATTAGAATAGAGCTGATTTTAAATACACATAGAAGATCTGTAAAATGTATTTGAAATAAGGAAAAGCATTGTTTGCCTCAAATTTCCAAGGATCGTTAGCAATGCAATAGCCTCCCCTGTTCATGGGATTTAATTTTTATTTTCCTCATGCGTAAAAAAACACAAAAAATACGTATGCGCATTTTTTTTATTGTTTCAAATGTTACACAACTGATGGAGTGAGGAATCACACCACGGGCGGAACAGAAGATGCATTTCCTCTATCGTTACTTTTAAGCGGTGTGCCTAAATTGGGGTGTTCACAAAAGCTCCGCTACCTTCCACTGAACAGACCACTCATCTCCTCGGCAACTTTTCAATTTAAAGGAATCTGACAGGTAAGTACCTGCATGTGTTTCTCAGGATTTCTCCAAAAGCATGGTGGATAAAAACAATCAAGTTGTTTTTAGTAAAGATGGATTTTTAAAAAATGTTTAAAATATAAATATCACTATTTTTAGAATATAATATGATGAATAGAGCTTGATAGAATTGTAATAAAATGAATTTTTAAAAATGTTTAAAATGTAAATATCTCCTTTTTAGAATATAATATGATGAATATAATAATATATAATTTTAATAAAATGAATTTTTAAAAATACTTAAAAATATAAATAGCCCTGTTTTTAGAATATAATATGATCAAAGGAACGAAGTATAGAAATTTAATAAAACGATTTTTTAATGTTTGAAATGTAAATAGAATTTATATTTTTAAAGCCTCAGGCCTTTGGAATATAATGTAGAAAAAATACAATCGGATTTATCTCGTCTTTCTGTAGGATAAAATAATATTGAGTTGTGTGTGTTATATTTACATTTAAGTGAAATTAATAGCCGAGTTTGAATAAATATGTATTAAATAAAATAAAATGACATCTTAACATGCAGTTTTCAGTTTACAATTATTTTTGGTAACTAAAGTATAAAACTCTCTCTCTCTCTCTCTATCATTTTATGCTACTCTCCCTCATGATTTGGCGATACACTGTATTTCAATATGTAGACAGGCTAATCTGCAGATTTTAGGAATGCAAAAGTGAGTTCAATGCAGAATACACTATATATCTTCTTATAAATAAAAATGAAATTCTGTTTGTTTGTTTGTTTGTTTGTTTGTTTGTTTGTTTGTTTGTGGATTTGATTCGTATGCAAATCCACAAAAATGGACCTATCGGCCTGAAATTTAGCACAGATATGTAAAATAATATAGAATAAATCGTAGTCCACTTTAAAACTTTGAAAGTCCACCCGTTCCCGGAATTTAAGAGATTTTTTATGCTATTCACGCAAAAAGCTTTCCGTAATTGTAACCCCTGTAGTGAAAAAAGTGTGAAATAAGGATCGTGGTTGCCATGTGTGGCGATTTTGCCGAATAAAATGTTTTAAATTCTCAAAGTAAAAATAAAAGAATAATAATGATTTTTTTTTTGTTAGTTTATATTCGTAAGGTTATTTTTTTAAAATTATAATATCGTGTGCATGGAAATCAGAGCAGGAATGTAATGCTTTACACGCAAAACTATAAGAATTGAAGATTTCCGAGGCTAATAGGTAAATTATTTTAGTTTGGCGGAAAAAAAAAATGGCTCAAATGCCGATTTTGTGAAAGTGAGTTCTAGCGGTTTGCACAGATTTCGGCTTGCGCAATTTATTGAGAGCTTAAGGAAATAGATTTTTGAAAACAAGTGCAAAGGTTTTATTAGAATACAGCGTTAAATTTTAATGATCCGTGAAGAAATAATGCAGTTATTAAGGGATTTCAATTGATCTATCTACAGAATTCTCGCCAAATGAGTACATTGATTTAAGTTGGGGGAATTCCGCCAAATTTCAGAAAATTGAAATCTTCTCATTTAGTACATCGGAGTAACGATGAATAAAACACGTTATAGTTGATAATTTTAAAAAATTCGGCTGTATTAAGGGATTCAACTTTTCAAATAAAGGCTTGCTTTACTTTTTCGCGGTCGAACCATTTCCCATATATTATTGCTGCTAAGTCAATGCTTCGAATGATTTCCTGAAAAAACGCTTGCAAAATGGCGTATGTTGGCACTTTGGCGAGGCTTAGATTTGAAACTGGATTTTATTTGAGACTGGGATATATAATGACACTGGTTATAGATAAAAATGAATGTTGGTATGAGTGTATGAGGTTGAAAAACTCCAGCACCGTTGAGCACCGTTGCACCATGAAATTTGGTTCACCTAAGTCTTTTATCATGGAGAAGCTTTTTATGCTATCCGTTTTCCTCTAACTTGCCACCAGGTGGAGCAGCAGAACGTCGAATTCTATTCCGTTTAGCCGTTTGCTATGCGAATATCGTCCAACCGATCTCGATGAAATTTGGTACACGCGAATATTAGAACACGGAGAATATTTTTCACTATCCATTTTGCTGTAACTTGCCGCTAAAGGGCGCTGAAAAGCATCAACTTCTATACCGTTCGACCGATCGGCATAAAATTTTTTATACTTACACATTTGAGCACGAAGAATATATTCTAACTGCGTTCCTTTTGATGTTACTCACCACTAGATGACACTGCAATGCATTATTATTTTAAGTCGCCACTAGATGACGCTGCAGCAGGCCAAATTCTTGACCATTCAAACGGTCGCTATGAAAATCAGTATACATAGCTATTTGAACAATGAGAATATTTTGGCGTTATCCATTTTGCTATAACTCGCCACTTGACGGCGCTGTAGCAAATCATTACTTTAATTAACTACTAGATGGCCCTGCAGTGTATCACTTTTTGACTGTGCAAATGATCGTTATGAAAATTGGTATACATAGATAGTTGAACACGGTCGCTATGAAAATCAGTATACATAGCTATTTGAACAATGAGAATATTTTGGCGTTATCCATTTTGCTATAACTCGCCACTTGACGGTGCTGTAGCAAATCATTACTTTATTGAACCACTGGATGGCCCTGCAGTGTATCACTTCTTGACTGTGCAAATGATCGCTATGATAATAGGTATACATAGATATTTGAACACGGGGAAGCGTTTGGCGCTATCCATTTTCCTATAACTTGCCACTAGATGTCGAGTCAACACATGAACTTCAGGACTGTCCAGCCGATAGTCATGAAAATTCGTATACATCGATATCTGAATGCGAAAAATATTTTCGCCGTATCCGTTTTGCTAAAACTCGCCACTAGATTGCGCTACGCCGCATGGCCTTCTGCACCGTACAAACGATTGCCTTGCAATTCGGTATGCATGATTATTGGACACAATATAACGCGATATCCACTTTGCTATATCTGTTTATTACAATGAATAGTAATCACCACAAATCGTAATATCAAAAAGTCCATTCATTCCCGTGCGAAGAACGGGTACTTCAGCTAGTATATATATATATATATATAATCAAATCTCATGTAAAAGCAAATAAAAATACAGTGGTTACACACGCTACATAGCGCTTAAGGAAGCTGCTTAAAGGAAAACATGTGTATAATATTTTAGCAAATATTAAATAAATGCCCCCTCAGGCCAGCCATTGTTATTAGAAAATTAATGCGTAAAATGCATTGTCTCGTCAGAGGGAGAAATGCACAACCATAGCCGAAACCATAGGTTTCTGACTCACAGCCTGAGGTTTTGCCAAGGAAATGTGTTTTAGCAAAAACTCTATTCCGTAGAGATTACTATAAATGTATTTAAAATGTTTAAAAAGTAATTAAATTTGTTACGAGGCAATTAAGCATTTACACTGCATACGGCAAACATCAGAGCAGTGTAAATGTTTAATGTATGCAGTGTAAATGTTTAATTGCCACGTAACAAATTTAATTACTTTTTAAACATTTTAAATACATTTATAGTAATCTCTACTGAATGCAGTTTTTGCTATGACACATTTCCTTGGTAAAACCTCAGGCTGTGAGTCAGAAACCTATGGCTTCGGCTATGGTTGTGCATTTCTCCCTCTGACGAGACAATGCATTTTACGCATTAATTTTCTAATAACAATGGCTGACCTGGGGGGCATTTATCTAGTATTTGCTAATATATATATATACATATATAAAGTTAGGCTTAAGCCCAGATTGATCTCACCTGGCTTGTTTAACCACTTCTCTTTAGCTTTCATAGCTCTGTTTTTTACAATATTTATAGCCTAATAATATATAATTATTATTTCATGGTTTCAGTATAATATTTGTTATTATGTGCTATCACTAAACGTTTTACTTGGGATTCCATATTACGTAAGTTTAGCTATTTTATATTATATATATAAAGTATATATAATGTTCAGTTAGAAGTGGTTTAGCGTTGCAGGTATGAATTTAAAATATTAGGCATATGCTTGCAATTCAAATATTAAGTACCGATTCAACCTAAACTGAAAACTTTTGTTTTATTAAGTGAATATTTTACAACTTGTAAAACCCAATGAGATTTTATTCCTCTTTTTGAAACTCAATACACATATTATATATATACATAAGGAATGGGGCCTTACGCCATCCCTTGTTGAAATGATCGACACAAATCCATTGGGCTTCTAGGTTGAATAGTTTATTTCAAAGTTCGGACAGAGGGCAGGGGTCAGGCCGGCGACCTTTTAGCTCCGAGGCTATCTTCTTATATCGCAGTCTAAAAGCTAAAGCTCGAAGCTAAGGCTAAGCTCCCGAAATTTCCGTGCTCTTGCTTAAATACTCCATTAGTTACTACATCTGCTGGCAGGGCGCTGCACGTTCGCGATGGCGTTACTCTCAAACGTAATTAGTTAACTAGATTGTCAATTAAGACATGAGAAACACCTGCTTACCCAGGAGTTCTAAAGCGCGCAGCAACAAAACCGCAGAAAGCTACAAATACTGCTAAATCAACAATTTTACTCCTTATGGAACTTCAAAAATCGTCTCCGAGTGTAATATTTGTATGGCCGAGAAACAAACTTTACAGTAATAGTAACCGAGATTAAAGGAGCTTTTTCAAATAACATTAAATTAACTTACGTTAAATTAGAAAAGTTTATTTTATTATTACATATATATACATATATATACATATATATTATTTTAATAACATACTGGAATACATGCCATAAATAGAAACAATAACAACAATAACTTACCTACTGCATCCCGCACGATAACTTTTTAAAAAATATATAGCAAAACCTATATACTTATATCAAAGTAACCCTAAATATTACCTTTATTCTGTAAACATGAAGTTTTCAAATTATCTAACATTTTTATAGTTCTTGAAAATAAAACTTTAATAGAACTTTAAAATTATTGAAATTTTTATAATTTATCTTGTTACAAAATAAGCACTTCAAGTCCCATTTTCAAATCTGAGGTTCAGAGAATAAATATCTATATGCACAACCTATAACATGGCTTTCCACTCATAACTTTAAAAAATTTTTGCGGGAAAGTGCAAAAAATCAGAAACTAATAAAATCAAGTTTCTTACATTCCGTATAAAGGATAGTGAGCTTTGACACTTTTGATTGCTGCTGCATGTATTTTTCATTCGATTTCGATGTCTCATAAAAGTCTTTACGTATTTTGAATGTTCAAAAATAAAGCTATTTTACCACTCCGAAGAACGGAAGCTTAGCTAGTTATTAAACAAGTTCGATTTCAAAATGTAACTATAAAGTCATTAGTATGTCAAGTCATTAGTACTATCAAATTAACGATACATCGATCCACCCAAGAGTTTTTCTAGATGCAGAAATTACCACAGATGCAGATCGAGAATAAAAGTAAACACCAATAATAGAAGCAGTTCAACATTTCACCAAACAATGAACTAAATTAGCTGCAACCTTTCTACGGGGAACTGTTGGGCCATTATTTGGTTTCACTGATCAGTTTAATCACGAAATCGAAGTTCTCCGTAAAAAGGTTGTGTCTACTTTAGCACCATTCTACGGTGAAATGTTAATTACTTTTATTAACAGTGTACCTGCATGTGTTAAACTATCTTTCCATCCTATTTAATAGTAGCGCTAAATGCAATGAGATGTATGTATGTTTGTATGTTCGCTCTAGGCGCCTACACCATTCATCGCATCTGGACCGAATTTGTCACATGGCTAAATAGGACAAGGAAAAGCTATTGATGTAAAAAAATGGAATAATAGATTTTAATTATTAATTAAAAATCGTTCTTACGGAATTTTTATTTTTTGTAATGCAAGCTATCGCGCACAGCATCTACTTCTGAAAAAAGAACCCTTGGCAGAAAATGGCGACAGCTGAATATTCCGTAATTTTGAAATTTCAACCCGTGTGTTGTTACTTATGTTACATGAAAATACTAGGGGAATCTTACAGTCAAACATTGCCTCTTTCTAAAAATATGTTGTTTTTACTTCCTTGTACGTAGTATAAGGAAGTAATGTGATCCCGAAAAATTTTGGGGGCCAAATTTCGACAAAAAAACCAATTTTGACTACATCTAAATTTAATTAAAAAATTTTTTTCGATGCATCTCATCGTAGGCTAGCATGCACGATCATATTAACGCGTCTGCAACTCATTTTGACCAGCGGCAAGTCTATTGTGGCCAATTTTTCCATGCCGTCTATACGTACGTATGTATGTAACTCGCATATCTCAAAAACTATTGGTCGTAGAATGTTGAGATTTGATATTTAGGATTGTTCTATGATCTAGTTGTGCACCTCCCCTTTTGGTCGCAATCCAATGTACAGTTTATGTACAGGACCGCCCAAAAGATTCGAAATACATTACGCTCTATGGTCCGAAATTCATTAAACTCGCATATCTCAAAAACTATTAGGCGTAGAATGTTGAAACTTTATATTTAGGATTGTTGTAACATTTAGTGGTGCACCTTCCCTTTTGGTTCCATTCGACTGGATAGTTTATCTACAGAACCGCCTAAAAGATTCGAAATACATTACGCTCTATGGGCCGAAATTCATCAAAACGTTTTTTAGAGGTATTGGGCTATTTCAAACGACTCAGAAGTGATATATGCTGTAAAGAGTTAGAAAATGAATTTCTCCATTAAAAAAAGTATCTTTATCATTTACAGTTCTGCTACAGGAACACTCAAAAGATTTCCACTACATTACGGTCAATGGCAATTTTAGGGGCATTCATCCATTTCAAGCACAATACCGTCCTACCACATAAGTTAGGTAATGGTCCGACCACGGTCACGTGCTTCCCTCAAGAACTATGCCAAAAGTCGCCAAGCTTGGCGACTTTTGGTGTACGTGTGTGCATATTTAACTCTCAAATCTCAAAAACTATTATGAAAATTCATATTTAAGATTGTTGTAACATCTAGTTGTGCATCTCGATTTTT
Source organism: Cheiracanthium punctorium (assembly GCA_038373885.1). Taxonomy (NCBI): domain Eukaryota; kingdom Metazoa; phylum Arthropoda; class Arachnida; order Araneae; family Cheiracanthiidae; genus Cheiracanthium; species Cheiracanthium punctorium. Next base: position 451,122 of record JAWZYV010012973.1, on the reverse strand, counting down.
GGTTCCAATCTACTGGAGAGTTTATTTACAGGACCACCGAAAAGAATTTCAGTACTTTAATGTCTATGGACATCTTCAATATAATACAATTGTAGTCAGTCAGTGTTTGGTACATGCCCAAAATCTCGCCGTCTGTCCTCGACCTTGGCGAGTTTTGCCGAAATGTCGCCAAATTTGGCGATATTCAGTCATTTGGTCCATGCCCAAAGTATCGCCATTTGTAATCGTTCTTGGCGAGTTTTGGCGAAATATCGCCAAATTTGGCGATAATCTGTCATTGTTGGTCCATGCTTAAAATCTCGCCAAATGTCGTCGACATTGACGAGTTTCGCCGAAATATCGCCAAATTTGGCGCCAAAAATTATTTCTTATTTTGTATAACTCTAAAACTTTAACCCGTAGAATTTTGAACTTTTGTATTTAGAACTATATTATAATATCTAACTGTTTTCAATATCTTTTTTGACAGCAATCGACTGGGAATTTATTTACAGGGTGAGCCAAATGACTTTAAATACATTAAGGCGTATGGATGCATTCAATTCATTGAAAGTCTGTGGTCAATGACTACTTTGGCTATCCCCAAAATCTCGCAAACTGTCTCAAGTTTGTCGGCTTTTGGTGAAATATCGCCAAATAAAGTGTCAGAAGGAAATTTTTCAAATTGAACTCAGCTTGGCGATATCGAAATATTTGGCTAGAAATCGCTAAACCTTACTATTATTGATATTTTATCTCTTTCAAATAAATAAGTTTGGAGGAAGTTCGTAAAAAACATTTTTGATTTAATAGACGTGCAAGGAAGTCATGTGTTGGACACATCAGATTTTTTTAAAATAAATTTGAACCATTTTTCTACATTTGTAAAATTTTTATAAAAGGTAGATTTTTGACTTAAACATTGAAAAACTCCGATGCTTTTCAGTCGATTTTCATGAAAAGTTTCATGGTGTTTAAAGAATCTAATTTTTTAAAATTGTCTAAGTTTCAGAAATTTTCTTCCAAAATTGTGGATTATATAAGATAATTTGTTTAATTGGTTGAAATATTTAATAACTCATGGTATTAGATTAGCAAATATCAACAGATTTTTTTTTTGTTATCTAGTGAGTTAAAATGATTTTTTTAATAATGGGCCAAGGTCAACAGTTCTGAGACAAAAGTTCATGAAATTTTATAAATTCAATGTTTTCAGATAATTCATCAGACGTTCCTAAGATAATTTCAACAAACTGGATTGTTCATTTATGCAAACGGAATTTTTTTGATTGTACTATATGAGTGCGAGTTCTTCGTACGGGAGGAAGCAGACATTTTTCGAATACATGTAATTGAAATTTAATCAGTTGGTGCAGAGCTGGCAAATTGCTTTTCAGGCAACCTAACATTTGCAGACGAAATTGTTCTTGTATTAGCTCGTCGACCGTTCTCCTATATTTTTACTCCAAATTTGCCCTTATAGGCCAGTAATGAATGGCAACAATTTTTTAAGCCAGAGATTTTATTCTTATTATTGTCAAACCTCGTTAGTAAGTTGCCTGGATAAAACGTCACTCCTCAATAATTACATCATCTTTCAGAAGCCCAGACTTTTTCTTTTTGTTTTGTTTACGAATTTTAATACCTTGTATTGCTCCTATTGCGTCGCTACTTTTTTCAACCACTCCGCTTAAAGTGTCACTTTTAAGAGTGCAATACACAAACTTGGTCCCTGCTTTCTGTGACTGCTATCTACCAAAATTTGTTAAGCTCGACTCTCAGCATTTTTCCTTAGAATGATGTTTGCCTTATCAAAAAATGTCAGGAATTCATCCAGAACTATTTTCCGTTTCTATTTCCGTACGATGGCTCTTTAACATGACAGATTGTACAGTTAAATTTTAAGTACCGCGTATCGTCTGTACTTATAATTTCCTTAATTTGTCATTTATTTTATTAATTTAAATTCTCATTCTACTAATTCATGCAGATTATAATATGAGTTAATTCTATAGGCACTGATGAATATTCATTATCATTGTATCTATTATTGATTTTTATTGGGATGGCAAAGTTACTCAAAGAATATTCTTATGAAGTCTCATTTTGCCGATGGCAACCAGTTGTAAAATTTTGTACTCTCTGAGTTTGTGAAGATTTCCGTTGGGATATAAGTTTCGAATTAAATTGTTTAAGAGTTGTAACGTTTGTCTTCTTGACTGTAAATCGTTAGATTGTAACTAGTATTTCTTTTCAACATAGAAATATTACTGTCGTGGTGGTATTTGACGAGTAACAAATGCCAAACGTGTTTTAGATTAACGACTTAGTGCAGTTATTAATATTGACATCTGCTTATTAGAAAGCTTAGTTGGTATTTTCACTAACTCTTGATACGCTTTAGTAGGCACACGTATTTTTATAAACATTTAGAATTTTGCATTTAATATAACTCCGCTTAATAAGTCAGCCCCGAGAGTGACGTACTAACGAGGTTTTACTGTGTGTTATTCGGATCATTCGGCACTTTTTATTTGCAGAAATTTCAATAACTCATTAAAAAAACTATTTATTACAATTTAGATTTTTTTCTTATCCTAGAGTGTACCATGGACATGCCAGACCATCATGAGTATTGCACAGGGGATTTTGGACCAGATGATATTGTCATCAGCGGCATTTCCGGACGCTTCCCACACTGCAATACCCTGGAAGAGCTACAAGATGCCATGTGCAAGCAGAGATATCTTCTGTTCGAGACAGGTGACCGATATCCGAGAGGTAAAAAGTTTTATTCAGTTTAAATCAGTGTATTAAAACGGCTTCTGAATGAAAAAAAAAAAAAATCTGAAACACTTTCATATTGTAAATAAGCACTAAAGTGCTGTAAATTAAAAGCACATCATAATCCATGCGTCACGGGCCAGATTGGGGACAATGAAGGTGTGGTGCACCATGAGTTTGTACCAGCTGGACAAACTGTAAACGGTCCTTTTACGTGCAAGTTTTGAAAAGTGTGCGGGAGGCAATCCGAAGAAAACGTCCCACCAAATGGCAAGGAGGATAGTCAGTGCATCACGACAAACCCCCACCCTTCTACACATCGACTGTTGTGCAGGCATGGCTCGTAAGAAAGAACATTCCACTCCTCCACCAGCCTCCCTACTCACCGGATTCAGCACCGTCGGATTTCTGGCTCTTCCCCAAGATCAAAATGAGCCTCAAATGTAACCATTTTGACACCGAAGAAGACATCGAAGCTAACGAGACATCTGTACTTTGGAAGACACCTAAACAGGACCTTCATCATTGTTTCCAGCAATGGCAGTTGCGGTGGAGCAAGTGCGTGTATGTTCTGAAGGCGTCCACCTTGAAGGCGATTAAGTACCTGTGTATGTATATTGTAGTAATAAAGAGTTACACCGAACCTCCGGGAACTTTTTCACTGCCCGTCGTAAATTAATCGAATAAGAATTTAAATTAATAAAATGGGTGACAAATTAAGGAAATTATAAGTAAAGCCGGAGCGCAATGCTCATAATTTAACTGTACAATATGTCAAATATAATCTAGCATCATACAGAAGTCAAAAGGTAGAATAGCAGAATAATCCTGGAGGAACTCCTAAAATTTGTTCATAAGACAACAATCTTTGTTAGGAAAAATGCCGTAAGTAGTGCTCAATAAAAATTAAATACTTTTGGTAGACAACTTTGATAAAGGAATGGGACCGAGTTTATATATTGCACTTTTAAAAGTGATGTTTTAAGCGTAATGTTTGAAAAGATGGCGACGCAATAAGAAGAGTACAATATGTGAAAAGCATATTGAAAATTTCAGGACTTCTTAAAGATGATGTAATAAACGGTGTGGCGTCTCATCCATTTGAGCTACTATCGAGATTTGGATGTATTAAAACGAGAGTTATTCAAAAAGTAATGTAATGAGCTTTTTAATGAAAATTTTATTCAAAAATTCCAAGAGATGCACAGACATACCAAGAAAGAGGGACACCAGAATTAACTGCTAAATATGGGAGGGTATTTAGATTTTTACTTCCTTGTACGTAGTATAAGGAAGTAATGTGATCCCGAAAAATTTCGGGAGCCAAATTTCGACGAAAAAACCGATTTTGACTATACCTCTAAGTTTACTTTTAAGAATTTTTCCAATGCATCTCATCGTAAGCTTGCATGCACGATCATATAAACGCGTCTGCAACTTATTTTGACCAGCGGCGAGTCTATTTTCGCCAGTTTTCCCATGCCGTCATTACGTACGTACGTGTGTACCTACGTATGTATGTAACTCCCATATCTCAAAAACTATTGGTCGTAGAATGTTGAAAATTTATATTTAGGATTATTCAATGATCTAGTTGTGCACCTGCCCTTTTGGTCTCAATCGAATGGATAGTTTATGTACAGGACTGCCCAAAAGATTCGAAAGAACTCCCATATCTCAAAATAAGTCGTACAATGTTGAAATTTCATATATATGATTATTGTAACATCTAGTTGTGCATCTCGATTTTTGGTTCCAATCTACTGGAGAGTTTATTTACAGGACCACCGAAAAGAATTTCAATACTTTAATGTCTATGGACATCTTCAATATAATACAACTGTGGACAGTCATTGTTTGGTAAATGCTCAAAATCTCGCCGTCTGTCGTCGACCTCGGCGAGTTTTGCAGAAATATCGCCAAATTTGACGATAGTCAGTCATTTGGTCCATGCCCAAAATATCGCCAAATATGCCATTGTTTGGTCCATGCTTAAAATCTCGCCATATGTCGTCGACCTTGGCGATTTTCTCCGAAATATCGCCAAATTTGGCGCTAAAAATTATTTCGTATTTTGTATTACTCTAAAACCTTAACCCGTAGTATTTTGAACTTTTGTATTTAGAACTATTGTAATATCTAACTGTTTTCAATATCTTTTTTGACTGCAATCGACTGGGAATTTATTTACAGGGTGAGCCAAATGACTTTAAATACATTAGGGTGTATGGATACATTCAATTCATTGAAAGTCTGTGGTCAATGACTACTTTGGCTATCCCCAAAATCTCGCAAACTATCTCAAGCTTGTCGGTTTTTGGTGAAATATCGCCAAATAAAGTGTCAGAAGGAAATCTTTCAAATTGGACTCAGCTTGGAGATATCGAAATGTTTGGCTAGAAATCGCTATACCTTACTGTTACTCATATGTTATCTCTTTCAAACAAATAAGTTTAGTTGAAGTGCGTGAAAAGTTTTTGATTCAATAGATGTGCAAGGAAGTCATGTGTTGTCCATATCAGATTTTTTTTTCTAATTAAGTAATCTGTACTTACCTAAAGAAAATTTTAGTAGAAATCAGTTTTTTTTTCTTTCTTTTGTATGCGTATGTGTGCCCAAAGCGTCATTTAAAAAGCTATTTTTAAAAACTCACGCCCATGGGGGTTTGCGAACAAAAACATTCTTTTTATATTTCTCATCATATTTTAAAGGAAAACAGACTGCCACAAAACTCATGCTTTAAAATGTAACGAATCAAAATGCCTTAATCATTTGACGCTCTGTTTGCGCCGTAAAACCACTAAAATTCAGCTCCTTTCACAGCTAGTTGCCAAAAAAAAAAAAGTGAAATGGTCCGAACACTGAAAAAGTGCAGCTGTTGCCATCGATCCATTTTATAAGTCCATCATATTAGTTAAATGGATCAATGGCAACGGCTTCACTTTTCAGCGTAGGGCAATCTATATTGATGTAAAAGTTCTTGCGCTTCAAAAGGTTAATATCAGTTTATAAAAGATTTCAAGATTTAGTGAATTCTTTCTTCAAAGGAATAGATATGAAGAGAATGACTTTGTATTTTTTCAGGCGCACACGATATTCCGTTTGGGTCTGCAGGAACGATCAGCGATATTGACAAGTTCGATGCTGAATTTTTCCGTTATTCTTCGAAAGCTGCCGACTGGGCAGACGCCCAACAACGAGTCATCTTGGAAATATCGTACCAAGCTATAGCAGATGCCGGTAAGTGAAAGTCCCTCTGTTCACAATGCACTGCTTTTAGAAATAAGATAAAAGCCAACGCATGAATGGCCAAAAATGAATGCCCAGAGCCTGGCTAAGCCAACATGAGGCCCAGGCAGACATTATCATGGGTGCCCGTATTCATATTTAACAATTCAATGTTCAGAAATTAGAAAGCCTGAAACAGCAAGCTTACTTAAGTTCCAGGCTTTCTACTCTAGTCGATGCTTGGAACATTTTTGCGACTGAAAAGGGCAGACCTTTGGTACCACATAACATGATTATACTAACCAGACATTCATCATTTTACTCAAAATGTTTTATTAAATTATTTTTTTCAGTATAGTTTAATAACTTTCTTTTGGAGACTCCTTTGAGCAGAGAGTAAAATTTTTCTAGAAACAGAAATATTTCTCTATTTGCCACCTCTCCACTTGAACTGAAGGCCTCTTGCAGCTGATCCGCCTGTCCTGACTTAGTCAGGCCCTGTGCATAACTCTTCTATGTGTCCAAAATTCAAATGAGAACTTCAGACATTTCTTTCGAACTTCTAAAAAAGTACACGAATAGTCCCCCCCCCATTTGGGAATTCAAGGAACAATTCGGGGATTTAAAAGACATGATGAAACGCTTTCTCCATTTAATTGCTTCCACTCATGGGAGTGCATGTTGAGGATCGACAGTAAATTCAGTCAGAAAAAGAAAACGGTTTTGGTCCGCCTTACACCCTGAAAAACGACAAACAGCCTGTAGCTTTTTGCAGCAAGACAACATAACATCACGAAATCACAAAAGTAAGAACAAGAGTGGGATCAGTAGATCTATGAACTCAGGGTCGACCCATCCAATAACGCTTCCAAATTAAAGTGCGAGGAAGAGCGGGGCCATTTGCGGAGATGAAGCAAGTCCATGTCGTCTTTAAGATTACATAGAGGACAAAGAGAGTCCAATGAGACATTGAAGCAACGGAGATTTTTGCTAAGGCAGCCATGACCGGATATGAGACGAAAATTTGCAACAGATTTTTCTCTGGACCATTCGGGTATATTACGAATCCACGGTATTATGCAATAGAAGCAGTATTACGCAATCAATTGGAGATTTTTCTCGATAATATTAGAAGACGAAAGTCGTAGAATGTTGAAGAAAGCCAGTGAAAAGTGCAAAAGAACAACTCGCTCCAGAGTTCAGTTCAATTTTTAGTCACTGCTTGTAGAGCAGCTGCATTGAGAGCTGTGTATAAGCCACTCTTCTGCGGTTGTTCTGATAGACGTAGTTATAAAAGCTGTTTGTAATTCTTCATTGTCGTATGCTGAGAAGCGATAGAGAGTTCTGCTCGAGAATTTACACTGAGTTTTAGATTGCGAAGTTATTGAATTGTATGCGAATTACGGCACCTGAAAAAGCTTCTGTGATAATCTGACACTTAAAAATCGAGTTATGCCTTGTTAATTTCTGTGAAGTATACCCTGGGGATTGTTCGTAGAAATTTCTAGAAACGTTAAAATTTATGCTAAGTCCTATCATATGCACTGTTAGCTAGAACTTTCCACATACTGGACTTTAAAGCCACGAGCGGCAACTCAGCGGAGTTTGCTGTAACGATATTTATATTAAATGTAAGTGTTGCATGTTTTTAAGTACTTTATAACTACGAAACTAACCAGAGGAGCCGCATAGGGTTGGGGGGGGGAGGTAAGAGTGTACGTAACCTTATATGCCTTTTTTTTAGGTTTCAGTTTAGAAGTAAAGGGGGTGGGTTTTGACATGTAAAGGACATCTGTTTAATGAATTTTCAAAATGAAGTCATAATACTTCAGAATGCTCGAATAAGTTTTAGAATGCTCATCCAATGGGAAGTCGGAGAAGCAACTGTGAATCGTTTCAACTCGATTATAAATCTCAAAGCATCTCCCATGATCTTATCGAAATTTTAAAATCTTTCGTATTCTCTCATAATGATTTTTCCATTGAAGGTTACGACCCTTTCGACCTGAGAGGATCCAACATCGGTGTTTACACAGCCATTTCAAACGAAGACGGCAGAGAAATCCTGAGTACTGACTTAGAAACGCATCCGAGCCAGGGTCCCGGATATCTGAGGTGCATGGCTGCAAACAGATGCTCATATTTCTTCGATTTCAGAGGTAATTATAAGTAATTGTTACCCCTAAGTGTTTTTGATTGAGCTTTATAAAACGAGAAAATAATAAATCAAGCCGAACAAATCAATTGTATGGCACTTCGCAACGCAAACTTTTATGGTTGTAATCTACAGCGAAACAAATAAATCGGATTGAGTAAAAAATTTTCCGACAGGAGACAGCTTCGTTCCAACGGCTGTGTTTTCTGTGGTTGTTAGCCTATCTACAAACGGGTTTTTGGGTTCGAAAGCTGAAAATTCAAAATACAAGACAGTGTACTGTCTTTTTTTAACACTTTCCAATAAGGTTGAAAAATGTTTATGATTTCAGTTTGTCTGTCTGTCCGTCCGTCCATGATCTAACTTCCGTAAATATGCATCGATTTTTATGAAATTTAAATATGTTATTCTTATCTATACTGTACTATGAATCCTATTGAAAACGGCCTATGCAGCATTTATAGTTTTTCTACAGGAGCACTCAAAATATTCCCAATGCATTGCGGTCTGTGGGAGGTTATTCTTTAAAGCGTATCATCCTACTATATTGTTACTCTGATCCGTGACTTCAAGATAGAACTTTTTCCGCCATTACTGCAAAAAGATTACAAAGTTAACACGAAAAACCTAATAACACCTACACCGCTTGTGCGATCGCTAGAAATTTTTCATAATTATATATAAAAAGTACAGAAAACAATCTGCGCTAATTTAAAAATCTGAAAATCCAGTCCTTCTCTCACTTTTAAACGATTTTTCGCTATTTTCAGCACCATGTTATTTCCGAGAGTAAAAAAAGTGAATCATTTGCGTGAAAAAATTATCTATTTCAAGTGGAAATGACGTCAAACAATTGGGACTGCAATTCGTTTAAAATAGTTTTTCCAGAGTACACAGTTTATTAATTTTGGATATGAGAATAGGTATGTGCACAAAACGAAGTCTTTCGACTGCGAAAAGATTCTGTGTGTTTCCAGAAGAGCATGAAATTCGATTTGGGTATATAATAAAAATTAAATATGAACTTACTTATTTTAGGTGGATGAAAATTAAATACATTGACTGTAGTAGTAGTAAAAATGTTTTATTTTTATGTCGGGAAAATGCAACAGCAAACAAATATAAGTTAAAATGCTTGTAATAGTAGTATCGGGGCCCCAAAATAACCTCTTGCCCCGGGACCCCGACCACTTATGATCAGGCTCTTGCCGCCACAAAATAATTTATCATCAGTCATAAATGTACTTGACCATAGAATTAAAAAAAAAGATTCTATATTTCCAAATATGGAAATTCTTCAAAATAAAATACAATTATACTACGAAGTTGATTTCAAAATCAGTCGTTTGTCTCATTCGATACAACATGAGTGTTGCGATATTGAAAGTTTTAAAACGTGTGCTGCTGTTAAGTTTATATTATGTTGTATTTCCCTATTAGTAGAGTCTCTAAATCACACATAACATTATTTTAATTTTGATGCATCCAATGGAAAAATAAAAGAAACAGATCAACATATCGGAAAATAGATCTCGCCAGAAAACGGCGTAAACAGTCACTTCAAACTTTAGTCATATCAGCTCAACTCGGGTTGGCTGATTGGTTATGACGCTCACCTCCCAACCAAAAGGTCCAGGGTTCCATTCCAGCCTCGGACACTTGATGGAAACAGATAAAATTAAATTGAAATTTCAGCGTAGAGGTGAAAATACGTGGCAAAATAAAATATGTGGGGCGAGTTCGACGACCGGTGCCCCGTGTATTTAGAAAATTTTTTAAGCTTCAAATTAAGCTTGCTATGTCAAGCTTGATTGAAGCTTGAAATGTCAAGCTTAATGCAATCTGGGCAAGTGTAAACTAGAACACTTGATTCAAGCTTGCATTAAACTTACACGCTTGAAATTTTCAAGTTTATTGACTTGATAAATCAAGCTTGCTGCAAGTTTGATGTAAGTTTGCTGTGCTGTCTGGTAAATAATCGTTTATAGTATCTTCTATAGTTGGCAAAGCATTATTTTTAAGTTCTAATGGGGTGCCAAAAGTGGGACATTCAACTGTACTTCTAGTAACAGATCGCCCACTCACAGTGCCAGCGGCACCGGCAGCCATTATTGCAACTATGTATAAACAAATACTCAACTAATATTGTGAAACAAAATTTTCAAAAATTAATACCTGTTCCTATCATAAGTACTCGGCTGTATTCTTCAAATATATTTCTTCGCAATATTCGTTGAAACGTATACGAAACAGTAGGACTTTTTTGTGTCAACATATAAACGATAACAACCTCTTGAATAATAAAACTACGTGATAACTGAACTCTGCGCTGATAACGGATCATTAGTGCCATCTACTGTTTTGAAAAGAAATCAATCATAATTTATTTCTCTCATATTCCGTAATGCTGTGTTATTGCGTATTAATATTTTTATTTTTGAATAATGGTTACAGCGAATGCAATTTATTTAACTTATGAAACTTTAAAATATTAATACAAAATATATTATAAGCCTGAAATAAAACAATAAACGCATTATTAATTTTGTGTCTAAATCAAAAGTAAGATTTTTAAAATTTTTTTAACAAAAAAGAAGTCTCGGTAGAGAGCCCAAGGAGTCCTTGAAATTTGATACTGATTTGCACTCGTATTCTTCTTGCAAATACACAATTTTTGATGGGTATTCCAACAAGAAATTTCAACTTTCATTTTAACACTCCACCCTGTTGCGCACGTATTCTGGATTCCACACAGAGGCAGACTACAGTAAGTTTGAATCAACCTTGCTATGACAAGCTTAATGCAAGTTGGGCAAGTGTAAACTTGAACACTTGACGTTGACTTGCATTAAGCTTACACGCTTGAAATATCAAGCTTAATGCAAGTTTGATGCAAATTTTCTGTGCTGTCTGGGAAATAAAGAAAACCGTTATTTTTCACTCATGCCCTTTAAATGAATGTTCCAGACGTACTATATTCTTGCTGTCTCGACGAGAGCATATGTTGATTTCTCAATTTGTTGCAATCTGAGCGTATGACTCTTCGACATTGCTGTTGAAATTACAAAAACGGAATTTTGAGAATAGAGTGCTAAGTGATAAAATCTCACGAACTATTTTTTATGGAAATCTACCCTCTCTCTTATGGAAATCTATCGTCTCTCCGAATGAACCCCAATAGAACAGCAATTGCGATATTGGCCATCCTCGTCAGACGTCGGCGAAAATCAGTCGTTTGTTTCGATTTTGGCCAATATTACCCAACATGAGTGTTGCGATATTGAAAGTTTTAAAACGTGTGCTGCTTTTAAGTTCATATTACGCTTATTTCCCTATTAGCAGAGTCTATAAATCACACATAACATTATATTAATTTTGATTCGTCTCATGGAAAAATAAAAGATGTAGAACGGCATCGGGTAATACGGATCAATCTCGCCAAAAAACGGCGTGAAAAGCATAACAGTCACTTCAAACTTTAGTCATTTCACCTCAAGTCAGATTGGCATGGTGGTTAGGACGCTGGCTTCCCACACCTTCGGTTCCGAGTTCGATCCCAGTCGCGGACGCTAGACGGAAGCAAATTGAAAATAATTTGAGGTTTCAGCGTAGAGAGAAAAATCTATGTAAAAATAAAAGATATAGGGCGAGTTCGCCGACCGGTTCCCCATTTATTTAGGAAAATTAGGATAGTTTTTTGGAGTTTAGTAAGTTTGAATCAAGCTTGCTATGTCTAGCTTAATGCAAGTTGGGCAAGTGTAAACTTGAACACTCTATTCAAACTTGCATTAAGCTTACACACTTGAAATAATCAAGCTTAATGCAAGTTTATTGACTTGATAATTCAAGCTTGCTGCAAGTTTGATGCAAACTTTCTGTGCTGTCTGGGTTTCCCCTACCAGGTATGTAACTGTCTGAACTTGAGGTGCGATCAAAACACGGACTTGGATATAGGATGATCATCGAAGTATTCTAAAACAGCTAAGCGAAATTTGCTTGTAAGATGGCGCTGTGAATCTTTATGATTAAGTTTATGTGCGAACGCGTTCATCAGTAATAGATTGCATTGTGATCCGTCTTTATGGGTCGCTAGAGGGTGCTTATGTAGCTAATCACTGAAAGGAAGTCAAGTATTTTTCTTTGAGAGGCCGACACTGTTTCGCCAGTCAGCCGGCAGTCGATGATAGTCCTATATTCATGTCTGTGGATGAAAATAACCGTGCATATTTCCAAAACGTTTCCGGACCAATGTGTAGGACAGTGGTTAAAGCCACTGACATTGGTAGATGGCTCAAGTGGAGAAACAGGGTTCTATCTTCTCGCGGGCCCGTCGGTCTAGCGGTATGGAGTTTTGGGTGGTTTTCTCCAGATGTAACTTGAATACGCGCTAGATACCCAGAAAAGTCCTCCCCCAAGGCATTTGGCCTCCTTGTGTTTGCCCTTTCTTTGACGTGGATATATAAGCGGTTCCTCGTGCCCAAACACAGAAGTCCGAATACATGTTCCAACAACAACAACAACAAACGTTCGTGGTATTAGTGTTGCCACTTCATCTTTTAGACTTGCGTGTGCTGCTTATGAAATTTATACCAACATGTAAATAATTATTGCCAGGTCCCAGCTACACAATGGATACGGCATGCTCCTCGTCTTTCGTTGGACTGTGGGCAGCATGCTGCGACATCAGAGAAGGCAGAGTAGACGCGGCGCTGGTCAACGCATCCCAGCTCTGCCTCAGTCCCACACCCACCAAACTTTACTTCGTCAGCAAGATTGTTTCGCCGACGCTCGAGAGCAATCCCTTCGATGCCAGAGGTAGGTAAAGCGTTCGTACTAGACACTGTTTACGATGACGGGGGAAATCTGAAATAAAATAGGAAGCGTAATTAATGGGTGTTCAATGAATAAATGACCCTTCTAAACGCGTGAATAAGGATGTATTTCGACTTTTGAAAATTATACCTCATGTCCTAGTGCAGAAATTAAGATAAACTGATTGCGCCAGGGGCTCGAAAAAATTCAGATTGATACTTTATAATCTGCGTTACTCACTGAAAGAAATAAAAATACGGTGCATTTCAAAGAACCTTGCAGAAAAATTTTCAAGCACGGAATTGCTCAGAAATTTTTTTCAGAGTGGAACATTCTGCAAAATTTTCGAATTTTAAGAATTTTTTCTAAGTGACTCATATTAAAACAGTTTTATCGTTTTTTTCAGTGTATAGTTTTTTTTTTTTTTTTTTTTTTTTTTTCTAACGGGCTGGTACTTTGCCGATTAGGCATTGTCCCTTAGAACGGCCCGAAGGTGTTGGCCACTTTATTGGCACCTAGTAGGTGGACCAACGTCGCCCCCTATGAAGGGACGGACATGACAACCACGCCCAGTCGGGGGTCGAACCCCGGTCGCCGGGAGGCATACTTCCAAACCCTACTTGAATCCAAACATAGCGGATAAAACGCGCTGTCATTGGTCGAAACCCCTGTCAATCAGTGCAAATGCCTGAATGCCTATGTATGCGTTCTCTTTTTATACATTTACTTCGAAGATGTGTTATTTTATGCGCTCATAACGATTTCACACTTCTGTTTGAATTTTTACACATGCGTGTTTGTTTTTATCTGCAAATACTTGATTCACATTTTACCGTCTCGAAATAACATGTTTCATAGTCGATAAAAGGAAGTTTACACAGTGCCTTGCTGATATATTCAAATATTTGACAATGATCTAAAAAAGAAATATTTAAAAAACGATTAAAGAAAAAAAGAATAAGTTTTTAAGTCCTTATTTCCCACTGAAAAGCAAGGGCAGGTAGAATGACATACGCAATATTAGTGAAAAGTCGTAGCGCCATCTACATGCAAATGATGAAAGTAATAGATAAGAAAATTACTGCTAGCCCTGTTCTTCATTACAGCTACCAAAATGCTAAAAAATATATATCGGCATAGTGTAGTTTATAATAGAAATATAATTTGGCTAATGCACCATAAAGTAACTTTCCACTATTTTTATAGTGTGTTAATATACTTTTCAATTTTTTTCAACTCCTTTTTCTTGTACTCCATTTATTTTCCTGTTTGTTGATTATTTTGTACACAGGCATTTCACTTAAAAAACAAAAAAAAAAGAGGAAAAATAATGTGTAAATTTAACTCAAATTTTAAGGTTATTTATTTTTACAATAACTACACCCAGAATATTTTATCTTCTCACACAAATATTCAATATAAAATAAGGACTCAAAGTAACTTAATTCAAAATAAGTAAAAATTTCATACGAGCAATATTTTTTAAAGAAGTAAAAATTAGTTTTAGTATAGTATATTCATGCTCTTGAATTTTTTCCCCCTCTCCAGATGCCCAATTACATAGCATTGCCAAAACTGGACTTGGATGTGCTTAGTGAGCCTTACCACAAACAAGACACATATTTTAGGTAAAAAGGCAGTAGAGGTAGAAAAAATTCTGCTAAACTTTCGGACAAAGTTTTCTTTTAGTTTACCTCAATGTCAAAGAACGCCTATTTTGGCAAGCAAAAATTTTAAATTGCATGAAATGTCATAATGTTATGTATTAAAGTATTTAAAAAAGCGTAAATATTTCTTAATCTATTAGTTTAATTATTAATAAACTTGTAATCTATAACTTATGCATGCTTGCTTTTATGAAACAACTCTTCTGGATAATATATATGAATTTTAAATATAGAAAAAATTGTTTTATAGGTACAAGTAAAAAGCACATTTACTGAGTAACATAACATTTGATTCAGAATATACACAGCAGACCCTCTTATAACATGGTAAAAAAAAATATGATCAGGGACCTTATAACATGTTAAAAAGAGCCTCGTACTGTCAAACCTTGATATCTCGAAGTTCAAGAAACACCAGAAAATTTCGAGATATTGAGTTTTTGAGGTAACGAGGTGAAATAAAAGGGGAGGAAATTTGTAAGGGAAAAACGTTTATTTGAGCTATAAAGAATTTCGACATATCAAGTTAACACAGTAAATTGAGACAAATGTTCTGCTTTTATTACACTTTAACTCCAGTAAATAATATAACTTTTGAATGGCAACACGAATAGAAATCATCGCTTCGCTTACCCCAGAGTAATAGAGGCACAAGCCAGCGTTTCGCAGGCTTCAACATACGCCTCAAGCAAAAAACATTGTTAATTAAGATTGTTTTGGCCCTATCGATAGCTCATGGTTTTATGTGTGCTCTTTTTATACTCAAAAAAATAACTCAAATGGACTGTATACATTTATTCTCTCAGTGAGGCATGCTCGCTCACTCCTCCGCACACACACTCTCTCACAGCTCTGATACAAAGTTTTCATCGCTACACCTGCGCTGGTTACAACAGCGCCCTCTTTACACAGTGGCCAGGCGTATCTCTCAACATACCGCCCGCCTTGATAAATTTTCTTTAAAATTTTCAATACACTCATCAATTTACCAAATCTGATGACACTTGTAATGGTTGCGAACACTATACACCATAAATGAACATTAAATAAAAATTACTCAAGTTTTTCTAATGAAAAAATACACTAGACTACAAATTAACACAAATAAATTGCAATATAAACATATAGACACAAATCATAATTCAGTTAGATTCAAAGGGTAATTTAACAATTTTGTTTACAGGTCTTTTATAGACACCTTTACTCGTTTTTAATGTAACCACTCTAGTTATATTATCCTCTCCTGGGTGAATTTCAATTATTTTGGCGAGATTCCAGTTCAATAGTTTAGAATTATCTTCACCCTTGACCAAAACTACATCATTTACGTTAAATTTCTTTTCTCCTTTATACCATTTAGGTCGCGCTTGAAGACGATTTAAATAGTCGGTAGACCATTTAGTCCAAAATGTTTGAGTTAACTTTTGTACTAATTCCCACCTACTGAGCCTATTCATTGAAATCTCCTTAAACTCTGGTTCAGGTAGGGATGTTAACGAAGAGCCTGTTAAAAAATGGGCTGGAGTTAGAGCCAAGTCATCGTTGAGATCTTCAGAGAGGGGGCAAAGAGGTCGGGAGTTCAATACAGCCTCCACTTGGGTAACTAGTGTAAAAAATTCTTCGTGAGTAAGAATTGTATTTCCCACAACTTTTTTGAGGTGACCTTTCAATGATTTAACTCCAGCTTCCCACAAACCTCCAAAATGAGGAGTGGCAGGGGGATTAAAATGCCACTTTATGCCCTCGGAAGCCAGGAAATCTTCAAAAATTTCTGAGTTTTCTTTTTTAAATAATTTCGTTAAAATTTTACGAAACTCGTTATTAGCCCCTACAAAATTTGTACCGTTATCACTAAAAATTACACTAGGCCTACCTCTGCGAGAAATAAATCTTTTTAGAGCCCCAATAAATGCTTCCGTACTTAAATTACTCACAATTTCTAAATGTATAGCTCTAACTACAAAACATACAAAAATACAAATGTAACATTTATACACTTTTTTCACTCTTCCTGGGCTTAACTTGATGTTAAATGGACCACAAAAATCCAGTCCCACCTTCGTGAATACTCTTGCTATGTTGACTCTAGCACTGGGCAAATCTGCCATTCTTTGGTGTTTACCTTTAGCACTTACCTTAAGGCAGGATACACATTTTTTAATTACATTTTTAACAGTTGATCTCCCTTTAACAATCCAAAATTGGGAGCGTATGTTAGCTAAAGTAGCCTCAGTACCTGTGTGAAAATAAAAAATATGATAATAATTAATAATTAATTCACAAAATGGATTGTCATTAGGAATCAAAATGGGGTGTTTTTGTCCAATAGGTAAATTTGAATGTCTCAATCTACCACCAACACGAAGTATATTGTTCTCATCTAAAATTGGGAACAAATTCAATAAGTTACTGGAATTAGGAAGCTGTTGTCCTTTCTCGATACACTGAATTTCCTTTGCAAAATGCACCGATTGCACATTTTTCACTAAACATAGCAAAGAGGCAGATAATTCAGATGCAGATAATCTGCCAGAAGTTGGATGCAATGGGTTTCTAGCATTTTGCATAAACCGTAAACACCATGCAATGATTCTTTTCAGTTTCGTGAAGGACGAACAGTTGTAGATGATTGGAAGTATTTCAGTATATTTTAAAAGGAAACAAACTGATTCCTTCTCTTTATCCCTTAGCTCTTTTTGATATAATTCACTATTCGGTTGGTCGTTGAAAACACTCGTGAAGTTCACAACGTGCTCTTGAAGAAAGGATGGTCCGAACCACCACAGGTCACTTTCTTGAATTTTCTCTGGATCTAGTCCTCTAGAAATTATGTCCGCAGGATTTTGTTCTGATGGAACATGATACCATTGACCAATCTCGGAGAGCTCTTGAATGATTACTACACGATTGGAGACAAACGTTTTTAAGTCTCTCGATTCCTTTCTCATCCACGCTAAGACTATGGTAGAGTCCGTCCAATAGAAGATTCGTTTAATGTCCATTTTTAATGCATTTTGTGCTTTGTGCATTAATTTGGTAAGAAGCACTGCACTGCACAACTCTAGTCTAGGTATTGTTAGTTGCTTAATCGGCGACACACGAGATTTACTTGTGACTAATTTCACTTTCACTTCACCATCTTTAGTGACTGATCTTGCGTATATCGCAGCACCGTATGCCTTCTCGGAGGCATCCGCGAAACCGTGGAGTTCAATCACTGCCGCATTTTCTATCACTATACATCGTTCAATGTTGATATTATTTACACTCATTAAGGATCTCACAAATTCTTTCCATTCGCCAGCTTCTTTTTCAGGGAGGTTTTCACTCCAATCAATTTTTTTCATCCACAATTGTTGCATGAAAATTTTTGCTTTTGTAATAACTGGACCGAGTAATCCAAGAGGATCAAAAAGTCGGGCGATTATGGATAAGACTGATCTTTTGGTTGGCCGATCATTTTTTTCCACTTCTACCTTAAAGGTAAAACAATCGGTTTTGGGTTTCCAGGCAATGCCTAACGTTTTAATTTCGTCCGAACATGAAAAGTCATACTCATTTTCTGTGGTTGGGATAAGCTCGGATGTACTCCCACACCACTTATGTAATGTCATGTGCGCAGTTTTAAGAATCTCAATTAGTTGATGTTGCAAAAATTTAGCTGCCTCTAATGTGTTTTCTCCACTTAAAATATCATCCATGTAGAGATCATTACACAGTACTTGTGCCGCAATAGGAAAATTATTTCCCTCGTCTATGGAAATTTGTTTTAAAGTTCGCATTGCCAAATAGGGTGCCGAAACTGTTCCGTAAGTTACGGTATTGAGCTGATACACTTTAACGGGCTCATTGACATCTTCTTTCCACAAAATTCTTTGGAGATGTCTTTGACTTTCGTCTATATTAATCATTCGGTACATTTGGCGAATATCTGCTGTAAAAGCAAAGATATGTTTTCGGAATCGCACTAACAAACTAAACAAGTCGTCTTGTATGACTCCACCATTATATTGGATAGAATTTAGTGATTTTCCACTAGATGTTAAGGTAGACGCGTTAAATACTGTTCTCAGTTTAGTTGTACTTTTCTGGGGTCTATATATGCCATGGTGAGGCATATAATATGTCACCTCAGGTTCCACAGTTTCTTTAATTTCGGTCATGTGTCCCAAGTCCTTGTATTCTTTTAGGAATTCGCGATACAATTTTAGGTACTCCTGGTCTCTAGACAATCGGGTCCACAGCGATTCAAGTCGCTTAAGAGCAATGTCTCTCGAGTTCCCTAAACATGACCAATGCTCTTTAAATGGCATGGAAACCGTATATTTTCCTGTTTCATCTCTCTTATGAGTTCGCGCATAATGTTCCTCACACAATGATGCCTCGCTATTCTTTTTAGATACGAATTCTACATTTTCTACTTCCCAGAATCTCTCTAAAGTTTTACTTAAATCCTCCTCTACAATTAACCCACAGTGAAATTTTGCACCCCTCAACTCATCTAAGATTCCGCTCGCCACATATCCAAACACCGTATTTTGTAAAACCAACTGAGATCCCTGCAAATATATTTGTCCAGATAGCATGAGCTCATAAAAAATCTCCGCGGATAACAAAATATCAATCCTACTCGGAACATAAAATGTTTCATCTGCTAAATTAATCCTCTCAGGAATATTTATATCCACCTTAGTTAATTTTGAAGGCGTATAATCAATTATTTTATTTACTACAAGCATGGTTAATTGTCTTTCGTAACTCCTATCTTTATTTGCAATACACGTTTTGACTAAGCGCCTTATGGTCCTGGTTGATTCATCCAAACACGAAATTTCTACATTTACTTTTTCGCATTTCAGCTGCAATCTATCTAAACAATTTTGAGTGATCAACGAGACCTGTGACCCCGAGTCTAATAAACACCGAACTTTCTGCCAGTTAGAATTCCTATCTCTTATGTAGCACCGTACTGTACTCAGTAAAACGCTTCTTGATTGAGTTGTTTGTATCCCTTTAGTGTGGCTGGCTTCAGCCATAAGCACTGCGCCGAGCGATGACTCATTTTTCTCTCCTAATCTTTGCTGCTTAATTTCATTGGCAGATGTCTGATTTCCAACGCTCGTCTCTCTTGTTTCTCTGGATATGTGCAAGAGACGGTTATGTGGTTTGTTACAAAAACAATTCTTACCGCGACATTTTGATGCAAAGCAGCCTTGGGCTAAACACTTAAAGCATAAATTGTTTGCCTTCACGACCTCTAACCTTTCATTAACAGATAGGTTTTTAAATTTCGGACACAAATATAATGCATGATTATTTGAACACAGAAAACATTTAGAATTTTTTACCTCAGATAAAAACACACTAGACACTCCCTTATTATTGAAACGAGACTCTCGCGACTTATGTACATTAATTACACCAGTTTTCGTTTTTACTCTTGTGGACTGAAAAATGTCGCATTCTCTGCCTAATTCGTGCGGTTTGAAAAATGATTCCCCTTGTTTGCAACTAATATGTGTCATTAATTCGTGGTCAAGAGAGTTAAACAATCTATCCGAAACAATTAATTCACAAAGCGATTTAAAATCACTAACCTTTCGTAGTTCGCAATAGTACTCAAATGACGCACTTAAGCGCGATGCAAATTGTGCATAATTTTCGTTGGGCAATTTTTGTGTTTTATTAAAACTGTTTATGCATTCTCGTGGTGTAGGTTGAAATTCTCTTAAAATTATATCTTTAAGTTTTTCATAATTGTTCATATCCTCTTCCGAAACATAAACCATTAAGTTTCTTGCTTTTTCTCCTAGAATATTTAAGAGGATTTCCGGTTTTAACTCTTTCGATACATTTTTTGTTTTAAACGCTTTCTCGAGCGAATTAAAAAATAAATTAAACGACTCTGCTCTAGTGGGTACGGGAATGGTTAAGGTCTTAATGCTTTTAATTAAATTCTCTAGATCATTAGTTGATGATTCTTGCACACTGGATACTTCCGATTTAGATTGATTTTGATCTTTCCTAACATTAGCTAACTCTATCTCCTTTTCCAACTGCGCAAGCTTAAGCCGCTCCATCTCTAATTTAAATTCATTATTTAGCTTTTCCCTTTCTAACTCATCGAACTTGTTTT
This sequence comes from Cheiracanthium punctorium, assembly GCA_038373885.1. Taxonomy (NCBI): domain Eukaryota; kingdom Metazoa; phylum Arthropoda; class Arachnida; order Araneae; family Cheiracanthiidae; genus Cheiracanthium; species Cheiracanthium punctorium. Next base: position 430,361 of record JAWZYV010012973.1, on the reverse strand, counting down.
TCTTTTCTTCTAAAATCCCTTCTACTACACTTTCGACCAAAGTTGGGTTATTTTTATAAATATCACTCGTCTCAATTAAATTCTTTAAGTCCACTACTTTAGCTCCCTCCGGAACCTTTAAACCCAATTCTTCAGCCGCGAGTTTAAGGTCATCTTTCCTAAGTTTTTGTAGTATTGCCATTTTCAAAAGGGAAATTGCTCTCACCGTTAAACACGAAATTACTCTCAAATCTAATAATTAATTACTAAATTTAACTCAAGAGGACAAAAGCTCTTACCTCTATTTTGGGACCGATGTCGCACGAGACCAGGCACCCATTTCTCAATTACTCGACACTAAAGCTATAGTAAGCTCCGGCTATTTAGGACCATGTTTTGGCCCTATCGATAGCTCATGGTTTTATGTGTGCTCTTTTTATACTCAAAAAAATAACTCAAATGGACTGTATACATTTATTCTCTCAGTGAGGCATGCTCGCTCACTCCTCCGCACACACACTCTCTCACAGCTCTGATACAAAGTTTTCATCGCTACACCTGCGCTGGTTACAACAGCGCCCTCTTTACACAGTGGCCAGGCGTATCTCTCAACAAAGATAGTGTGCTTTTTCTAATTATGGTGTACATTAAATGTACCTGAAAGAACTTTTGTATGATTTCATTTATTCTATTGCAACCTGAGAAAAAAATGTTTATTCCAATGTAAGTTGTGAATTTTCCTTTGCAAAGGAAATTTCTTGTGTTGAAATAAGGAAAAGGAATATTTAGTTATTTATTTTGAGATTGTGTACAAGACCCAAATGTTGCTTTAGGATATGAATTTCTTTCCCCTTATATTAGTTTCATTTAAAATGCCTATAACATTTTACAAAGTCCCAAATATTCATGGAGTTAAAATAATACAAGACATAAAGGAAAAATGGAATTTATTTATTTCATGCTTAGTTACTAACAAAACTGCAAACTGCCAGAGAAAGAAATGAAACATCCATTTTAAAAATAAACACAAAAATAGATCAGAGAGAGACACAACCTGATCAAGAAAGTTGTGCAGCTTGAAGAGAAAAATAAAAGGAAAGGGGGTAGCATGTTATATATTTCGCAAATTCTTGCACCCAACTGTCTATGTCTTTTACGCACTTTACGTTGCTCTTATAATTATTATATCTGAGTTTTCAACAATAACATTCTGAAACTCAGAAGGGAAATCATCATTTTTTACTTTAACTGCTAGCAAATCCATTGTTTAAAGACAGTTTGTTTAAAGATGGCGTCGAAAGCGGAAGTCGAAACTGAAACTGCGAGGATCATCTGAGGAAGGGGGTGGGAAGACGCGGAGAGCAGATGCATTGATTGACAGGAGTTTCGACCAAATGGCAAGCGCGTTTAAGCCCGTTTTCATCCGCTATGTTTGGTTTCAAGTAGGGTTTGGAAATATGCCGCAGGGAGTTGAACCCGAAACCGGAGTACGGTGCGTTACCCACCATACAACTCGGTCGGCTTTCAGTGAATAGTACAGCTTGTAAAGATACATTCTAAATATTATCAAATGTTTGACATAATTATTTCTCGACTATATTATAAACGGTTTAACAACCGTTATTAAATTATGGCTAGATATAAAAATGTACCGTTTACTGCATTGGAACTAAAAAAAGAGTGAGTTTTCAAAAATACCGTCGTTAAAATTGGTTAAAAGTACCACCGGAAGAGGACGCAGTAGGCAATCTGCTGAAATAATAAAGAACATTTACTTGAGTGAGTTTTCCTTTTTTTTTTTTTTTTTTTTTTTTAACGGCAAACATGGCTATTATCGAAGCATGAACTCACTCAAAACGATTTTATAGACATTCTGTCTCATTACAACAACGCATTGCCTACAGCACCCTCTCCCGGCGAAATTTGTAACTAATTTTATCGTCTGTATTTTTTTCTTCAAAATTTACTGTTTTGTAGTACTAATGCAGCAAACGGTACGTTCCTCATTTTTCAAGTTCAAAATGGGTCAGTTATTTTCTAAATATCCGACATGTAGAGATTCCTTCTTTTAAAAAACTGAATTGGTAATTTCAAAAAGTTTCAATTTTTCAGGAATCAATGAAAACTATGTATGTCATATGCTATCCCGCGTTATATGAAATGTCTGAGCATTATACAATTATTAGACAGAGTCCATAATAATCTTCATATTTCATACTTTACCCCAAAACTTCAGACATTATATAAAATATTCAGGTATTCTATAGAATGCCAAATGAAAGACCGGCAAAGTATGAAATAATCTCATTTTGTTTTGAATATCAGAAAACAAGTCCAGTTTGTTATTTTATATGCTATCACATGTATTTCCTAAACTACAAAAGAACTACACTACTCAACAGCCATTTTGCCTTTGGGATGTGATACATCAATTAGTATGTATTTTGGTGTGTAGAATCCGAATCTACATTTCAAAATGCTCTAGCACGTAAGATTTTTAAGTTTTTAAGGATTTTTATTTTCTTTTCCTTAATTTCACTACTTTCCATTATTTTATTTTAATGTTTAATTTTTAATTTTTTTTCGAAAGTTTGGTACAAGAATGCTATAAGATCATAGTCCAGGCTAATTAGACCAAAAAACAGCAAATGGGGGAAAAAATTTATATATTTTTGAAACTTGGGGAAAACACTAATTAGGTATGTAGTTGCATGAAACAGAAAAGTTCCCCCCTCTCGGGGTGCCGCGTCCCCCGTTTGCCCCCCCCCAAAAAAGGTTACTTTTTAGATTTTCACTTGTATCTCAAAAACCGTTCATCTTAGGAAAAAAATGTCAATTACAAAATGAAAACTGATAAAATTTCCTACAAGATTGTAATTGGTTATTTTTTTCTATATGCAATAGTTTTCGAGATATGTTTTAGACAAAATCGCAAATTTTTGGAAAACGCTTCTTTTATCCCGATTTTTAACCAATTTTGTCTTTTAAACCTTCAACCCTCAGTTTTAAAGCAATTGTTTTCGTAACAAAGTTATAGAGTATTCAATTACCTTTAAAGTGAGTTATTATTTGTAACTTTATCTTTAAATGATCAAAAGTTATTGCAATTTGCAATTTTCAATAAATTTAGCAAATTTGAATGAAAACTACATTGCGCGTGAAAGTACGATAAAATCTAGGAAAAAAATTATATAAAGTTTTGAAACTTTGGGAAAACATTGGCTGGGGATGTAGTTGTATGAAACGGAAAAGTTCCCCCCTCTCGGGGGGGCACGTACCCCCTTTAGCCCCCCCCTAAAAAGGGACTTTTTTTTTATTTTCCCATTTATCTCAAAAACCGTGCATGTTAGCAAAAAATGTCAGTTACAAAATGAAATCTGATGAAATTCCCCCCTTCTGTCCCCCCTCTTAGCCCCCTCCCCCTCAAAGTTCCCTTTTTAGATTTTCATTTTTATCTCAAAATTGGTGCTTCTTAGCAAAAGCATGCTAATTACAAAATGAAAGCTGATAAAATTTCCTAGAAGATCATAATTTTTATTTTTTTATGTATCGAATTATTTATTATTCGGTATCTTTATTATTAGTATTTTTTTTTCTATATCGAATAGCTTCGAGGTATGTTTTAGAAAACGTCGCAAATTTATGGAAAACGCTTTTTTTTCATCCCATATTTCGACTAACTTTCCTTCTAGCTGCTGATTCTTAATTCAGAGAATCGAACAGTCGAATTATGAAAATTTGTAATCTCCTTTTTTCAAGAAATTCCCCTCTCTTCTGTTACATTTTCCTTATCTTTAAATCATTGTCCGAAAGTCTGGGAAAATTCTTCAAAAGACGGCCAAGTGAAATGAGCGGTTATAACAAAGAACAATTTGGAACACAGAAACTGGGGGCGGAGAGAACTGAACTCATCGCTCTCTCTAGTTTATATGAAACGAAAACCAGCTCCAGGAACAATATTATTACTAATTTCATGAGGCTGCATTCAAACTTGCGGAAAGAAATGCACGTGAGTGAAGGTCAATTTGCGCTGTACAGCAATGTGCAGGAAGACTATGAAGATACATTTTTATAAAAATTGTTCCATAGGTTTGTTGTACTATTATTGTACAGATGTTGCACACAAGAGAAAGTAAGTGTGCTATAATTATGCAGTAATTTTTTTATTATTTTTGCTGACATTATTAATTCTGATGATGAATGATCACTAAAATGGTAATGTCAAAGTACATAATATTGAACAGATGTATTGCATTACAGAATTCTAGTGATGTAAAAAATATCAGTTACAAAACATTTTTTGGGGGTTGGGAGTGGGGGTTAATTTAGACTTTAGTACTAACATTTATGTGTTAAATATGCGTTTATATACGAAAAAAATGTAACTAGTTCAGCAGAAACAATAGGAGGAACAAAAATAAAACGAAATAAAACCAAATGGCATGCTTATGTAATATAAATTATTATTGAAAAAAAAAGAGCCGTTTTGCATTAAAAGAATAGAAGGAAAGGGGAATGCGCCCCTCCAAAGTAGAGGAATTTCCCTGTTTCTTAATACTGCACCCCCTACAAGTGTTTTCCCCAGGTTTCAAAACTTTATAAATTATTTTCTAGATTTTGTCGCACTTGGTCGAGCAATGCAGTTTTCATTGCTCGACAGATTGCATTGCAGAATTCTGTAATATAAATTATTATTGAATTCTCAAAAATTTATTGAAAATTTCTATTTGCTATAATTTTTGATGTTTTAAAGATAAAATTACAACTAATAATTTTTTTTAAAGGAATTGAATACTCTGTAAAAGTGAGTGTTGAAAAGCTAGTATAACGCATAGTGGAAAATTGTGATTAAAAGAAGCGTTTTCCAAAACCTTGCGATTTTTTCTAAAACTTATATCTCAAAAGCTTTTGCATCTAGAAAAAATAACCCCCAACAATCTTGTAGGAAACTTCCTCAGCTTTTATTTTGTAACGGACAATTTTTTTGCTAAGACGTACGGTTTTTGAGATAAAAGTGACAATCCCAAAAAAGGACCTTTTTATAGGGGGGGGGCTAAAGGGGGGACGTGCCCCCCCGAGAGGGGGAACTTTTCTGTTTCATACAATTACATCCCCAAACAATGTTTTCCCATAGTTTCAAAACTTTATAATTTTTTTCCTAGATTTTGCATTACTTTGACGCGCAATGTAGTTTTCATTCAAATTTGCTAAATTTATTGAAAATTGCAAATTGCAATAACTTTTGATCATTTAAAAATAAAGTTACAAATAATAACTCACTTTAAAGGTAATTGAATACTCTACAAATTGTTACTAAAACAATTGCTGTAAAACTGAGGGTTGAAGGGTTAAAAGACAAAATTGGTTAAAAATCGGGATAGAAAGAAGCGTTTTCCAAAAATTTGCGATTTTGTCTAAAACAAATCTCGAAAGCTATTGCATTTAGAAAATATAACCCATTGCAATCTTGTAGGAAATTTTATCAGCTTTCATTTTGTAATTGACATTTGTTTCCTAAGACGAACGGTTTTTGAGATAGAAGTGAAAATCTAAAAAAGTGACCTTTTGGGGGGGGGCAAAGGGGGGGGAGGAGCGGCCCCCGCGAGAGGGGAACTTTTCTGTTTCATGCAACTACATACGCAATTAGTGTTTTCCCCAAGTTTCAAAAATATATAATTTTTTTCCACCATTTTTCCTAATTTGACTGGACTATCAACAAATTGTCGCTTGATGTCAGATGTTACACAGGAAGTATTATTCATTAGATGGACAGATTATCCAGTAGTGCGAAATAAACATAGTGACCTAGTGAATGCTGAAACATGCATGGTGCAATTACTATCGTATTTATCTCAGCCTAAGAATGTATTGAGAGCTTTTTTTTTTTAATAAGTGAGTGTTTCTATTGAGAGGTATTTTATTTTAAAATTTGCCTTATACATATATTTAAAACTTACATTTACTAAAAATAACACCTAGTAAACATAGCTGTTGTCTTAACCACCCCGACAACTTTTGTTATGTCTGTGAGAAATTCTCCCCAAAAGCCCCAAAAAACAATTACTGATTTGATTAAGAAGGCCTATTAATTATATTTTGATACTCCTCTTGGTGATCAAGATAAAACTTTTGAGCCTCATATTCGTGCATAACATATACTACTACTTTTACCAAGTGACTGAAAGGAAAATGCCGAGTTATGCAATTCTCAATTCCTATGGTGTGGAGTTAGCCTAAGGATAATTTTTCAGCCTATAACTTCTCTCTCACGAATATTGCAGAGCATTCTCTATCAAAACTAAACATAAAATAAAGTATAAAATGTATTTTCAGTGTATTTGCCGGTGACATAAAGAAAAGTTGCCTGTTCCTACCTGTAATCTGCAAGACATAGAATCAGAAACAGTTTCAAGTGAATCTGAAGACGCTGATCAAGAATCTATAGAAAATATTCGACTCATTCTCAAGATTTTTCGCCTCAGCTCTTTAATCAAAAGGAGTTGAATAATTTGGTTTGCGATCTAAATTTTTTCAAAACAGCAAGCTGAACTTTTGGGGTCGAGACTGCAACAACGAAACCTAGCTCCAGGTACAAAAATTTCCTGTTTGAGATCAAGAGGTACTTCATTCGCTCAATATTTTGACATGCAAAATTCAATGTGTGAATGTAGAGATGTCAATGGTCTGCTGATGCATCTAGGTGTACAAAATAACCATCCAGGAAAACCAGATTGAAAGCAGCACTACTGCATAATGGCAATACTTTACCATCTGTGCCTTTGGCTCATGCAGTAGACGTGAAAGAAACTTATGAAACTGTGGCCACTATACAGTTAAGTTTCTTATAAGGAAATCACATGTAACTATAAAGGAAAATGTGAAAAATACTCCACTGGTTCAGCCAATAAAATCATTTGCCTCCGATTCATGTAAAGTTGGGTTTTATGAAGAACTTTGTTAAAGCTCTGGATAAATGAGGTCAGGTCTTCAATCATTTGAAAGACGTTTCTCAAACTGAATGAAGAAAAGTTAAATGAAAGTATATCTATTTGACCACGAATAGAAAAATTGTTCAGCGATCCATCGTTTGATATCAGACTGACAAATATCGAGTTAGCGGCTTGGTCCTCATTCAAACCAAGTGCCAAGGGCATTTTGGACAGGAAAAAAGATTATATCTATGTTGGCATGTGTATACATATAAATACCAATGTATACATATAAAATAATATTGAATTATTCAGCTCTTAATATGAATCTCTTGTTACTTTCGATTCTATCAAATTTTCCCGGTATTGCTTCTGCTTTTCCTGTGCCTCTTGGAAATATGACGTGTTAGACATAAATTGATTTTACCAGTGAATTCAGCACCCCGAAATTAAGTTAATCCACCAATTTAAAAACCAGACGCAGAAAAAAAGTGTAATTTTTTTTACTAGTGTTATCGTTTGGTCGTCCATAGCTGTAAGGAGTGTCCTCGAAAGTACGCTTCCACTGGTTCTATGCAATTTTCAGCTTTGGATTGGACCAGCGGTAGCCTACTTTCGTAGGGCCCCCTATACAGCAATGGTCCCATCTACTGATGTTTTTTATAGTTGTATAAAATGCCCAAGCATTTCATACAATGCCGGCAATTCATACATAGCAATATCATGCAACACTCATAAACTGTGTAGAAAAATGTTCTTGAGAAACTCTCGCCTATTAATCTTAATTTCACTCCAAAAAGAAGAGAAGCATTTCATGAATAATGGAACGGCTTGGAAGCTTCTATAGTGACAAATATAAAATTAATTTTTAGAGAATTTTCCAATCTCCAGCTGAGCTGAAATTTTGCGTATTAATGTATATTTTAGCTAACAATACAACATTTAAAAATTTGGATTCTATATTAGTTTAAAAATCCTATCTTAGTCATATATAACCTATTTTAGCTCTATATAATCACGGCACAAGCTGTCATTTTAGGTAAGGTTGTAAAGTTCTGATATACCAATGGGTCTCCACGAAATTTTAAGCAGTATCTATTTAATTCTTCTTTCACTTCTTTTTATGTAACAGCAAATGGATTTATCAGATCAGAAGGAGTAGCAGCATTGTTCGTTCAGAAAGCTTCTGCAGCTAGAAGAGCTTATTCCACTGTAATGGGTATCAAGCATTGCTCATCTGGATATGTTGCAGAAGGTGAGTGCCTCATTTCATTGATAGAACAGAAAATGCCAATCTTATGTTTTACTGAAGGTAGTGAAGCCAAATGCTCTTTTGCACTCTCGAAATTGCTCATCTTCTTACAGGATTTCCCGAAAAAAATCATGTGATTTTGAAATCTAACATGTATTCAATAACTTTTGAAACAGGGTATCTTTTTTACCTCCACAACAGTTGTATGGCTACCAATAATGTTGTCAAAAAATAAAAATGTATGTAGTCAAACTTCTTTATTTATCCATTTAAGAAATTTCTGATTCTTTTCAATTTTTATCCATTTTTATAATTTTTGAGAATGTACAATCTATTTACGAGGTGTCATAATTTTTTTTTACCGATATATAAACCTCTAGTGGCCGTTCTATTCTATACGGATCGAGATAAGATTCAGATAAAATTATACAGAGGTTTGAGCTGCAGATTGTGTGAACAGCAGCTAAGTGGCGCTCACGGTTAAGGTTCTAAGTACGGAAATCCAAAATTTTCGAATGGCAACGTCCCCTTTTCCTGTCGCAAAATGCTCAGTGCATGCAAAAACCTTAGATTACGTTGGAATGGTAAGTGTATCATAAAAAATGACATATACACACAAAAAAACAGCTCATCATTCGCTTTTAGAGTCATTTTGTCTGCGTGTGCAAACACTCGCTCCACCATTCTTACCCCGATTTTCAACGTTACTTTTTTTAAAGCAAAATATCTCAAGAACGTTGTTCTGGGAATTTTAACTTTCTTCTGTCGTATGCAAATATCCTACATGCTCCCCGATCATGTTTTTATAGGCCGTCTGCAAAGATTTTTTTTTTTTTTTTTTGCTTACTTAGAGGGTACATTTTTTTTTGGAGCACTTACTGTTCCAACGCTATTTTCGGTTTTCGCATGCTCTGAGATTATTTGAGGGGGGAAAATGTGGGTTTGTCTGTTCGAAAAGTTCGAGTTTCTGTATTTAGGAATATCAGTAGTCATAAGCGTTACTTTGCTGTCGTTCAAGAATCCCGAGTTCAGAAGTATATGTGAAGACTTTAAGTACATGTGAAATCTGACCTCGATCCTATGAGCGTAACGCCCACTCGATATAGACATGTCGGGGACGTGGTTAGGGTTCAGCGACCCTAGTCGAAAAATATTTAGCAGCCCTGTACAAAAAATAATTGCAGGTCTTTCAAATTTGTCTACTTACAAAACTGTTGATCTTGACCAGCCCCCTTCCCCTCACCAACTCGCTGCTGCTGCAGACTCTAATTAAGTAAATTTGATTAATTGATTATTATTTTAAAGGCAGCACGTTTCCATAGTGTAAAAGCTGCATTCTAGTTACTTACCATGCTGTAAATGCGAAAAAGAAATCTACATACGAATTTACAAATTCTGTATTCTTTCTCGGCTATCCTTCCTGATATGCAGCTTTCAGTTCTAGGTCAGGAAGTTTATTTGACAATTTGATATATCCATAATTTCAAGAGTTTTTTAGCGGCCCTGGGTGACTGCAGAGTTTTTCAACCTCGTTGTTGTTTTGGACTGCTAGCGCCTTTGTAATTATCCTCACACAGGATTAATAAGATTAGTTTTTTTACTTCCTGGTACGGAGTATAAGGAAGTAATGTGATCCCGAAAAAAATCGGGGGCCAAATTTCGACGAAAAAAGAGATTTTGACTACCTCTAAATTGAATTTTAAGAATTTTTTGATGCATCTCATCGTAAGGTGGCATGCACCATCATATAAATGCGTCTGCAACTCATTTTGACCAATGCCGAGTCTATTTTGACCAGCTTTTCCATGCCGTCTGTACGTACGTACGTATGTTTGTAGGTAACTCGCATATCTCAAGAACTATTGGTCGTAGCACGTTGAAATTTTGTATTTAGGATTGTTCTATAATCTAGTTGTGCACCTAATCTTTTGGTCTCAATCGAATGATTAGTTTATGTACAGGACCGCCCAAAAGATTCGAAATACATTACGCCCTATAGGCCGAAATTCATTAAACTCGCATATCTCAAAAACTATTAGGAGTAGAATGTTGAAACGTTATATTTAGGATTGTTGTAACATCTAGTTGTGCACCTCCCCTTTTGGTCTGAATCGAATGAATAGTTTATCTACAGGAACTCTCAAAATATTCGAAATACATTACGCTCTATGAGACGAAATTCATTAAAGCGTATAGAGGTATTGGGCTATTTCAAACGTCTGAGAAGTAATATTTGCAGTTAAGAGTCACAAAATTAATTTCTCCCTTAAAAAAGTGTCTTTATGATTTATAGTTCTGCTACAGGAACCCTCAAAAGATTCCCAATACATTACGATCAATGCCAATTTCAGGGGCATTCATCCATTTCAAGCACAATACCGTCCTACCATATATGTTAGATAAAATCCGACCACGGTCACGTGCTTCCCTCAACAACTAAGCCAAACATCGCCAAGCTTGGCGACTTTTGGTTTACGTGTGTATCTATTTAACTCTCAAATCTCAATTATTAGTCATAGAATGTTGAAATTACATATATAAGATTGTTGTAACATCCAGTTGTGCATCTCGATTTTTGGTTCCAATCTACTGAAGAGTTTATTTACAGGACCACCGAAAAGAATTTCAATAATTTACCCAAGCAGCAAGAAATCCCCGGCCTCATCTCGGCCAACTGTCTTCACGCGATCCCAATTTCACCCGTTCGACCACGATGCAGGTCTTCCGTTGAAGGTTGGGGATGTCAGGTCGGGTTACGGTCCCTGGACTGCTTACTCCGGAGGTATTCTATGCGTCTCCGGGTGATGTTTCGAGGATTCCCCGACAATTTGCTCTCTTATCCTGATTCAGTGGAGATTGTATCTATTTCTTTAGGGGCGTTTTTAATGAGCAATACTATATAAATTTTCCACTTCAAATTGATGAAGAAAGTGGTTCTTAATTCGGATAATTAATTTCTAAAACTTCAAATAACGGTGTTAATTAACAGTTATATTTTCAAAATGCAGTAACTTTTAACACCCATCAACACCTAATGTAATATGCTAAATTTCACTATTTAACTAATGCAATTTTTATTCGCCCTTTCATTTTTATAGAATTTAAGATATATTTAGCTCTCTTCATATGTTTTCCTATTAAATAAGAAATAAATATCTAATATTTAGTCATGAATCTAGTCTAATAATATTTTAGAAATCAGATGATTAAATTTATTTCTGTGTTAAAACGTTGAAAGTTGTGCTGAACATAAGTAAATCGTTATGCATATATTTAATTACATAATTATAGTGTCACATAAATTAAAATATATATTGTGATATTTTGTGTATTTACAAGAGAAAATTCTTCTTGGATAAATTCAAAATGTTCCAGTTTATTTCAAAGAAATTCAGTGATTACATAATTAAATTTATAATGTGACTTATATTAAATACAATACAAAGAATCGCGCATGGGGAAGTATTTGTGCTAACCATACAAAGTTATATAAGTACTTTTAAAATGCTCAACATGCTAGTTAAATAATGAAGAAAAGAAACTAGTTCATTTGAAATGCTTACGTTTAATTTCAATGTTATAAAAAGAAATAGGTTTTCGAAAATATGTAATGAAAAAAAATATGTTCAGTATTTTATTAATTTTTTAAAAATATTCGATGTTTTATTCCTTTAAAAAAGGCTGCATTGTCACTGTAAATAATAAATCGCTTACTTCGATTTCACATCCAATTACATTATGCATGCAATTTCATTTTCTGTTCAGCAGAAATTTCAACACGTAACAAAAGTACATTTGTTTTAACTGAACAAACACAGAAATAATTTACTAACTTTTTAAAATTGAGTGTGTTTCTTGTTGGTGCGTTATCTTGTGTAAGCCGTAAAACCTTTGAATATGCCACCCAACATTTTGTCTCGCAACACTGCGCAATGTCAAACGGAGCTAATTATACGCTCCCGAAAAAATACTGCCAAGCAGAATGAAAAGGGGGCTTCTTATTGGATTTAAGATAAGAGATGGGAACGCGCGAAATTCTTCAAATGGGGGGGGGTAGAGATGTTGTACTAGGAAGCAGCATCTCCTTTCGTTCCCCTTCCCCAGAGACAGCGTTATCTCTGAATAGTCCTTTCGAAGTCCGATTCCGACATCGGTTCGACGGACCAAAAATACCTGAGTTCGGGGAATATATGAAGGAAGTTGGTTGAGTTTTCTCCCGAGGTCAGGGAGCTGTGGAATGAATTACACGTCGGCGGTATAGTTTCAGCGGACGTTAAAAGGCGCGTCGAACAAAAATTCCCGAGTACGAGCCGATGAAATAGACAGTCGGCCAACTTTTTACCGAACTCTTTTGCTGACTGGGTAATGCCTATGGACATCTTCAATATAGCACAACTGTACACAGTCATTGTTTGGTCCATGCCTAAAATCTCGCCGTTTGTCGTCGACCTTGGCGGGTTTTACCAAAACATCGCCAAATTTGGCGATAGTCCGTCATTTTGTCCATGTCCAAAATATAGCGATTTTTCATCCTTGGCGAGTTTTGGCGAAATATCGCAAAATTTGGCAATAATCAGTCATTGTTTGGTCCATGCTTAAAATCTCGCCATATGTCGTCGACCTTGGTGAGTTTCGCCGAAATATCGCCAAATTTGGAGCCAAAAATTATTTCGTATTTTGTAAAACTCTAAAACTTTTACCCGTAGAATTTTGAACTTTTGTATTTAGAACTATTGTAATATCTAACTGTTTTCAACATATTTTTTTACTGCAATCGACTGGGAATTTATTTACAGGGTCAGCTAAATGACTTTAAATACATTAAGGTGTATGGATGCATTCAATTCATTGAAAGTGTGTGATCAATCACTACTTTGGCTACCCCCAAAATCTCGCAAACTATCTCAAGCTTGTCGGCTTATGGTGAAATATCGTCAAATAAAGTGTCAGAAGGAAATCTTTCAAACTGTACTGAGCTTGGCGATATCGAAATATTTGGGTAGAAACCGCTAAACCTTACTATTACTGATATTTTATCTCTTTGAAACAAAATAAGTTTAGATGAAGTGTGCTGAAAATATTTTTGATTTAATAGACGTGCAAGGAAGTCATGTGTTGTCCACATCAGATTTTTTTATCATAGATAGCCATTATTTTCTTCAGTACATCGCCATTTTAACATTGAAACTAGCAAATCACAGAATTTTGACCACCAAAATGATAACGCAAATTTGACGTGGTTATCTGTCAGTTTCACAAATAACTGTACTTGTATCCAGCATATGAAACAGTGCTGCTTATTTTTTCTTCTAGGTATTACTGTTCCATCGTACAGGGGAGAAGTACAGTTGTTTTCAGAGGTTATGGAAGAATCAGGGATAGACCCTGAAGAAATCCAATACATTGAAGCCCACGGTACTGGCACCCAAGTCGGAGACCCAATTGAGACGGAGGCCTTAGAAACAGTCTATTGCCAAGGAAGGAAGAAACCACTGTATATAGGAAGCGTGAAGAGCAATTTAGGCCACGCTGAAGCTACAGCAGGTATTTGCGGAGACCACGTTTATTAAACATCGGTTTACACTGTCACAAATTTGGTGCAAAAGCATGGTATTAGAATAGTATGAGTTAGATGTCGAAATTTTATTCTAACATTTGGTGGAAAAGTTGAACCATAAACATATATAATAAGTACGAACCCAGCTTGGTGCAGATGTAAATAAGTATTAAGTAACAACGTAATCAGCACCGATAATTGGAGAATCTTAGCATACCGGTTTTGACATGCTTACATGCCGTCGTCAGTGCCAGAGTTAGGAGTTTCGTTTCGAATATGATTCCCACAGTGCCTGGGTGCCAGCGCCCTGAACTGCGCTCATAAATTTTATATTAAGTGCAGAAAATGAAAACAAATAACTATCCGAAGACAGAGTGAAAGAAAGTAAGGTGGAACTGTTGGAACCGCCTCAGAAGGAGGGACTTCAACAGCACCAAGAGGAGGGGGGATGTTTGTAAACTGGAATGTTTACAAACAAGGAGGGAGGGAGTGATCTCGCTTACGGGATCGGCATCTTAGAATTGCTAGCAGAAATATTAGAGAAATTATCACTAAGAGTAGAGACAAAAAACATTAGCTTCTCCTAGGGGTTTTGAAATCGCTTAAGCTTATTTAGTAGATCAGTTAATTTAAGAAGAAGGTCGCTCAGTGAGGAAACGGGTAATTCTTTTTCTATTTCTTTGGTAATCTTTGGTAATTTGCTGGAAAATGTTTTGTTGGGTGGAGGGGAGGGGGTTGTTTAACAACATTGGCATAGGTTACGTTTTGTGTCGGGACGGGATTGTTTGGGAATTTGGGGAATCCTTTGTAGCAGGCCGAATGGGGACCATCACAGTTGCAAAATTTGGGGGAAATCTCGGAATTCTTTAGGGGGCAATTAACACTCTCATGTAATTCGCCTCAGCGAACACATTTGGAGGTGATAGAACAGAATTTTGCTACATGAAAGAACTCGCTGCAGCGGTAGCACTGAGCGCTTTTTTGGGGGGGGTGAAACTTCTCAACTTTAATTTTTAAGGAAAGGAGGGTGGTTAGTGAAAATATTTCGTAACTTTAGCTATTTCTGACTAAGTTAATTAGGAAAATCGGGAGGAGGGATCCGTCTTTTTTGCTACGGAGTTGATTAATTTTTAGAATAGGGTACGAAGGACAGGCTAAAGCTTCTTTGATGTCTTCAGGGTCGGCTTCGATGGGGAGGCCCTTAATAACTACTTTAAAGGGGCTTTCTGTGTCAGAATTACTGAAGAAATTAATCTGCTTGCTAAAGAGGTGGGTGATAATGGCATTTTCAGATGGGACGTTATGCGGGCATAATTTAAGGGTGTTTTTTGTGTGTAAAGCGTGGAATTCGGCTTCTATATTCTAATTAACTTCTTTAAGAATTTGGTGCATATCAGCGGGACTTGGGATAATGATGGGCCTCGGGTATCTCGTTCTGTTCTCAGAAGACTTACGTGCTTCGTCACTGGGCATACCGGTGTTGTTTACATTTTCCTGAGTAGTCTCTAGTGGACTGAAGGGATTTATTGTGGAAAAATTAATTTCCGGCTCCTTAGGAATCACTTTGGCAGCTTTTCTAAAAGTTTTATAAGTTAAGTCCTCCAGGGAAGAATCAGAGCTTTTACTACTAGTTGGGGGTTGGGGGAGGTTAGGAAACATTTTGACTACTTGCGAGCTCGGCTCTGGCTTCCAGGCCTTTGTGTGATGGCTGGTCTCCTCATCTAAACTGGTTCAGGTTCTTCGGTCTATATACTGCTTGCAGCTTGTGGGAGAGCTGGGAACTGGGCATCATAGGCTTGCTTCTGCGGGGCTTGGTTGTGCCTCTACCAGATAACATGGATATGCCTTGAAATAGGGTCATTTCCTGGTTCCTGGGGGGATCCATTATCAAAAATGCTTTTGCAGACATCATATTCTAACGTTTGTCCATCGCTTGCTTCAAAAATGCTTAGCCAGGCATCATAAAGGTAGTACTCGTCTGGACTGATGTGCGGAGGCCTCCCGGCCTATACCGGATACCGGCCCTGAAAAAGACCCTTTGCGGGTAACCGAAGGCGCCAGTGAGAGAGCAGGAATCAGAAGAGGTGTTTCAGAGCGCCATTAAGAAAGCAGGAATTTAACCTTTTCGCTCCGGCTCACACATGAGGATTTTTGTACCAGAAAGAGGCGGAATCTGTAAGATTTCATTCCCCTACTTCTTATATGAAGAGCGCGCCTTGCCTTTTGTTTGGTAGGTGGGGGCAAATATCACTGACCACAAAAGTCCGCAAACAAAATACAAATCTGTATGCTCAATGTCGGTCAATTCACAACCACTTTCTCCCAAGTCAATTATCTACTAACCCGCCTGACTCTCGTCACAGCATAAGAAAAGGAATTTCTAGAGGCGGGAATCTCTTATCCATCTTCCATGAAGGGTGAATGGATTTCCTGTCAAAAGAGGGGAAAGAAGTCCTTGGTAAGGCATTTGTACCAGCGCCGTTCTTCAGTCAGATGTATTTTTTGGTACAACTGTTGTACCGCCGGACTGAGAAGGTTAAGGTGAGTTAGAACAGAGGGTTTTCCAACTTTTCGAAAGAGGGGGACAGCAAATTCAACATTAACACGAGTATTTATTTTTTGGTGGATGTGAAAATCTTGTTAATGTTGAATTTACTGTCCTCCCCTTCTTTCGAAATGTTGGAAAATTCTCTGTTCTAACTCACCGTAAATTCCTGATTTCTTATTGGCTCCCGAAAACACCTCTTCTGACCCCTGCTCTCTCATTGGCTCACGAAAACCACTTGGCTTAATCCCAGACTTTTCTATTTATACTGAGCAATTATTTGCCTTCTCACTAGCACTGACGAAGGCATGTAAGCATGTCGAAACCTGCATGCTAAGATTCTTCAGTTGTTGGTGCTGGTTACGTTGTTTCTTAATACTTTTTCATAAGCATGTATGCCGAACGATAGAGAGGTAAAAAGTTATAATGGTAGAAGAGTAACTTAATTGACCCAAGTGCTTAAAGTTATTTAACTCTCCAATGCAGATACAGAAGATTGGTATAATAATGATCCTTTAAAAATGGCAAGTTTTAGTATTAATGACTATGTCATTTTATCTTTCAACACCCTTTATTGAAAAACTAGCTGCTACCCGCGACTTCGTCTGCGTCGGCTTAAGAATTAGTCCAGAGAGAAATGAAGCAAGTGTCATGTGTGAATAACAAATATGTTTGCACTACAGACACAAAAGTGACTGTATTTAAATATTATTTATTTTTTACTTATTTTAAATGGAGTATAATACATGGTAGTATACTTCATTTAAAATAAGAGAGTATGCAGAGTTACTAAATTTAGATATTTTACGCATTTGGCGAATACAGACAGTTATGACAATATTTGTAAACTATTTTGAGAGTTCTTGTAAAAGAAATATGTATCCTGTTTGCGCGAATTTCAGCCTCTATTAATCAGAAATAGTGCAGCTTCCTATAAGTGAAAAAAGTTTTGGAATTGGTTCAGTGATTACAGAGATACACACAAAGCGTAATGTAATTCTTATGAGTATCCCGGTAAAAGAACTAATTGTGATATACATAAAAGGTAGCCTATAATACTCAGGGCCACACCAGTGGCTGAGAGGTTCTGCTCTCTAAACTGGAAGGCGAGAGGTGCTAGGTTCAAAACGCAGTCGCGAATGTCGACCTTGCCGTTCGGTGTTTCCCGTAGTTTTCTCCGAAACCTCCCGTAAATAAGTGCTAAGATCCCTTAGAAAGTACCACACACAGACGGAATTCCTTATATAGGCCTGAACAAACAAACAATAATACTCAGGAATAGTTAACTTTCAATCAGTGAAAATAGTTCTAGAATCGGTTCAGTAGCTACAAAATGTCCATAGAGCGTAGAGTATTAGAATTATTTTGAGTGTCTTCGTAAAAGAATTATTTATGCTATAGGCATGAAAGGTTTCCTGTATGTCAATCCAAGGTATAAGCTATCTTCATTCCAAATTTTATCCAAATCCGTTCAGCCATTTTTGTGTGATTCAGTCACAAACACACAAACGTACACATTTATATTATAGGCAGGATTTGGAAATTTAAACTTTACGGAACGCAATTGGACTTTTCTTTCTAATGCCTTTTAATGTGGCGTAAAAGTAATTTCTATGGCTTTTCATGTCAAACTTATACGATTCTGCAAATATAATTTCTGTTTTATTTCAAAAGCATAAATCATTTTGTGCTGGCAAAATTCGCCAAGTATGATCACTTAAAAATGGTTTTTAACTAATACTATTTAAAAAAGTAATTAAAGTTTCGAAATTCTAAGTCTCAGGTGCGCATTACCGAAGTCATGCGCTTATATGCTCAAATTTTCAAAGCTCTGTGTGTAGTAATTTGTCTGGAGATGATTCATTTTTATTATTATTGATAGATAGATAGATTTGGCGTAAAACTGGTATAATTTCTTTGGTATTTCATGTTTTTCAAATGCACGCGACACTTCATTGAAGAAATAGCATTTCTGTCAGCTCAAAATACGAATCATTTTATACGGGCGGAACTCGCCAAGTGTGAACACCTAAAAATGGCTTTTAATTAATAGTTATAAAAGTAACTAAAATTTCAAAATTCTGAGCCTCAGGTGCGCATTACCGAAGTCATGCGCTTATATGCTCAAATTTTCAAAGCTCTGTGTACAGTAGATTTGTCTGGAGAAGATTCATTTTTATTATTATAGATAGATAGATTTGGCGTCAAACTGGCATAATTTCCGTGTTATTTCATGTTTTTCAAATGCGCGAGATACTTCATTGAAGTAATAGCATTTCTGTTAGCTCAAATTATGAATCATTTTATACGGGCGAAACTTGCCAAGCAGGGCAATGTAAAAAGGGTTTTTAATTAATAATTTAAAAAGTAATTAAAAATAAAAAATTCTAAGTAGCCTATAACCTTCTCCAGAGTCCCATCTATCTCTATACCAAAATTCATCATAATCGAATCAGCGGTTTAGATGTGAAAGCGTAGCAAAGAACAAACTCACTTTCGCATTTATAATATTAGTTAGGATGTGTCCCAAAACTGCGACATAAAAGTAAGCGACATAATTTTACATGTATTTAAATACTATTAGTTCACAACAGCTTTAATCTATTGTTACAATATTTCGTAAGCTGTAGAATATGCTTCACATGTATTTTTTACATATATTTAACTACTATTAGTTCCCAACAGCTTTAATCTATTGTTACAATATTTCGTAAGCTGTAGAATATGCATCACATGTATCCTAACTAATATTATAAATGCGAAAGTGAGTTTGTTTGTTTATGACGCTTTCACGCCTAAACCGCTGAATAGATTAGGATGCATTTTGGTTTAGATATAGATGGGACCCCGGAGATGGTTGTAGGCTACTTAGAATTTTATATTTTTAATTACTTTTTTAATTATTAATCAAAAACCATTTTTACGTTGTCATGCTTGGCGAGTTACGCCCGTATCAAATGATTCATGTTTTGAGCTAACAAGAATGCTATTACTTCAACAAAGAAGCGCGTGCATCTGAAAAACATTAAATAGGGCGGAAATTAAGCCAGTTTTATGCCAAATCTATCTATCTGTAATAATAAAAATGAATGTTCTCCAGACAAATCTACAGAAAGCAGAGCTTTGAAAATTTGAGCATGACTGAGCCCATAACTTCGGTAAAGTGCACCTGAGGCTCAGAATTCTGAAATGTTAACTACTTTTCTATCTATTAATTAAAAGCGGTTTTATCGCTCGCACAAAATGATTTATGCTTTTAAAATAAAGCAGAAATTCTATTTGCCAAAATCACATGCATTTGAAAAACATGGAAATTAAATGGTTTTACGCCAAACTAAAGCATAAGTAAAGAAAAGGGCACTTACGTATTATCCCGGCGGTCCGCCAAGACAATCGATTTTTTGCCGAAATAAATGTCGGGCACATGAAATTATTAATGGTTTTGAATACGATTGGCAACTCATTTGACGAAAAAACAGTTTTGCGAGAATGACCGTCGGGATAATACGTAAGTACCAAGAAAAGTCCAGATGTGTTTCTTAAAGTTCATAAATTTCCAAATCCTAACAATAATATAAATGTGTACGTTTGTGTGTTTGGATGTTTTGACTGAATCACACAAAAGTGGTTGAACGGATTTGGAAAAATTTGTGATGAAAATAGCTTATGTCCTGGATTAACATACAGGCAGCCTTCCAAGCATATAGCATAAATAATTCTTTTACAAAGACACTCAAAATAATTCTAATGCATTGCGCTCTATGGAAATTTTGTAGCTACTAAACCGATTCTAAAACTTTTTTCACTGATTGAAATTTACATTATTCCTGAGTATTATTGTTTCTTTGTTTTTGGATTAAGACCGATTGACTGCACTAGGGTCCTAGGCCTATATATGGCGAATTCCTCTGTGGGGGACTTTCTAAGGGCTCCTAGCCCGTATTTACGCGAGGTTTGTTAGAAAACCACGGAAAACTGGGAGCGGCTAGGTCGACAGGCGCGATCGGGGTTTGAACCTGGTATCTCCCGCCTTGCAGTTTTGAGAGCAGAACTTCTTAGACACTGGTGGCATCCTAAGTGTTATATGCATATATCACAGATAGTTCTTTTACAGGGATGCTAATAAAAATTACATTACGCTCTATGTGTATCTCTGTAAGTACTGAACCGATTCCTAAACGTTTTTTACTGATAGTAAGCTACACTATTGTTGAGTATTATAGGCTAAAATTCATGCATGTAGCGTAAATAGTTCCTTTACAGGAGCACTGAAAATAATTCTAATACATTACGCTCTCTGGGTATCTCTGTAACTACAGAACCGATTCTAAAATTTTTTCACTACTAGAAGGCTGCTCTATTCCTGATTAACATAGACTAAAATTCATGCATATAGCAAAAATATTTGTTTTACAAAGCAGTTCGCAAATGCTGTCATAACTTTCTCTATTCGCCAAATGCCTGAAAAAAATCTAAATATAATAACTCTGCATATTCTCTTATTTTAAATGAAGAATACTACCATGCATTATACTTCATTTGAAACAAGTAAAAAGCAAATAATATTTTAAATGCAGTTTCTTTTATCGTAACAATATTTGTTATTCACACATGCTACATTTTTCTCAGGACCTAATTCTAAAGTCAACGCGTACGAAGTCGCGGGTAGCAGCTAGTTTTTCTATAAATAGGTTACACTCATAAAAATTTCAACATAGGGTTACCAGGCGAAATACGCGAAAGATGAGCGATAAAATGACAAAGTCAATTAATATCGTTTTAATATGGCAATAATGAAACTAAAAAATTGGGGGGGTTCAGGGGGATCTCCCCTGACGAGGCTCGAACAGCCGAGTTTTTATTAAGTTACACAGCATTTTGTATTTTATAGGTTTTACTCTCTTATGAAGTAATATGCAGTATTTCAGCTACATAACTGTTACTTTGGCATGCTGTGTTACATCTGTGGACATAGATTTATTGGAATACTTAAGGGGACTTAGTACCTTTAAACGTTCAAAAAATCGATTTTTCAAAAATAATTTTAAAAAATTGTATAGAATGTTCTGAACATTTTACAACAAACCGCATCAAAATCGGGCAAAAATTACGCCTGCAGCAATAAAAAACGTAAGTGACGACAGCCAGCTGCCCTTCAAACCAAATGTAAACAAACCCTTTTTCGACTAGTTTCGGTTTCGGAGTAGTGGTTGTCGGCTGCTTTTGGACGCTACATTCTTATATTTTCCCGCACTCCAGTTACTTTTAGGCTCAATATTTATTTTCTTATTGCTGGGAAGGCGACATACAACTCTACTCCACACCACGTTTTGTTTATGCTTATCCATGTGTTGTTTTGCTAGTATCTTACTATTTGAACGCTTCTTTTCATTGTGCTAACTTGTGTCACGCTCGTTTTCTCTGTGATTTAATATTTTTTATTCATTTTGTAAAATGTCGAGTAAAGCACAGCGTAGATCTACTGATTTTCGTCGAAAAAAAAGATCTTTTCGTGGGAATCAATATAGTGCGAATGCATTGAATAATTCGGATGATTCCTGCAGATTTACGTCTGCATCTGCTAAAAAACTTTGCTTAGAGGATCGTATAAAAGTAAATATACCAAAGCCTAGCAGTGGATATCGACTTATTAATATTGATATTTTGCTGGCAGAACTGTCACAGTTTTTAGTATGCAACTACTGCAGCTCTAAAGCAGTTTTAAAAGAGAAAGTGATCTATGGATTGACTTCTGAATTGTATGTTGAGTGCTGTACTTGTAGCACACAATACAGCTTCAAAAGCTCACCAAAGACTGAATCAAGCCACCATGAGTATGAAGTTAACTGCAGATTAATTTATGCCATGCGTACAGTTGGATTAGGATTAGGTGGACTGAAGAATTTTTGCACAGTAATGGATTTGCCTCCACCTCCTTCTCAAAAGGCCTATGAAAGAATCTTGGAAAAAATAAAATTGGCCACTGGGGAAGTAGCTGAGAAGTCAATGAAGAATGCAGCGGTGGAAGAAATTTCCTCTACTGAAAGTGCAGAAATCTGTGTCAGTGGTGATGGCACATGGAAGACTCGAGGCCACACTTCTCGCATTGGAGTGTGCAGTGTCATCGGAGATGTGACGGGAAAGGTTATCGATGTTGAAGTTCTGTCTTCCTATTGCAAGGGCTGTGATGTGTGGAAAGGACCAAAATCCGGTAAAGAGTATGAGAACTGGAAATTTAAGCATCAGCCACACTGCAAAAAAAATCATTCTGGCTCTTCTTGTAAGATGGAAGTAGATGGAATGCGACGTATTTTTGAAAGATCGGAGTCTACAAGAAATGCCAAGTACGTAAAATACATTGGTGATGGCGACACTAAAACTTTTCCCGTACTCCAAAAGAGTGTTTCATATCCGGTGGAAAAAGTGGAATGCGTTGGACATGTGCAGAAGCGAATGGGTTCCAGATTGCGGAAATTAAAACAGATGAACCGTGGGAAAAAATTGTCTGATGGCAAGAGTCTTGGCGGGAAAAACCGACTTACTGATAAATTGATTGATAAACTGACAGTGTATTATGGTAACGCAATTCGAGAAAACAAAAATTCTCTCGAAGGCATGCGCAAAGCCATTTGGGCAATTTATTGTCATTACAGTTCGAGCGATAAAAATGTAATGCATCACTTCTGCCCCGTCGGTGAAACATCATGGTGTGACTACCAGAAAGCTGTTTCAAACAACAGTGTTTCTTCATATGTGCATAAATGTACTGTGCCAGCTGTAGTGATTAATGAAATTAAACCTATATTTGCAGAACTTTCTGCACCGAAATTGTTGAAAAAATGCCTCGGTGGTAAAACGCAAAATGCAAATGAGTCGTTTAACTCTACTGTTTGGAATTTTTGCCCAAAAACATCAGGGTCATCAAAAACTATAGTTGACATAGCGGTTAATGAAGCTGTAATTCTTTTTAACGAAGGTATGGCAGGTCGAGTAAGTGTTATGAAATGTCTTGGTTTTAAACTAGGTCATTTTTCAGTTACTTCTGCTTTTCAAGCTGATTATGTCCGTGTAAGAGGAGCAGAAGTAAAAATGAAATCCTCAACATTGGAGGCCCGTAGGGCTAATCGAATGAGGAGAAAAGCCTTACATGAACGTTTTATAGAGCAAGAAGGCACTACATATGAAGCAGGAGCATTTTAAAATGCAAATATTTTGTAATGTGGTAATGATTCGATTTTTTTATCTCTGCGATTCATTTTCTACGTTTCCATTTTTCACACTTTTCCGCAATATTAAAAAATTTTTTTTTACTTTACAGTTATAATATTTTATGTGAATGTTCCCATCATGGTTTTGTATTATTTGTACCTCAGTTGTGATAATAGAACCAATATTTTTCATTTACAGCAAAATTTGCTCCATTTTGTCAATTTCAATTTTTCTCATTTTCCCGCAATTTTTCAAAAAAAGTTTTGATTTTACATTTATGATATTTCATATGAATCTTACCCTCATGATTTTGTATTATTTGTACCTCAGTTGTGATAATAGAGCCAATATTTTTTCATTTACAGCAAATTTTGTCTTAATGTTGAGGATTTCATAAACCAAGACATTTCTTCGCTCAATTTTGCCAATTTCAATTTTTCTCATTTTACCGCAATATTTCAAAAAAAGTTTTGATTTTACATTTATGATACTTCATGTGAATGTTACCCTCATGATTTTGCATTATTTGAACCTCAGTTGTGATAATAGAACCAATATTTTCCATTATAGCAAATTTATCTTTCCGCTTCATTTCTCAGTTGAATTTTCACACTTTCCGCAATATTAAAAAAAGTTTTAATTATACAGTTATAAATTTTACAGGAATGTTTCCCTGTGATTTGTATTATTTGTACTCAGTTGTGATAATAGAGCCAATATGTTTACATTTATAGCAAATTTTGTCTTTACGCTCCATTTTGTCAATTTCAATTTTTCTCATTTTACCGCAATATTTCAAAAAAGTTTTGATTTTACATTTTTGATACTTCATGTGAATGTTATCCTCATGATTTTGTATTATTTGAACCTCAGTTGTGATAATAGAACCAATATTTTTCCATTTATAGCAAATTTTGTGTTTACGCTCCATTTTGTCGATTTCAATTTTTCTCATTTTCCCGCAATATTTCAAAAAAAGTTTTGATTTTACATTTATGATACTTCATGTGAATGTTACCCTCATGATTTTGTATTATTTGAACCTCAGTTGTGATAATAGAACCAATATTTTTCCATTTATAGCAAATTTAATCTTTACGCTTCATTTTCTCAGTTTCAAATTTTCACACTTTCCCGCAATATTAAAAAAAAAGTTTTAATTATACAGTTATAAAATTTTACAGGAATGTTCCCCTCGTGATTCTGCATTCTGTGAACCTCAGTTATGATAATAAAACCAATATTTTTTTATTTATAGCAAAATAATCCTAAAAAAATTTACTAATTTCAAATTTTAATTAATATTTTAATTTTAAAAATCATAAAATACTTGACAAGTCTAAATTTTGAGGTTTACAGAATAAAGACATTATTTAGCTTTAATTTGAGACAAAAATGAAGATTCTACAGTGTATCATTCAAAAGTTATCTTGCGGGAACGAGGAGGTAAGTGAATTAATTTTTTTAATATTTGCTCGCATATTTTTCTTAATTTTGAAAAATATATTAATTAAATTTAAAAAACTAAATTAATTTCTTAAAGCTAGTATTCTGTTTCAAAAACTATTAAAAAATCACATTAAAAATAAGAATACTTATTGATTTTTGAGCGATTGTAAAAACCATGTTATTATGAACATTTTATGGGTTCGAAAGGTACTATGTCCCCTTAAATTACGAAAACGCTAAATTTAATTACAATGTTTGTATATCTTTTTGCACATTACAGATAACACTTTTAGTCCAGTCATTTGGTAGTTTTACCTGGAAAGTTTTCCGGGAGTTTTAGGCAATTTTATAGATTTCGATGTGCTCTTTCCGTATTTCAACTTTGCCCCCTAATATCTTTGCCCTACGCTCCGCCATATTAAAAAAATGGCGTCCAAAAGCTGTATTTTGACAATATCTCCTTTCCGACTCATTTCACAAAAAAAACAATTACAAAAAAAGAAACTAGAGAAAATTTCTTACAATTTATGTAATCACCTTTTTTCCGTAAAATCATTGTTTTGGCGTACTTTGGCGTCTTAAAGAGTAGTGCAGTATGCGTTTCGGGCAAAAAACTCATTTCCACACCACCTTGTGAAGTAGAGTAAGCGACGCGTTTCTTTTTTTTTTTTTAATCATCGTATCTCCAGTAAGCCTAATCCACGTGAATTTAACTAATCCAAAATGTAGGGCATTACCTTTCGCTTCGCTGTTCTTGATGGACCAGGTGTTGCGAGTGCATTGTCCCTTGTACCCATCGAAATGTCAAAGCCTGAAATGTCTTCCCTATCAGTCGCGATGGGATTATCTGTTTCATCGCAATCCTCTTCGTTATCGATTTCACCATACGTTTTCTCGAAAATAGTCTCCAATTCTTCCTCTTCAACGCTATCTTGTAATGGAACTTGCGAGTTATCACAGGTTACCATTGCAATTCGTGCATATATGACGGAGCACTTTAACCTAGCCTAGAATACTTACTACCAGAAGATGTAACAAACCGCAGTACCAAATAAGGGAGCGATCCCGACGATCACGTAAAACTGCTTCAGTAGACATGCTTTTTGACGAGTCAATGAACCCAACTGTGTCACAAAATAAATTCCAGGGCAATGATGCAAACAAGAACCGCCTCATTGGAATGTTGAAGACAAAATTTGAAGCTGAGAACTTCATGGTCAAACAAGCCACGGAAGATGCAGATACGCTAATAATAAATACCGCAATAACCGTTTCATCGGCATTTGATTTCGTAGTAGTACAACGGCGAAGATGTAGATCTTTCTTATTCTTTTGACGGCTCTATCTACGCGTTAAATCGTATATATTCTCAAACTAGGGAAAGGAAAAATTTCGAAACAAATGTATTCAACAAATGTATCCTGGATAAACCAGCCGCAGATCATATTTTATTCTTGCATGCCTTCAGCGGCTGTGATACAACATCAGCATTATTTAATCAAGGAAAATGAAATTTATTAATGTACTCCTAAACAATCCAGATTTAAACGTGGTTATGCAGGTATTCAAAAATCCGAATGCTGATCCAGGGATCATTGCTAAAGCTGGAGAACGCTTCCATCTTGAATTATACAGTTACAGTAATGTGAAAAGTAAGAATTTAAACAACTATAGATATGCATGCTTCACAACATCAGCATATAAAAGTAAATTTAGTATTGTGTCGCTACCACAACAGAAGGAGCAACAAGATAACAGTCTCTCCGACCTATCATCACGTTTCAGCAGTGGTATGGGAATGAACAAAATGCAGAGCAATAGGGGTGGAAAAGAAACAAATACGGGCTAATTCCTGTCACCACACTCGCCCCCCCCCAGCTCCTGAAAGCTTGTTAAAACTTATTTCGTGCAAATGCATAAAGAGATATCAGAAAGCTTGTGGATGGAGAAATGCGGGGTTAAAGAACTCCGTTATATGCACGAATTGAAATGGTACCTGTGATAACTCGCAAGTTCCATTACAAGATAGCGATGAAGAGAAAGAATCGGAAACTATTTTCGAGCAAACGTATGATGAAATCGAGAATGAAGAGGATTGCGATGAAACTGATAAGCCCATCGCGGCAGATGTGAAAGAAATTTCGGGCTGTGACATTTCGATCAGTACTAGAGACAATGACCTTGCAACACCTGGCCCATCAAGAACAGCGAAGCGAAGGAGAATGCGCTAAATTTTGGATTAGTTAAATGCACGTGGATTAGGCCTACTGGGGATACACCCAAAAAAGAAAAAAACCGCCTCTTACTTTTTACCTCACAAAGTGGTATGGAAAAGAGTTTTTCGGCCAAAATGTACACTGAACTACACTTCGCGGCGCCCGTACGGCAAAGCTATTGATTTTACGAAAAGAGGGTAATTGCATAAATTGTAGGAAATTTTCTCTATTTTCTTTTTTTGCCATTGTTTTTTTCGTGAAATCAGTCGGAAAGGAGATATTGTCAAATAACTGCTTTTGGGCGCCATTTTTCGAATATGGCGGCGCGAGCGACAAAGATACCAGGGGGCAAAGTTGAAATTCGGATAGAGCACATCGAAATCTGTAAAATTGCACATTTTCATAACTCTCGGAAAAATTTCCAGGTAACCCCCTTTTTTTTAACCAAATGACTGGACTATTTTTAAATCTGAATAGCTGCGGTACATTGAGTTAATCAACGTCCGATTAGGGAAATCGGAAAGTACGTAATGTGGTTTTCAAGTACGTGAATATTTCAGGCTTCCGAAATTCTAAAGCTACACTCATGTCCATAAATTAAGGATAATGAAGTTCAGGCAAAGAAAGAGAAAGAAGCAAAACAAATTTGACTTATTTGTAAAGTCTATTTATTAAACAAAAAGTAAAGAGCAAAAAAGATGCTATATGTTTGACATAATTAATAAAAATTGCAAGTTTTACTCCCTTGACCAAATTTCAAAAAAGAGCCTATTTACAAAAAACAGTATAACATGGTTAGTAGGATGGTTAATACGGAGTATGTCTCCCGGACGATGCAATACAGGCCTGACAACGCATAGGCATGCTGAGTATCAAATGATCAATCTGATCTTGGGGAATATTACACCACTCATCAAGCAATGCACTCCGAAGTTCCGGTAGACAGGTGGGAGGGGGTTGACGGGCTGCAATTCGTCGGCCAAGCATATCCCACACATGCTCTATTGGATTCAAGTCCGGTGAGTATGCTGGCCAATGCATACGGGTGATATCCTCCGATTGAAGGCATTCGTCTACAATGTTTGCACGGTGAGGACGGGCGTTGTCATCAATAAACA
This sequence comes from Cheiracanthium punctorium, assembly GCA_038373885.1. Taxonomy (NCBI): domain Eukaryota; kingdom Metazoa; phylum Arthropoda; class Arachnida; order Araneae; family Cheiracanthiidae; genus Cheiracanthium; species Cheiracanthium punctorium. Next base: position 402,107 of record JAWZYV010012973.1, on the reverse strand, counting down.
CAAATTCAGCACCCATGGCGCCCCGAAACAAACGTACATGTTGTTCCAGAATGACATCCCGATAGATGTGGCCTGTCATCGTTACACTCTGAACATGCAGGTCAGTTCTGCAACCAAGAATAATTCCTCCCCAAACGAGCCATCCTGCACCACCGTAACGGTGTCTTTCAATGGTGTTCTCTTGGTGGTAACGGGTACCTGGCGCTCTCCAGATGAATGTCCGGCGAGAATCAGACTACAAACTAAACCTGGACTCGTCGGAAAACATCACACAAGACCACTGTTGCGGTGTCCACAATGCTTGCTCTCTACTCCAGGTTAATCGCAGGCGACAGTGAGTTGCGGTAAGTGGAACACATCTGACAGGCCTACGAGCATATAGACCAATGTGCCCTAAGCGTCTGTACACGGTCTGCCTAGAAACTGTCGTACCGGTAGCTGAAGAGAGCTGACGAGACAGGTCTGATGCTGTTTTCCGTCTGTTTCTTTTGGCAGTAACTGCCAAATAGCGGTCCTCATTCGGCGTTGTAACTCGGGGGCGACCTGTGCTGTAACGTCTACTCACATTACCATCATCTTGGAATCGTTGCCAAACCTGGAGATGACACTCTGGGCGATTCCAAGTTCCTCGGATACTTCCAGCTGGGTACGTCCACATTCCAGTCGTCCGATAATTCTGCCACGTAAAGCATCATCCAAATGCCTCCTTTGTGCCATAACTATGCGGTTTTTGCACTGAAAGGCTTTCACAGCGCTTGTGAACAATTTTACTTCTTTGCCACCATTCCTTATATACCCCTCTCTTACACTCTCGTCATTGTGACGTACCATCCACGCCATCTGGTGGTTTCCTGTAATTTGCATATTCTTCTTCAAGATGTGTGTGATCATTCCACAGGTGAAATTTTTATTTTAGAGATCAATTTCTGTGTGATTCTAAATTATCCTTAATTTATGGACATGAGTGTAATAACACGAAATTTGACATGTACCAAGTCATAGGGCCCAGATTATACAGCATTTTCCAAAAATATGGGAGGTAGGGGGGGGGGTTAAAATGTTATTTTAACATATCCCGTGTGATTTCAAAGAAATAAAAAGAGATATCCATAAAATTCTTTCCTGTAAAACACTACACTCACGGATCTCTAAAAATCTGTTTCAGAGCATTTTAAATATCGAACTCCAAAGAGGGTAAATGTGAAAAAGGGAGAAGGTGGCCACCTAGCATGAAAAAAAAATATTTTTAACAAAACTTTTACTTTAAAATATAACAAATATGAATCCTATGCACAAGTTATAGTTAAAAATTTGTTGAAAACTCATTTGTTTGAATTTTATAAACCGGGTTATTCAAAGTAAATGCTAAAGCGATCTTTCAAACCGTAAATGATCGAGACATACTTTCAGTAAGAAAGTCCGTCAAATAAAGAGTAGCTTTTACATATGGCAATTGTTTTCTAGGGTAAGTGTATAATTTAAAATACAAAAATTAATTTTTACATGGTCCTCATTGCCCATCACTTGTATTTAGAAAAATATTGCCCTATGTCTAAGAAAATTATAATTTAAATAATCTCATGTCTCTAAGTGAAGTCGTTGGCGAGATACTTAATATTAAAATCGGCGACTTACTCCACTTTACCTGCTGTATTGGCGTCCGTTTTCAGGAGAAAAAATCTCTACTTTAGGAGACCCACTATGAGTTGATAAAAACTAAATGATGACCCGCTTTTTGGAAAATGGGGCAATTAAACGCATTTAAACGAGTGAAATTATCAGGCAAAATTTTACCTGAAGTGATAGGTTTTGCTTTATGAAATCATCGATAATTTAGTCTTTTAGTAGGTGATTCATTTAGTAGGTCACATGCAGTATAGGAAAATTCTACCTAAACTCGGTTTCCAGTAAACAAGTGTGGCTGATGGATGACCACTAACATCAATTAATGCCAGTTGAAAAGTAATTTTAGTTTTTTCACCGAGACATCCCCTTGGTATTTGGTGACAAATGCTAAAATTTTTAACTTGCGATATCTCGGTAACTATTCCACTCCGAAAAATGGGATCTGTCTTATGTACCCTCTGAGATACAGCTCAACATTTTTCTAAATACAAGTGCTAGGAAAGGAGAGAACGTATAAAAAGTAAATTTCGTATTTTGATACGTATACAGCCCAAAATTAAAAAAAAAATTACTGTATCTAAAAGTTTCTCTTTTTTTCACGAACTTTCCTAACCGAAAATTTGTTTCACTTAGAGTGTAAAAGACAGTCACCTTAACATCTATTTTGAATCACCCGGTATATATATATAACATTATTTTCTAAGAATACTAAGTTGTTTAGTCATTTTTTAAAATGCCATTTTCTCGCACAGGCATAACCGGTGCCATCAAGGTGATCCTCGGAATGGAAACGGGCCTTATGTCACCAAATCACGGGTTCAAAACCCCGAATCCCAATTGCGAAGCTTTGGTGAAAGGCACCATCAAAGTATTGACAGAACCCCTGCCCCTGACGGCGACGTATGTTCCGGTCAACTCTTTTGGTTTCGGCGGCTCCTTCGTTCAAGCCATTCTGAAGAAGAATGTAAAAGAGTACCCGGCAAAACCAACGCCGGAAGACCTTCCAAGACTCGTGCTGTACCCGGCAACCACCGAGGATGCGGTCCTTCACGTGTTCGACTACATTAAAAGTCATCCGGAGCTGAGGTCCGAGTTTTTCGCCTTGCTCAACAAGCTATCGTTCACGCCAGTTGCCTCAAAGCCTTACAGAGGTTACGCTTTGTTTCAGAACGATCATCCAGTTGTGCATGTTAAGGTAAGTTGAGGGTACTGCCCACGTTCAACGGGCCATTTAACTGACGTGAGTTCTCACTAATTCTACAAAATATTATAGGGAAGGTTGTTGCATAGCTCTTTCCAAAGCAGAATTCTTAAATCTTTCTTTATGAAGTTCATCTTTGGAATACAAGGAGCTTTTTCTCAGTTTCTCTAAATCATTGATTCTTGAAACTAAAGAATTTTTCTCGCTAGTTAATCTTAAAATTTCCAACTCGAAAAATTTAGTAGAATTTAGAAAAGTCTCAAATATTTCTTTCTCTGCTACCAGCATATTTTCAGAATTTTTTACTTTTTCTTCTCGTGATTGTATATCTTTTATTTGTCTGTGAACTCTAGAATTCAATATTTTACATTCCTCTTTTAAATCATTTATTTTAGAATGCAGAACACTTATTTCCTTATCTTTCTTGCTGTTACTTTGAATGTATCCATTTAATAATTCTTCATGGTGTTTATGTTCATGTACTAAGATATCATGTTCAGATTTTTTCCCAGCAAGGTGAGAATTTAGTTTCTTGTTTTTCCCATTTATTTTTCCATTCTTTAATCGCTTTATTCTTGCTACAGAGTAATTCCTTCAATTCATTGATATAATTGTCCAGATTATCAATTTTATGTTTCATTTCATGTCGGCTTTCTTTCATTTCTTTGTACTGCTGACAAAACGTTTTCCTGTCTAATACTGCAGCTGTAGAGATACAAATTTGCTGATTGAGTTTGCTAGTAAGTTCAGCAACTTGTTGTTTCACGGAATTCACAGTATCTTTGTGATGATAGCTCATCTTTCAATCTCTTTTGCTAAACTTTTAATGTCAGACAGCAACTGATTCTTTAACGTTTCTAAAGCAACTATCACATTATTTTGCTTCTCTGTTTCAAGTTTGAAATCCCCCAATTCCTTGTACAAACTATCTATCTCATTTTCAACATTTTTGAAGTCAGACTCATATTTTTTCATTAAACTTTCCATTTTTATTATGTTCTTTGCTAGCAGATTTTCGGAGTACTGTAATTTAAAAGTCTTCATTGAGAGATGGTGGTGAATGACAGCCATTAACGAAAACAGGCTGCTGGTTAGACCGAAAACGACTCGTCTGTGTCTATAGGTCTTCCTTTATCCTTTAAACTATATCCTTTAAACTATCTAAATAACTGTTATGAGTTATTTCTTAAGTTTCTGCCTTCTGTTTCAATAAGCCTAAACACATTTCTATTTCATCATAATCGAAGCTATCATCATCTAATGTACTTTCTAATTTATTATATGCCTTAGTAAATGAAGCTCTTTGAGCCATTTTATTTCTTTTCAAAATATCCATTTCTACTAGTACTAAATATAAATCTTCAATAACAGTAAATCAGTAATAATAAATCTATAAATCTTGAATAACAGTAAATCAGTTATAATAAATCTTCCATCTAAATCTATTATATTCTAAATAATCATACCTTTCTTGGCTTCTTAATGCCGTTTCAATTCAGGCAGCCCATTCCGGGGGCGCCAGAAAATATATATGTCGCCAAACATCCAAAAAAAAAATGGAATTAAAAATACATATCTATCGGCGACTGATGAAAAACTACTTATTTGATCTAAATAAATGAGTCGGCCGAATTAATTATGACAAATAAGAAGTTCCTTTCACTAATAACATTTATTTACAAAATTTTGAAACTTTAGTTTACAATATTTACAAGTAAAACCGCATTTCTAAATTCGAAACACACAAATCAAATCTCTATATAAAAAACATAATAATAACTGCAAGCTGTTCCATTTTTTCTTACGTTCTTTTTTCCTTTTCTTTTCACCGTTGCCACTCACTCCCAAACAGAGTATAATCCATCTGACTCCATGGCAACCTGGAACCATGGAGTCGGTTACTCGCTTGAATGGCAACCCGCTGCAACATTGGCATTCAACCAGAAATGCTTTCTCAAAGCGTTATTAGAAATGTTTAACTATCCGTTAGGCACGTGAACTACGGTCGTAGACAAGGTATGCTTGCTCCAAAAAGCATACGACTATAAGTCAAGTTTTCTAAGTCTGTTTCTCTCTATTCTAAAAAAGGGTAACGTACGCTGACGCCGCCGCCGCCGCTGTCAAGAGCTTGTTCAGCTATCGCCTCCTAAACCGTGGGGATTTGAGTTTCTACTAAGGTGTCCACGGATTCGGAAAAAATCCGAGGAATCCGATAAACTGACTTAAATTTCGAAATTCGAATTATTTTAGAAGATATTAATAAAAAACTGAAAAATAAGCTTTATGGTTGCTAGATTTGGTAAACTACGCCTGCATAAAGTCTTTCATGCCTTGCAAGAAAGCCATTCCAAGTATGTAGAATCGCGTGAAAGTGACAAATATGAAGTAGAAATACACCCATTTTTCGTCAAATTAAAAAGTATGTGAAAAAATAAATAAGTGTGTTGCACCAGCGTTTCTAAACCTGTGGGGCGCAGAGCGTTTGCAAGGGGGGGGGGGCGCGAGAAAAACCAAAGAGCAAGTAGTGATGCATATTTTTAAAAAAAGTATCTTATTTATTCTCATTTTTACTCAACAATATATCCATTTCCGCTTAAAATGTTCATTCAAACTTAACTGATAACATTATTTTGTGGAAAATACGACTAAATGGTTATTGTTAAAGATTAAAAAATTGAATGTTTGCTGAAAAATGTGAAGGCGCCACCGAAAGTTGGCTTTTTTTGGAGGGCGCGAGGTTAAAAAGGTTGAGAACCGCTGTGTTACACAAAGTTGACGGTTTTCAAATAAGTTCTCTTAGATATCAGGAGTTCAGAATTACTGATTATTCGTTTTTCCAAAACAGAATAACTAATTGCAACTGATTTAAAATGCAGCATTTTTGCATCAGGTACGATCTGGCAAAAGGATATCTCTCCAAGCAGGGTGAATCAAAACCGCGTGTTCAATGTTAGCATCCAGTATCTTGAAAATAAAAAATAATTAAAATGCAGACTATAGTACAGCCAGTTAGGTGTAGCTTGGGTATTTGCTACCAGTAGAACGATTTGGCGGCGTTAACTATGCCATTATACAAGCTAGAATACAACTTGGATATTTGCAAGAGCGGCGAGATGATATATTTCGTGATGATAAATACGCCAATCTGCAAAGGATTATGTATATGAATGTATGGATAATGGTTTTCCCGGTAACCTTACATAAGCAGTAATTATCGTTTATGAGCATGTGCAAATCGCCAAATAATGGAAAGTCGCCGGTACTAATGTATTATTCGGACGCTCCGCCAAGACGAGCAATTTTTTGCCAAGATAAATGCTGAGCACATGAATTTAATAATGGTTTTGAATACGATTGGAAACAGTTTGACAAAAAAATAGTTTGGCGAGAATCACCGTCGGGATAATACGTAAGTACCAAGTACTCAAGGTGCTCCGTAGATTTTACATAATTAAAAATAGTGTAAAGTTTAAATTTTTGTGTGGCAAGAACCAAGCAATGTGTAGCTCGATAACATTCTATCTGATCCGATCTGTGGTTTTTGCCTGTTAAAATTATGCCTTTTCTGCTAATAAACCTCATTAGGAGCCGAATGCCTCATGATTCTACGTTCAATGTGTTTCTACGTGTAACCGTTTGTTTGTAACTTGGCTGATACAAACTCACCCACAGACATCTTCTTTTATAATAAGTAGAGATTTATGCATATTTTTATTCAAGAAAGATAAGTCGTTTTTTCACAGACTTACCAGATTATTACGATTTTTTTGTAATTCACATTACAGAATTTCTATAATTAGAAAAATTTCTGTAATCCGAAATCGGTAAAGTTCCAACGATTCCGGATTTGAGTAGTTCTATTGTAATGATTTGTTGGTAAGTCATGTGATAAGGTATCGAAAAATTGTTAATTCGTTAAATGAAAAGAAAATATTTTGTACTTAATGATCATTCAATAATATCAAAACTATTGTGTTGTTCGTAAGGCTGATTTCAAAGCAGTTTTATTTTAATCTCTGCAAGTTTAACTCTTTTAAATATTGAATTTTTGAATACATTAAAAAAAATTCTCTTTATATTCGCACTATGACAGAGAATGTCAATGTTCTTAATATTTTTTTAAAATCATGTGTCCTATATATTATCTGATTTCGAGGTTATTGTATATCTTTTGGTTATTTATGATTGGCGATTGTAGAATTAAAAAGAATAATATATATTGCACATTGTCATCTACATTAGAACAAAACTTATTTATTTTAAAATTATCACACTTACTTGTAAATTAGTAAAGACTAGCTGCTACCCCCGACTTCGTCCGCATCGGCTTTAGAATTAGGTCCAGAAAGAAATGTAGCATGTGTGGATAACAAATATTGTTGCGACAAAAGACACTGCATTTAAATATTATTTGTTTTTTACTTGGTAGTATACTTCATTTAAAATGAAGTATAATGCATGGTAGTATACTTCATTTAAAATGTGAGAGAATATGCAGAGTTACTAAATTTAGATTTTTTTCAGGCATTTGACGAATAGAGACAGTTATGACAGTATTTGCGAACTGATTTGTAAAAGAATTATTTATGCTATATGCATGAATTTTAGTCTATGTTAATCAGGAATAGGGCAGCTTTCTATTAGGGAATATTAGAATCGGTTCGGTAGTTACAGAGATACCCAGAGAGCGTAATGTATTAGAATTATTTTGAGTGTTCCTGTAAAGGAACTATTTACGCTACATGCATGAATTTTAGCCTATAATACTCAAGAATAGTGTAGCTTGCTATCAGTAAAAAAAGTTTAGGAATCGGTTCAGTACTTACAGAGATGCACATAGAGCGTAATGTAATTCTTATGAATATCCCTGTAAAAGAACTATCTGTGATATATGCATTAAAGGTAGCCTATAACACTTAGGATGCCACCAGTGTCTAAGAAGTTCTGCTCTCAAAACTGCAAGGTGGGAGGTGCCAGGTTCAAACTCCGATCGCGCCTATCGACCTAACCGCTCCCAGTTTTCCGTGGTTTTCTAATAAACCTCGCATAAATACGGGCTAGGATCCCTTAGAAAGTCCCCCACAGAGGAATTCGCCATATAGTCCTAGGACCCTAGTGCAGTCAATCGGTCTTAATCCAAAAACAAACAAACAATAATACTGAGGAATAATGTAACTTTCAATCCGTGAAAAAAGTTTTAGAATCGATTTAGTATCTTCAAAATTTCCACGGAGCGCAATACATTATAATTATTTTGAGTGTCTTTGTAAAAGAATTATTTATGCTATATGCTTGAAAGGCTGCCTGTATGTTAATCCAGGGCATAAGCTATTTTCATTACAAATTTTTCCAAATTCGTTCAACATTTTTGTGTGATTCAGTCAAAAACATCCAAACACACAAACGTACACATTTATATTATTGGTAGGATTTGGAAATTTATGAACTTTAAGAAACACATCTGGACATTTCTTGGTACTTACGTATTATCCCGACGGTCATTCCCGCCAAACTCTTTTTTCGTCAAATGAGTTGCCAAACTGTTGCCAATCGTATTCAAAACCATTAATAATTTCATGTGCCCGGAATTTATTTCGGTAAAAATCGCTTGTCTTGGCGGACCGCCGGGATAATGCGTAAGTACCCTTTTCTTTACTTATGCTTTTTAATTTGGCATAAAATTAACATAATTTCCATGTTTTTCAAATGCATGTGATATTGCAAATATAATTTCTGCTTTATTTTAAAAGCATAAATCATTTTGTGTGAGAGATAAAACGGCTTTTAATTAATAGTTAGAAAAGTAGTTAAAATTTCAAAATTCTGAACCTCAGGTGCACTTAACTGAAGTCATGGGCTCAGTCGTGCTCATATTTTCAAAGCTCTGCTTTCTGTAGATTTGTCTGGAGAACATTCATTTTTATTATTACAGATCGTTAGGTTTGGCATAAAACTGGCTTAATTTCCGTGGTATTTAATATTTTTCAGATGCACGCGCTTCTTTGTTGAAATAATAGCATATTCTTGTTAGCTCAAAACATGAATCATTTGATACGGTTGAAACTCGCCAAGCATGGCAACGTAAAAACGGTTTTTAATTAATAATTAAAAATCTAAAATTCTAAGTAGCCTATAACCATCTCCAGGGTCCCATCTATATCTAAACCAAAATGCATCCTAAACGATTCAGCGGTTTAGGCGTGAAAACGTCATAAACAAACAAACAAACAAACAAACAAACAGACTCACTTTCGCATTTATAATGTTAGTTAGGATAGGATGTAAAAAATGATTTGAATTTATCATGAAACAAATTGACAACTTTTGTATTATTCTTTACACGATAAATTACTTCCCAATATTTGTTGCCTCTAATTCTATAAAAATGTTTATATTTGCTTTATTCTCTCTTGATTTTTCAGTAGACAAAGTTTTGTGGATGACAGATTCCTGACTAGAAAATTTCTGAAGAACGAATAGTTATAAAACACCATTTTATTTATTTTGAACGCACAGTCTTGATGTAGCTATAACAGAATATTTCCAAATTTTATAATTTCTGTCAGGAAAAATAATACATTCATGGCTAGAAAATTTTTGAAAAATAATTTTCGTTTGCTGTGCTAAGGCAAAGAGCTACGCAAGGGCAACTACCACGGACCTATCTAAAGCTTTCACATAGGAGGGGGTCCAGCTATGGAGGAGGGGGCTCATTCTCTCAGTAAAATGTGATTGACGGTACATTTTGTTGGTCTTTGTGACCAAAACAAAGTTAAAGGATCTATTAAAAGAAATCCCTGTCAAAAATTTGCCCAGAAACTTCTGTAACTAATTTAAATTCCCAAATAAAAGAAAAGCTGCTGTTGGGGAAAAGATTGATGACACGCATAAAGACTAATAAGATAAAACAAAATATTTATTACATTCTAAGGAAAAAACTTTTACAAATTCCAAGCAAGTCCCAGGTAGTACAGTAAAAAAAATGTCTTCAAAAATTTTATTTTCAAAACCAGGTCTAAAAGACCCCCCCCCTCCCCGAAAAAAAATAAAACCTCAAACAATTAAACTTCAGTTGTTCTGAAATATTGGCCCCTAAAAAAAATGGGGGTTAATTAGATTAATTCAGCCCTGTCACTAATTCCATATTTAGATTAATTACACATCATTAATTTTACGTTTAATATTTTCCTCACAAAAATAAAATGGATAGTGAGGACGAATGGGATTTATTTGCTATTGCGATTTTAAAGGAAAATATTTTAAAGATTTTGTTTTTATAATATGATTTAGCATTTAATATTTATGATTTTACTATAAATAACTCGTATAAAGATTCAGTTACATTATTCTTTATGGTAAGTTTTTCATTACCTATTAGGGTTGGTTCGGCCAAATTAGCATTTTTGCTTAGACTAAGGGGTGAAAGGGGTCCAGGCCCCCTAACCTTATATACGTTCGTGGCTTCTGCCTATGGATCGTGCCCTGTTCGCTGGGATTTTTTAAAGGGGGCTCTAACGGTATATTCACCTTAAATCTGAAGAAAACAGCCCCAAACTCCAGACTGTTCGATCGACAGCTGCGCGGTAGGTCAGAACGCTAGACCTTCACTCTTCAGCCGTCTACCACTTGGAGTGCCCAGTAATGCTTAAAAATAGTTTTAAGAATTTTTTTATTTTAAAAGCACAACCTTGATGTAATTAAAAAGAAATTCTCATATTTTGTATAATTTCCACAGAATTCTGTCCGAGAGAAAGAACGAGAAGTATGGTTTGTGATGACAGGCATGGGATGCCAATGGCCTGGCATGGGTCTAGAAATGATGGACATTAAGATATTCGCAGATTCCATGAGAAGATCAGCCGAGGTACTGAAACCTTACGGCATAGATTTGTTCCAACTGTTGCAAAGAGACAAAAATTATTTGAACGAAAATCGAAACATAACGCCAGCCTTTGTCACAATTGCAGCAATTCAGGTAAGTTTAAATGATCAACGCATTTGATAAATAGATAATTTAATACAATTTTGTAAAACATTTCGAACGATTTGTCCAGCAGAGCTGTGTATACTCACATACATATAATTTTTCGTAAAGTAATCTATACGAAAAGGCAGTAAAAGTAATTCATACACAGATATTCAAAACTCATGAGGTATAGCAGAATGTAAATTTCAAAATGCTGCTGCACTAGCATCCTTTAATTCTGCTAGCTCTGCATTAAAGAAATACACTTCCTTTATTAAGTACACTTAATAAAAACTATTCGAAGTGAATTAACCTAAAGTAGAAAGAGGAAAGGGGGATGCTTGCAGTTTAAAAGAGCCAAAATTAAATTTTCTCAGAGCGGTAAACATTTTAATTTTGTACAAAAATTAGGGGACATCTTCATTACATGCGATACAACTGCACTTCTGAAGATTTAGAACATATATGGGCAACTCCGGCCTGCAGGCCGAATGTGGTCTGTTAGAATTTGAGAATTTCCATATCATAACTCATTTTTCAGTTCATAATTTCAGTGATGCACTTATACTTTCTGAATACGAATAAAAATTAAGCTTTAAGCTTTACTTAAGCTCTTTAAATTAAGCTTAATTTACGATTTTGAGATTTTAAAGGCTTTAAGGCTTCAAAAATTATTTTAAAAACATTTTTTTTAAATAATGCGTATTTTAAATGCGGATTTTTTAATAAATGCGTACTTTTAAAAAAATAATTCGTCGTAATAATAATTAATAATTAATAAATAACGCATGACCCTCACTTTTTTCGGTTTCATTGCAGATTGCTTTAGTTGATGTTTTAAGAACTCTGGATATACAACCAGACGGCATTATAGGACACAGCACAGGAGAACTTATTTGCGCTTATGCAGACGGATGTTGTACAGCCGAACAGACTATTTTATCTGCATACATGAGAGGCCAATGTGTAGAAAAGGCTGGTCTAGCGGAAGGACTAATGGCAGCTGTTGGTACGTAATATAAACAGAATTTTGAATTTACCAAAGAAAAAAATGTGTTTTAAATTAAAATATATCAAACTAGCTTATTAACTCAATTTATGTATTTTAAAATTAGAATACTAAGAATATATTTTTAATTTCACTTCGTAATCTAAACTGTTCCAAACTATCTTAGGCTGCACTGAAAAAAAATGTTTTGTTGATTCAACAAAATTTTGGTGAGCTCTACTTCAAAGAAATATTTTTGTTGGATTAACAAAATTTTTGTTAATTCAATGAAATATTTTGTTAATTTAGCAAAATTGTTAAAACTAACAAAATTATTTAGTTGAACTAGCGCAAACCAAAATTTTGTTGAATCAACAAAATTTTGTTCAATTTAACGACTCATTTTGTATCTTTGTATGTGCGTCTCATCTTTATAAATAACTAGACTAGCCCGGTGTTACCCGGGTAGATTACTTGTTAGGACATAATTAGCGGAAAATAGTTGTCACGTAATGTCAATCACTGATGCACTGATCTGTTTGGTTTTTCATAAATACACATATTTTCAACATATCTGTATGGGTCTTTCCCTTTTTTAAACATATAAAATTTTGCTGTATAAAGCCATATTTACTTAAGCGTTTTTAGTTCATTTTTCAATCATTATTTTAATCGCATTATATCAATCACTAGTTATATGTTTATATTTTACTAGCTGAAGTACCCGTTCTTCGCACGGGAATGAATGGACTTTTTGATATTACGATTTGTGGTGATTACTATTTATTGTAATAAAGAGATATAGCAAAATGGATATCTCTTTATATTGTGTTCAATAACCATGCATACCGAATTTCAAGGCAATCGTTTGTACGGTGCAGAAGGTCATGCGGCGTAGCGCAATCTAGTGGCGAGTTTTAGCAAAACGGATACGGCTGAAATATTCTTCGCATTCAGATATCGATGAATACGAAATTTCAGGACGATCGGCTGGACAGCCCTGTGAAGTTCATGTGTTGACGCGACATCTAGTGGCAAATTATATATAGAAAATGGATAGCGCCAAACTCTTCCCCGTGTTCAAATATCTATGTATACCTATTTTCATATCGATTAGTTGCACAGTCAAGAAGTGATGCACTGCAGCGCGATCTAGTGGTTAATTAAAGTAATGATTTGTTACAGTGCCGTCAAGTGGCGAGTTATAGCAAAATGATAACGCCAAAATATTCTCATTGTTCAAATAGCTATGTATACTGATTTTCATAGCGACCGTTTGAATGGTCAAGAATTTGGCCTGCTGCAGCGTCATCTAGTGGCGAGTTAAAATAATAGTGCATTGCAGTGCCATCTAGTGGTGAGTAACATCAAAAGGAACACAGTTAGAATATATTCTTCGTACTGAAATGTGGAAGTATAAGAAATTTTATGCTGGTCGGTGGAACGGTATAGAAGTTGATGCGTTGCAGCGCCATTTAGCGGCAAGTTACAGCAAAATGGATAGTGAAAAATATTCTCCGTGTTCTAATATCCGCGTGTACCAAATTTCATCGAAATCGGTTGGACGATATTCGCATAGTAAACGGCTAAACGGAATACAATTCGACGTTCTGCTGCGCCACCTAGTGGCAAGTTAGAGGAAAACGGATAGCATAAAAAGCTTCTCAATGATAAAAGACTTAGACGAACCAAATTTCATGGTGCAACGGTGCTAGAGTTTTTCAACCTCATACCACATACCAACATTCATTTTTACCTATAACCAGTGTCATTATATATCTCAGTCTCAAATGAAATCCAGTTTCAAATCTAAGCCTCGCCAAAGTGCCAACATACGCCATTGTGCAAGCGTTTTTTCAGGAAATCATTCGAAGCATTGACTTAGCAGCAATCAATATGGGAAATGGTTCGACCGCGAAAAAGTAAAGCAAGCCTTTATTTCAAAAGTGGAATCCCTTAATACAGCCGAAATTTTTAAAATTATCAACTATAACGTGTTTTATTCATCGTTACTCCGATGTAGTAAATGAGAAGATTTCAATTTTCTGAAATTTGGCGGAATTCCCCCAACTTAAATCAATGCACTCATTTGGCGAGAATTCTGGAGATAGATCGCTTGAAATCCCTTAACAACTGCATTATTTCTTCACGGGTCATTAAAATTTAACGCTGTATTCTAATAAAACCTTTACACTTGTTTTCAAAAATCTATTTCCTTAAGCTCTCAATAAATTGCGCCAAGCCGAAATCTGTGCAAACCGCTAGAACTCACTTTCTCTAAATCGGCATTTGAGCCATTTTATTTTTTCGCCAAACTAAAAAAAAATTACCTATTAGCCTCGGAAATCTTCAATTCTTATTGTTTTGCGTATAAAACATTTCATTCCTGCTCCGATTTCCCATGCACACGATATTATAATTTAAAACAAAATATTGGCTACTTTTAAAATCGGATAATTCCGGTTTTCCCGATTTTTTGCATCTTCAAATTTCAAAGAAAATGTCTCAAGAAAACGAATACAAAAACCAATAGAAACCTCATATTCAAGGAAAATATTCAGCCTTCAGCTGAAATTAGTTTCCCCTCCGCTAAAGAGGTTTTTTGACAGAACCTTTTAATTTGTATTGGCAGCCATGTACAGGATGTATTTGCATGTAAATCAAACGGGGAGAAACCAACCGTTCTTCCAGTGGTGTCAAGTATTTTAAACAATCCGGTATTTCGGGGAATTCGAAGCCATTGCTTATAGCTAATTCTGGTATTGTCAATTTAATCAAACAATCGTAACATGTTTTGCAAAATTTGCCAATATCATCGATATCTTTGTAAAAGACTAGTTTTATAAAGTCCGTTGTCGCTCCTTTGGACAGTAAAGTTGTTTTGGAATGGGTTCTTGTTGACTTTTTGAACCACAGTCGATCACAACAATAGCATTGGTGGATTGGACCATCAGCAACAGCTTCGAAAAATTTCTCAGCTAATTTACGAAATTCTAGTTCTTCACACCTTACATTTAGATCAGTATCTGTTCTTGGTCTTTTCGATGGTATATCTAGACAGAGTCGTAAACGTTTTCTGTCTTGTCTTCTGGATTTGGATTCCGCTTCTTGAGCACGAAAATCTGGATCTTCCCTTTTTCTTTGCATAAATAGACGGTTAGTTTCACGATGACTTTCTTCCGGATTAGACAACTGGCGAGGACGGCCAGCGCGGCCTTGAACAACAGTCCCGGGTATATTCTTCTGATATTTAACGATGTAATACTGAACAGTAGAGCGTGAAATACCAAGCCTACGAGCTATTTCACACTGATCCCGCAAAAATGAAAATTTTAGAAATGCCACGACAGAACACCACCACTTGCTCCGAGGAGGGACAAAAGTTTGAACGCAACTCTGGAAACAAATCCAAGTTCTGAAAAATGAAATCGGAACCTCGGGAACTTGACAGCCAGTCGCAGACGCTCTGACAAAATCTTACAGTTTCCCCTTTAGTTTCATCTGACGTTACTTTGAAATTTTTCAAGTATCCATTATTCCAATCATGTGTCGGATCTTGGTGTGTTTCAAATTTCCGTGAGATCTGTAAGATTTTATTTACTATCAATTATCATCCACGACTTTTTTCGTCTGCCAAAAACTATTACCCTCTTTAGCGGAGGGTAAAAAGAATAGCCTTACGAATATAAACTAACAAAAAAAATCATTATTATTCTTTTATTTTTACTTTGAGAATTTAAAACATCTTATTTGGCAAAATCGCCAGACATGGCAACCACGATCCTTATTTCACACTTTTTTCAATACAGGGGTTACAATTACGGAAAGCTTTTTGCGTGGAGAGCATAAAAAATCTCTTAAATTCCGGGAACGGGTGGACTTTCAAAGTTTTAAAGTGGACTATGATTTATTCTATATTATTTTACATATCTGTGCAAACTTTCAGGCTGATATGTCCATTTTTGTGGATTTGTATACAACTCAAATCCACAAACAAACAAACAAACAAACAAATAAACAAACAGAATTTCATTTTTATTTATAAGATTAACCTGCGTCATCGCCAGAGAGATAAACGGTTTTACGTCATGCTTTGGAATGTATCACAAAATTTACAAATCTATGAATACTGCAAGAACAGTGGTCTTTTTCGTTATAATAGATAGCCTATGTGTTAATTCAAACTAAAAGGTGTCTCCCATCAAAATTACATCCAAACCCGTTCAACCGTTTCAGTGTGAAAGGGTAACAAATATCTAAACTTTAGTATTCATAATATCAGTTGAATATAATAAACTTTTACAAAAAAATTCTATTTTGATTAACTTTTTTTTTTAAATTTCAGTATTGCAACATTCAAACATCCTGAAGGACTGCCATAATATTTAAAAAATAATGCTGTTAAAAAAATAAGTTTTTATACCATTTAGTTGTTTTTTGGTTAATTTCCCCAGACCATTGATTGAAGCTCTTTATTGAAGCTGCCAGTGTCCGTTTGATCCAGCTAATCCTTTGAAGAGCAAGCATTTTCACATCAATACAGAAGACTAGCTGGATAGAATGCCCAACGCTGAAAACATGCAGCCGTTGACATCGATCTATTTAACTACTACCAACAATTGCTGTCGATTTAATAGCGTATCTGGTGCCACAGAGCTAAAGAAGTTTTCTGATACAGCTAGTTGGGTGGCCGCACAGCAAGTTGTGATAGAAAACTTCAATTTTTACAATTTTTACTTAGCGACTCTATTAGAATTCTTTAGAACTACAGTGCTATTTCCTTCACTCCAGTATTGTTTGTCGACATACCAGATGCATGTCATATATCAGAAAACTTCTTTAGCTCTGTGGCGCCAGATAGGCTCTTCGATCGATCGCTATGTTGTTGGTAGTTAAATGGATCGATGGCAATGGCTGCACTTTTTTAGCGTTGGGGCCATTTAACCATTTTTTTTTTTTGCAACTATCAGTGAAAGCGCTGAAATAAGTTGGTTTTTCACAGCACACGTCAAAGAGACAAAAAGCTTGGCAATGAGAACATACTTGACAATGTACTATTGTGCCGTCACAGTTATTTCCAATATAATTTATATTCGTTTAATTTTATTAAATTCGTTTAATCCTCTAATGCGCAGTATCCTTGCCGCGAAGACATAAACTTTGAAGTTTTGACTGTTCTCATTCACGAAGAATAAATTTGATTTTTCTCTATTCTAAAAAAAAGTAACGGCCACTTTCGCCGCTGTCAAGAGCTTGTTGGACTATCTTCTCCTAAACCGTGGGGATTTCAATTTCGAGAAACATGTCCTTGGATTCGGAAAATTCCGAGGAACCTGGTAAGCTGACTTAAATTTCGAAAATCGAATTATTTTAGAAAATATTAAAAAAAAACTAAAAAAATAAACCACAATGGTTGCTAGATTTGGCATAAAATTATTCATTCCTTTTCAACAAAGCAATTTCAAGTACATAGAATCGCGTAAATTCACAAACATGAAATAGAATTACACCCATTTTACGCCAAATTAAAATGTATATGAAATAAATAACTCAAGGTTTTTTACACAAAGTTGACAATTTTCAAATAGTAAGTTCTCTTAGACAACAGGAGTTTAGAATGAGCGATTATTCGTTTCTCTAAAACAGAATAACTAATTGTAACTGATTTTAAAAGAGCCACCTTAGCATAAGGTACGATCTGGCAAAATGGTATCTTTTCAAGCAGGGTGAATCTAAACCGAAAGTTCAAAAATGTTAGAACCCAATATCTTGAAAATGATGCAGATTATTTTAAAGCCGGCTCGTTCCAGCTGGAGTATTTGCTACCAGTAAAATTATTTGGTGGCGTTAACTATGTCATTATAGCAGATATAGTACACACGCCAATCTGCAAAGGATTATGTATATGAAATATGGATAACGGTTTTCCAGGAACCTTAAATGAGCAGTAATAATAGTTATGACCATGTGTAAATAGTCAAATAATGAAAACCGCCATTGGTGGCAAACTATCCTAGCTGTTCCGTAGTTTTTATCAAAGAAAACATATGAAGTACTGTTTTCTTAGAGTTAATTATTAACTATACATATATGCAAGTCGCGAAATTTTAAAATTCGCCGTAATTGGCTAATACGCAAGGTGTTCCATGGGTTTCACTTAATTAAAAATGGTACGAAGTTTAAAATTTTATGTTCCAAGCAACATGCAAGAAGCAAGCAATGTGCAGCTCGGTAACAATCTACCTGATCTACCTTTGGGTTTTGTTTGTTGAAATTATGCCGTTTTTAAGAATAAGGCTTATTAGGGGCCGAATGCCTCATACGACAAGCGAGCGTAGCGAGTCTAGGGTCCTTGGCCCCTAGTGTATAAAAATTCTCGAGTGTGACATAATTATACGAGAATCCTTAAAAATCCTTAAAAATCCCGTAAAAATGGTCGATTACAGTAAAACCTCGATACAACGATGCTCAAGGGACCTAATAAAATGATTGTTCTAGAGGGATATATCGTTATATCGAGGGGAGATATATTGTATTGAAATTCCAAGGGACCGAAAAATTTTAGTGTTATAGAGGGATTATCGTTGCATCAAATATCGCTGTAGCGAGGTTTTACTGCATTGGTAAAATTGTCAGGATTATTTTCAACAGCACCGGTATCTGCTGACGACTGCAAGAATACGATGGAAGTACATTGATATAGAAGAAGAACTGGACAACTTGCCCAGTGCTGAAAAAAGGGCAGCTGTTGTCATCGCTCGATTAAACTACCAAGAAGATGGCAGTCGATCCAATCGTTCGATCACTTTTTGACACAATCGTTTAAATCGTTCATTTTTTGACACAGCTGGCTGTGCGTGCGCTCAGCCAGCTGTGTCAAAAAATGGTCTCTAGATGTGTCACGCGATGAACGATTCGATCGACCGACATCTTTCTGGTAGTTTAATCGAGCGGTGGCAACGGTTGTCCTTTTTTCAGCATTGGGAAAAGGTTCCGCTTCAAATTGTTCACCATCAGTGTAAGCCTAACTTTAAAATTGTATACTTCATTTTAACCTTGCAGGTCTGACATGGGAGGAAGCCGTCAAAAGATGTCCAGAGGGGGTTTTCCCTGCTTGTCACAATGCCGAAGATTCGGTCACTATTAGCGGACTCAAGGAGCCCCTGGAGAAATTTGTAGCCGAATTGCAGCGAGAGAACATCTTTGCCCGTCTGGTCAACGCTTACGGTTTCGCATTTCACTGTGAACATGTATGGCCAGCATCCAGAGCGCTCAAAGACTCTATGTTGAAGGTATGTTTGTGTAAAATATATTAGAATTTTTACTTAGTGACACCATTAGAATTCTTTAAAAAAATATTAAGTATTACACAATTCTTGTTTTCAAAAGGATCATCAAAATTCCAAACCATCCATCATTTTTCTTTCTTTAACCCTTTATAAGGCCGTGGTAAGAATACTTACGACCTAGGTCTATTAAACACAGAAATCAATTATCATGAGTGAATTTTCTGATTTTTGTTCAGTTATACTGGATGCATATTTGTTCCATACATCTAGATTCTAAATTATATTTGGTTTACGAACTTTTCTTTTATTTGTAATTTTAAAGAAAGCTCGAATAATCCCGGCAAACACACACAGGTTCTGTGAACGTCTATTAACGTTCAGAAGACGTTTTCTGAACGACTTCTGAACATTATTAGACGTTCAGAGAACCTGTGTGTATTTGCTGGGATTACTCGAAAATTGGGCATAAGAATCATCGCTTTTAATTATATATTTTTGCGTTTCATTCCGTGTACAAGCAGCAGGTAGTTTTACGACTTGCGGATTTTGTGAATAATTAATGTATTCTACTGCAAAATTTCTATGTTTGTTTAATACTTGTTTCACCAATTTTCACGTGGGATATTACAGTAGAGGGAAACTATATGAATTGATCCTAAAAAATGGGCCAGAAAAATCCCAAGTACTTTCGACTGTCTGCACTCTCCTTATAAAGGGTTAAGTGTTTAAAGATAAGCAAAAAGTCGTGAAACAAATTCAGAAAGTACAGAAGACCCCCTCCCCCCTATAACACGGTAGATACGTTCCGTGTTATACGAGGGTTGGCTTTTATGTTTTTACAAACGACCAATAGAAGGCGTTGCCAAAATGTGTCTTCAGGATATTCGTAAAATTCACATTTTCTTTTTATCTTGGAATCAGTGGCATTATAGAAATCGTTTGCTTATTTTGTTTACAGCACGGAGATATACTATAGGAGTGGACACTCTCCATAGCTGTAATGTTAAACTTTTGGTACCCCAAATAAGTTTCAATTATGTAAACAACGGAAATCTAATGACGTGCAGCGATCCTAGCGGCAAAAGAATACAGCATTTCCCGTGCTGATTCGGGGCCTTCGCAATTAGTAACGGGCCTGCGCGTGTATTTTGATGAGTCATCCAAAGAGGCTCGAATGCTCGAGTCTTCACGTATACATCAGGCATTTCTTAAGCATCCCAGTGCTTTCAAACGTTATTTAATATAGTTTTAAGTAGTAATTGTGCTACTAATTCAAGTACGAACTCATTATTAATTTGTTTGCTATGATGCATATTGGCATTAAGAAAATAGATGCATATAATTTGGAGGAAAAAAAAAGTAGCGCTTACTCTCATGATTCACGATTGCTTATTTTAGTTTCACAAGTGGATATTTAATGTACTTTAAAATAACTAAATACAGAAATGAGAAAGACATTTTATAATGAATATTTCATTAACGTAGTCGTAATTCCTACGTTATTTTAAACAATTTAACATTAACAGATGATGTATTAAAGCGCATTTCAGTGTTTTCGGGATATCCTGTATATTGGAGAAAATTGATAAAATACGCTCTGTAGCGCGATCCGTGAATTAATTATTCTTTAATAAAGACATTTCATGCATTATATGTTATTCTTTTGTCGCTTTCTCAATCGAACTTTGGAATTGAGCAAGAATACTGAACGTTTGTACACCCTCCAAAAAAGTATTCGAGCAAGAGAGAAATTTTCTATTTTAGATTTGCGAATAATAGTTGAGTTTTTGAAAAACGTACAACTTGACGGAAATATGGAAAGTCATAATTATACATAGCCTAATTCATATTCTATGATAAATAATTTTTAATATACGAAACCAACGTAGGAAATTTCTCTCTTGCTCGAATACTTTTTTTGGAGGGTGTACATAATATTAACTACATTTGAAGTTTCTATATAAACGGGCAAAAATCAATAATTTATAATTTACTGTATTTCTGCACTATACCAGATGTAAGTCTGAATCACATAATCAAGGAATATATAACTGATAAATAACATTTTCAACTGGCAAAATTAAATTGTCGAAATAGTATCACAACGTCATGCCTATTTACAAGAATAAAAACTACTCAAGTAATACGATTTCTGATTAAAATAATTTATTTATAAATGACACATAAGTAATTATTCACTAAACATGATTTACATACATATTTTTAGAATTTCTAAATATATTATAAGCGTTCACTTACATTCAGAGCAAAATGTTCGAATTTTAGGATAAATTTTCATGAAAGAAAATGGCGCAAGATTCACAAAACGATTACCTACATCTAAAGTTCTTTAGTACGACAAAAGTATAAAAAAATTGTTTTTAAATAATAAAATAATATAACCTTTATAATACTTAGAATAATAAAATAGAATACTGTGACTGGGGAAAACAGGCCTCAATGATAAACTCATTTTTAGCGATGGCAACTCATAAGCAGGCCCGTTGCTTAGCGATGGCCCCGGCTGATTGATCACTAATTTTACTTGTTTTTAATTTTCCGACCTAGCATGTGAACGAGATTATCAACGCGAGCACTAAATTTAAAATATTCCTTTCGCTTTTGTTTACATGGTTGCCTTAGTAACAAATGAATAAAAAAAGATTTAAAAAATGTTCTATCTTATGATTATTAAAATATTGAGTTTATAGTTGTGAACGAGTGTGTATATCGTGGCTCACAGAAAAGAAGTTTTCGTCTGCCGCGGTATATATTTACATTAGAAATGGTGCGAGTTCTTAATGTAACATGAATTTAACATTTTAGCATGAGTTTTATAGCGACAATTTAAAGCTGTGTTAAAATTTGTCACAGCATGAAATAAATGTAAATACTGCTTGTTTGAGTGTGATCGTCATTATAAATAACTACTTTTTAAATATTGCATTCACACATAAAACATTCTTCTAAATTAACTACTATTTCTTAAAATACAGCTTTTGGGCAAAATAATAACACGACATTACATTTATAATATTACTTCGCTTCGAAATTATTGCCTATATTAATTACGAAATAGTATTCTAAGACAATTAGGTAATTAAAACACACCTGAAGCCAGAAATTATTATATATCACGTTCATAAGTCTATGTATTTCATATTATTTTGAAGTTCCGCTAATTCAACGATCTCCATTTACTTCGCCTTGATGGAAATATAAACAACCTGGATGCGCAGAAGCAGGAGATGCGCAGTTACCCAGTGTGCGTAGCGCCATCTGTTTGAAACAACAGCGTTATCCAACTTTCTAAGAGAAGTGTCCCCTCCTACACATTTACCTTCGTGGTTTACAGTGAGAAGCTAGTGAGTGAAAAAAATGGAAAGAACTCTTGATGCATATAATTGCAGGCTCTTGAAGGTTTCCGTTGGATGATTTTTTATGATTTTAAGAAAGGCCTCAATCGACAAGAATGCTTAGCATCGCTTAGTGAAATTTTTGGTAATGAAGCACCACCAGAAAAGATTGTTTACAATGGTTTTGCAGAATTTCGTCGTGGTCGGGCGAATTCTGTCAGTGATGAGTCTCGTGAAGGACGACCAAAATCGGTAGTAATTCCAAACAACATCAATGCTGCGCACAAGATGATTGAAGAAGATCGGCATGTCACGTATCGTGAGATGGAAGTATCCCTTGGCATATCAGAGACTGCAATACATACGATTTTGTATGAATATTTAGCTGTTAAAAAGATATGTTCCAGATGGATTCTGCACAATTTGACAGAAGCTCAAAAAGAGGCTCGTGGAAATTGGTGCAAGGAAATGTTTAAAAAATTCAAATTGGCAACTGCAAAATCCATATACAACATCGTTACATGTGATGAAACTTACTCGTATGAGCCTGAAACTAAGCAACAATCCACTGTTTGGGTGTTTCCAGAAGAACCCAATCCTACGAAAGTTGTTCGTTCACGAAGCACTTCCAAGTAAAGGATTGATTGTTCCTTCGGCCTTATAGGACATATCGCAACCATTCCTTTAGAGGATCGAAAATCGGTTAATGCTAAATGCTATACAGAATTTTTTTATACCTAAAGTCATCAACGAAAATCGACGCATCATTCTTCATCACGACAATGCCAGCTCCCACGCAGCATGTGAAACAATTGATAATTTGAAGGATAAAAATATCGAATTAATGGCTCATTGCCCATATTCTCCTAATTTATCACCCAATGATTTTTTTCTTGTCCCCTTATGTCAAACAAAAAATTCGTGGCCAGCGATTTTCATCACATCAATAAGCTGTTGATGCCTTCCAAAACAATGTTTCTGAGATATCAACTTCAGAGTGGAAAAACTGTTTCAAGAATTAGTTTGAGCAGATGAAAAAGGGTATAAATCTTAAAGGCGAATATTTTGAAAAGCAATAAAATAGTTTGTTACCGAAAAATTCTTTTTCTTCCTACTTTTTGTATAAACTTAAACGGTAACCTTCGTATGAATCCGTGCTGTACGAGCCACAAAAAAATGAACAGCATCAGCAGTATTAACATGTAATACCAAAATGTCTGTCTCATTCTTTTACCGTCTTGTAGGAGTCTTTTTAAGGAAAAAAGTAGGAATTTTTGTCGTACATTGTTAGATGAATCCTTCTTATATGAACCTATGTTATAAGGTTACTGCTGTGTACTTAATATTTAAAAGGTAAGAATTAAACCGTATCTCTAACTTCAAGCCTTCTCTCAATTGATGGCAGCCCCGAGTTCAAACAAACAATTTATTACATACTATCCATACAAAACACTTTACACAAGGTAAAAGATGTTTTTACATAAATCTCAAGTAAAATATAAAAATTCCTGGAACAGTGGATTAAACTTTAAACAACAGCAAATAAATAAAAAGATTAAAAAAAAAATAAATAATACCGTCTCCAAGAATGCAATTCGTTTGGCGCACGCAAAACACAATCGCGGCAGAGAAGAAGTCACACGCAAAAATACACACAATCAAAAACAGGTAAACAACAATTAAACAAGCAAACAAACATGACACAGTCACATGGATACAAATTAAGTGAGTATTTACGATGATTACATACCTAAGTCTAAAGTAACATTTATAAAGTTTTGTAAAAAAAAAATAATATAATAATAATTGGAGGGGTGGAGGGCGGGTAGTTTTAAAAACAAAGCTCGAATGATGATTTAAACAAAATGCGCAGTTCCTTCGACGTTATGAACGGATTATGAAATTTTTGAACGAACGCACGAAACCCCATGGTGATGAAATAACGAACTCAAGAAACCCCATGGTAGTAAAACTGTGGAAATTTTGCTCGAGCCGAAAAAGAAAACATGTACTGGAGAATGAGAAATATGAGAGCACATTACAACAGTGAGATGTACGAGGATTCTAAAACTTTAACCCTTTATGTCCCAAATTATGATATTTTTAGAAAAGTTGTACATTATATTTTTTAATGTTTTATTTAACTACAGAAAGACGTAAAAAAATTTAGATTCATTTTCAATAATTTTTCTTATTGTTATCTCTCTATTCTAAAAAAACGTAAAGGCCGCTGACGCTGTCAAAGCTTGTTGACCTATCTCCTCCTAAACCGTAGGGATTTGAGTTTCGACTAAGGTGCCCACAGATTCGAAAAATTCCAAGGAACCTTCTAAGCTGATTTAAATTTCAAAAATCGAATTATTTTAGAAGATATTAATAAAAAACTGAAAAAATAAACCGAATGGTTGCCAGATTTGGCATAAAATCATTCATTCCTTTGCAACAAAGCGTTTCCAGGTATCTAGAATCGCGTGAAATTTACAAACATGAGTTAGAATTACGCCCATTTTACGCCAAAATAAAAACTATGTGAAATAAGTAACTCAAAATGTGTTTCACAAAGTTGACAATTTTCAAATAGTAAGTTCGCTTAGACAACAGGAGTTTAGAATTAGCGATTATTCGTTTTTCCAAAATAGAATAACTAAAATCCTGAAAATGAAAAATAATTAAAATGCAGATTATTTTAAAGCCGGTTCTCGTCCAGCGGGATACTTTGCTACCAGTAGAAATATTTGACGGCGTTAACTATGCCATTATAGCAGTTATCGCGACGAGATGGTATAATTTGTGGTGTTAAGTACGCCAACCTGCAAACGATTATGTAAATGAAAATATGGATAACGGCTTTCCGGTAACCGTAAATGAACAGTAAAGATAGGTTGTGAGCATGTGTAAATCGCCAAATAATGAAAAGTCGCCATTGGTGGCAGGCTATTCTATCTGTTTCATAGCTTTTATTAAATTTACATGTACGCAAGTCGCCAAATAATGAAAAATCGCCATGGGTGGCTAATTCGCAAGGTGTCCAATAGGTTTTACATTATTAAAAATACAGCTGAAACATATGTTCTGATTTTATTACGCTTTAGCTCCTAATTAATATAACTTTTGAATGGCACCATTAAATATCATTGTGTTTCAGAGGAGTGCAAATAATTTGTTCAGCTATTATAAGCGGAGTCTGCACTCCACGTGGAGTATAGTTCAGGACCCGTACAACACGGATTCCCATAACAAAATATCTTCCGTGTTATGAGGGGGAGGGAGTATACTGTAGTGTGAAGTTTAAATTTTTATGTACCAATGAACATGCAAGAACCAAGCAATGTGTAGCTCAGTAACATTCTATCTGATCCAATCTTCGGGTTTTGTCTTTTGAAATTATGTCTTTTTTACGAATAAGCCTGATTAGGGCCGAATGCCTCATACGAAAAGCGAGCGTAGCGAGTCTGGGGGCCTTGGCCCCTAGTAATATAAAATATTACACGGAACTTAAAAGTCCCGTCGTAACTTATGTTCATTACATTGTCATAATGAAAAAAGTACGAAATATAAATGAAAGTAATTTATTGGATGATCAATTATGGTATTCATAAAAGGAGTTCTTTTTTTCACTTATACAAAGAAATACTTTGCATAGTGCGCACTGAGAATGGGGTCTTGACCCAATATTTTTAGATGCACAAAATTTACACCTTCCTCTTTTTTTCAGAAATATTGGCCAATTTGCGCCTTTGTTCTGTTTCCTTATATCATCAGAAACAGAAAAATTTGCTGTCTTTCGATTTTGTGAGGGTGGCAATTCACTAATCTCCCCACCATTCAATCGTGTCTCCCCCTTTTCTTTGGAAGCACTTTTGACATAGTTAGAAGACCTTGTGTTACCCTTCGTTTGAATTCTAGTGGGGTTATTTTATCTTGTATTTGACAGTAACGAATATATGAGTTTACCATCACAATTTCCATAATGCCAAAAAAAAAAGGCGATGCCACCATATCTTTCCTGGAGCCGAATCACAGGTTCCATGGGATAAGCTAAATATGGGGATTGTTGATGTGCAGTCTCTTTTGCTCCAATGTTTTTCCTTGGTTCTTCATTTTCTAAGTCAGCATTTGAATTGTCGCTCTCAGAGTCTGAAATTGGATGATTAATTCCTCCATTCAAATATTGATTTTTTGCTTTGTTCAGGTGAATATATTTGATGTTTCAACTCCTCTGATGTTTCAGCATCGGATGGCAATTCATCCCATATAACTTTTATTTGTTCTGTAGTCAGCCTTTCCGTCGTCTATCCACTGTTCTAAAAATAAATAAATAAAAATCAGTTTTGTAAAAAAGGCAGAAAAAAATGAAAATATTCAATGACAGAACAAACAAACACAGCCGTACGAAGGACGATCAACTCCCGCACAAAACAATATTCTGCCTCTCCTCCTTTTCCAACTTATGTATACACAAAAAAAATTATAATAAATCTTATCATATTTCTAATTTTGGTGCCCCGAAAATTCTAGTGCCAGGGGCTTGTGCCTCTCTCGTTACCTCCACAGCCCTGAAACAAAATCTTAAAAACTGCATCAAAACATGATATTTTTACACGTTCAAATGTTAAAAACAAATTATAATAAAATGCACTGACTAATATATCCATTTGAAAAAAAGATCAGATTTTCATCTGGACCTTTGTGACCCAATGGGACTTCAAAGTCCCAGAAGTACAATAATGCAACACATTATGAAATTTCCCCTCAATTGGTTATGTTTTTAATTAAAATGACACGAAAGTTCACAAAGAATAAGGGGGGAAATGCAAAGTACTTACCATTCAATAATCTGCAGATGTCGAACTCGGAATGAAGTTAAAAAAATTCAAGCTGAATGGTGATTCAAAAGCAGCACAACAGGAACGTGTTCACTAATATCCAACGGAACAAACGGTTTGTACAGTACTCCCATCTAATGGTCATTAAAAGAAGGTTTAAATAAAAGGTCTGAGAAGTCCTGTTGGGATTCATGGAAAATTTTTCATGTTATTAGATTTTACATACAATGGGACTGATAAGTCCCATCGGGGCATAAAGGGTTAATTTAGTTTTCATATATAAAAATTTTATGGGACTGTTTTTGTTTTGGACGCCTGATAAAGCTGGCGTTGAAATTGCATGTTTTATGTTAGAGTAATAAAGGTTTTTATTTAATCCCATAAATAGCTTTGCCTTTTGTTGAAAGGAAGCTAAAAACCCGTACTAAGTTATTCTAAAACAATGTATCTTTTTGGAGGTGCTAATAAAAAAAGTTTATTTGACCTAAAGAAAATGTTCCACAACAAAGCAAAATATTATCCGTATAAGTAATGTCCTTGGAGATGGGGGCTGAAGCCCTCTAACGTCCTTCCCATGGATTCATCACTGATAATGAAGATGTAAATCTAAGCTGTCAGTGTCAACTACAGCGTTTTTATGAACTTGGTTTATTGTTTTTTAGGAAGCTGCTGTGACTTGAGTGATAGAGCCTCGAATGATTTACTGTTTATGGATTAAGCTGTGACAATTGTTCTGCAAATTGTTTCTGTTGATGCAATAAAATTTGAGTTACATCCTTCCAACTTGTTTGGCTTCCGAGTTTTCTAGACACTCCGTGTCTCAGATCAACACCTCTACTAACTTATCGTTTGACTGTCACCTCGATAAAAGCTGCAAAAATACGCAAGGAACATTGATTATATATGCAGTGAAATAAATCTGCATTCATGGATATATCAAGTATATATTCTACTTACTTGATTACCGTATTTGTGCATTTGATTAAAGTTTGCTGATTTTTGGACTTATGTATTTGCGGAATATCGAGGAAACACTCATAAATTCTTCTGAGAGATTGCTATGAAATGTTTACTAACACAATTAACCAAAATAGTAGGCATGGTAAACAAGGCAATTCAAAACGTTAGTCTTTGTTGAAAATCACCTCCTGTAATGACCATAGTCATTCAGGGTAACTTTGATCCACATCTTCTATATTTTCATTTTCCTCTTTAAGCTTTAATAATATTTTCAGACCAAATGGCACAAAATGAAGGAATAAAATATAAATTTTAGCTTAATTTATACAAATTATTAGATGCTAACGATAAAAACTAAAAATAATAAATAAATTACTTGGTGCAAAATTACCCTGCTATTTAGCGTAATTTTGAATCAGTATCAGAAACTGCATCTAAAATCCTTGCTTTATTGAATCTACAAGTCAGAGCTACTTTGAATCAGTAAAATTAAGATTAAAATAGAGCTTGAAAGCAATACTCCAGAAAAAGAGCTGACTTGCTAAATTGACTATGTACCATATTGCAAACTTATTTTCTAAAATACAGAGCAGAAAACCAGTTTCACAGTCTTGTCAGTAGAGTGCAGCAGTGGGCCATAATTAGCCTTTAAAATATACTGAAACTAGGAGGTGGCACAGAGTTATCCTGTACTCCTTATCACTCGGCTGCATCAGAAGTATTCGCATACACAAGAATCAAAATTTAAAATTTCCAACAATCAACAATCTGAGGATGTAGTATGGCAATAAAAAATGTGTCTGTGATGAGCTTAAATTTTTTATGCTTAGCTTACTACAATGGTTTTCGTGTTTTTAAAAAACTCAATTTAAAATGTTGATATTGAAAACATAAATTAAAAAACTTGTAAAATGCATACAAGTAATAATGGCTGTATGTATGTTTCAAAAGACTTAAAAGGTGGTGCTCTTTCTTCTCCATTGATCAGTGGAAAGATTTTGTGAATGATAAATGTCAGGAAATCTTTGTAATGAAACTAAAATGTCAGATAATTATGCAGAAAGATTTTCTGCATGATCATCTGACATTGTCGAACAGAGAAACGAATCACCCATGCTAAAGAAATAACTTTCATTGTAATTATAACACCTTAGTATAGGTACTATTATAATTGTTATAGACGTCGCTATAACATTTAAATAAGCTAATTTTCTAAATATGGAATATTTTTTGTTTATCTCAGCAACACGACTATTCAAACAAAATTAAGCATGATCAACTGTAGTCAAATTGGGTAACTTTTGAATTAAAATGAAGTAGTAACTTTTTTTCAAAACACATAATATATCCCAGGAATTAAGCTCATCTTAAATAATCTCTTTTTCGCCTCCCTAAGATACTGCCAAACCCTAAGCCAAGATCGAAGCGATGGATCAGTACGAGTTATCCCGAAAGTCAGTGGGATACCGAAGACTGCAAGACGGCCAGTGCTGAATACTTTGTCCACAATCTGATGTCAGTCGTACGCTTCAGTGACGTTCTGAAGAAGATACCGCCTGATGCCGTCACCATAGAAATAGGTCCCCACTTTCTGTTGCAATCCATCCTGAAGAGATCCATTGGACAAGGTGGTGCTTACATAGGTCTTATGAAAAGGAATGATGAAAACAGTATAGGATTCTTTTTGGAATCTTTGGGAAAGTAAGAAAATACCTTATTGATGTCGAAACTCATTGGATGCAATTAAAATACAATATTACATCGAAACAATTGCATCACTTTTAATCTTAAGTTGTGCTGCAGCTACAAGTTATTTAAAGTGTATTTTAGAGAAATTGATTTATTTTAAATTAAAAAATAATATTTTTGAGTCCTATAAAAGAATCATCCCCAATGAAAAATAGTAGGGTAATTCCGGAAAAGATGGACCACGTTTTTCTTCGTTCTCTAAAAGCCATATATTTATATATATATTACTTTTCACTGTATAGATATATAGTGTATGATATTTCTTACAAAAATCCTAATGCAGAAGATCATATCTGTAAAGAATTTTTTTTAAATCATTTTTAAAAAAATATTTACTATGTGTCCGTCTCAACTGAGCTACTCCGGGTGAGATGGACCATATAAATGGGAAAGATGGAACACCATAAAATAATGAAAAAGTTGTGCATGTATTAAATTTATAAATGTATATTTCCATTACATGAATATTATAATTAAATTACTCGCAATTAAATTAATTTTAGTTTATTTTTACATGAATTACTATGTGCCATTTAATATATATGAAATTGTTTTTGTGAAACTGATTTTATGTGCTATGACTTAAGGTTGACACAAAACCTGGTCCATCCATCCCGCCTAGACGTGGTCCATCACTCCCGATTGTCCGGATGACAAGTACAACCCACCCTGACTCTACATAGTGGATTTCACGTCGCCATTTTAGGTTATGTGGAAGTTTACATGTTACCAGAGATCATATCATCAAAACTAGATAGATGACATATAAAATGAAACTTTTAATTGAAGAATTATAACCATATAAAAAAATTATTTCACTCACCAACAGCAACTTGGTAATTAGCTGAAAAATTATTATGTTTTTTCAGCAGAAAATAGTAGCACGTCTTATAAAATCTCTTTAATTGTCTTACTGAGATAGTGGCGCCATATATGGAGAGGCGCATTAACTAAATATTTGACTGGTCCTTATCATCCGGTGGTCCATCTATCCCGGAATTACTCTATAGGTAACATTTAGAGTTCTTATACAGAATCCCACAATCCATTTGCATTCTGTGACAGTTTAGACATGAATCGATTTCAAATGCAAAAGAATAAGTGTACAGACATTTACAATATAGCTAACTTTTCATTTAAAATATAGGAAACCCATTTGTAGTTCTCTTACAATCTCTCTCAAAATTACATTAATAGTGATAGAGCTTTTACAGATTATATACCAAAAATTTTGCTGAATTGTCAAATTCATCATGCAACTAGAGTGATTGAGTTTGGCGACTTTTATAGATATACTAGCTGCGTGCCCGTTCTCCGCACGGTAGGGAACGAAACTTTTTCTTACATGTATAGTTCGAATTGATTCCAGTAATGTGGAATGTAAAAATAAACAAAATGATTTGACTCTTGGCGTAAAGTTACTCATTAGTTATTCGTAAAGTTAGTATAAATACTGATCTGAGAACATTGTTAATATTATGAAACAAAAAACTATGTCGGTGTCATTGGCAATCAGAAAAAGAAAAGCGTGACGGTTCCTAAAAATTTCTAACTTTCAAAATGTCTCATTTCTAATGCCTACAATGGGGTTAATAAACCACAATGTTATTTCTATGGCGAAAATTTGCACCTTTGACGTTCCGCCACGCCTTAACCGTTCGACTTTTTCTGATTTTCTCTTTTGATGGCACATCTACGGGCCGGGACCTTTCTTCAGACGCCTCAACCGATTTTTTACACCCAGCCGTTCTCTCAATTTAGTTGCCGAAAGAAAAACATGTTTCAAAATAATATATAGATAGTATAATATAATATAATACAGCTAACTTTTCATTTAAAAAATAGGAAACCCATTTGTAGTTCTCTTACAATCTCTCTCAAAATTACATTAATAGTGATAGAGCTTTTTCAGATTATATACCAAAAATTTTGCTGAATTGTCAAATTCATCATGCAACTCGAGTAAATGAGTTTGGCGACTTTTATAGATATATTGCCGAACATAACAGTAAAAATAATTCTCCAAAACTCTGAGTTTCTTGGTGATTCTGCACATACGAGTTTCAGTAATTGATTTTAATACAAAGATTTTTTTAACAAATATCAGGGTATTTTTTTTTTTTTGCACAGGCAGAAAAACAAAACTGTTACGTTGCTAAACGATCACTGGCGTGGTAACTAGGTCTTTAATCTTTCAGATTATATGTGGAAGGTGTTAATCCGAAGATCGAGAACCTCTACAGGCCTGTCCAGTTTCCCGTTCCCCGAGGGACACCCATGATTTCCGACCTAATCCAGTGGGACCATTCCAGGTCGTACAAAATAGTGAAATGGACACCAAGTTTGGGGCCCTACAAGCGCAAATTTGAACTCGATAGCGAAGACAGATACCTCCTGGACCATTTCATCGACGGAAGATCCCTATTTCCGGCAACGGGCTACATACTGCTGGCCTGGGAGGCCATTTCCAAGAGGATGCTGAAAAATATTGAAGAAGTCAGCGTCGTCATCGAAGATTTTAAAATTCATCGGGCGACCATTCTCAGTTCTGGATGTGAGTACCACCTTTAATATATTATATGGATTTGGATGTGGGTTAATGTAAAATCCATTATGTATTATTAATTGTAATCACCCTTTGCAGCTATGTACTTTTACGTGACTCTGTTCGAAGACAGCGGCAGGTTTGAGATAATGCAGAATAACACTTTGGTAGCTAGTGGCAGAGTATATGATGACGATGATATTGCATTTTGTGAAGAACAGCCTACGATAAACGAAGATACTTCATTTTGCGTATCAGGAGAGGAAATCTATAATGAACTAAGGATCCAGGGATATGAATATGGACCATCCTTCAGGCGACTTGTGGAAACAAGCTTCACGGGTAATCTTATGAACATAAGTACTGTTATTTTTTATTTATAATACTACAAAACATTCAGAAATTGTTCCCTTTATATACCTAAAACATGCATTAATCCTCCAAGTTCTTGGCACAAAATATTCTATTAATTTACCTTCAGGTTTCAGTGAAATAAACCACCAGCTTTGGAAATTAAATATAGTTTAACTACGTTAAAATTGTAACTTACCGACTGCCAATGTATTAACTACGTTTGAAAGCATTACTTAGAACTGATTTTCACTTTAATACATCTTCTTTTATCCAAATTAATTTTTTTTTTATATTATTGCTGGGACCGAATTTTTGTTTTCTCACATTTGTGACATTGGATCCCAGAGCAGCGTTCGAGGCCGATCAATGGTGGCTAAAGTGTTCAAGTGGGTTTTGGTCTACCGCGTGGCACTCGAA
Organism: Cheiracanthium punctorium; assembly: GCA_038373885.1. Taxonomy (NCBI): domain Eukaryota; kingdom Metazoa; phylum Arthropoda; class Arachnida; order Araneae; family Cheiracanthiidae; genus Cheiracanthium; species Cheiracanthium punctorium. Next base: position 368,830 of record JAWZYV010012973.1, on the reverse strand, counting down.
CTAACAATGATGCCTCTTTTATATAAGAGTGTGAAAGGGTAATCATGGGTTTAGTCAGGTGTTAAACTCTATAGCAATCCCTGTCTACCTTATGAGCAAATTATTAGAACTTTTAGAGAGTGTAGAACATTGTTTTATTTTTGCCTTCGTTCAAAACTGTTCGGTTCAAAGAGTAACTCGTCAGTATGAAGTACTTCACCTTATTTATCCACGCGTTTGATTCATTTTATAATGTTGCCAATTTTTCCATAAAATGTCTATTGCAGGTAAGGAAGGCTTTGTCGAGTGGAAGGACTGGATATCCTTCATGGATGCTATGCTGTTGTTTTACATGCTGTCCAATACCAAATCTTTATTTATGCTGCCAACTGGAGCACTGTCTTTCAAAATTTGTCCACAATCGCTTAGAAAAGGACTGAAGGAGACCCAGGAAATGGGTTTACCGGGTAAGTAAAGACAGTTTCCTAAGGAAATCGAATAGTATATTTCAGTGAAAACAAAATCTGCATAAATTGTAAATAGGCAGGGCCGAACTTTGGGGGATGCCAAGATACAACGCCAATATGCTCCATAAATGCAAAACTGAAAATAGATAAATTTTGTGATTAATCTTAAGCTCTGTTGGTATAGAGTTTACAAAAAATTCCCAATTTGTGGTTCAAGCTGCTCATGGAACTTCAATATTCTGTAGATCCATATACATTTTTAATGTCTTTTTTTCTGAATAATTAGAAACAAATCAAAATTTGACTTTGCATACTCAGGGGTTTTGATTCAAAATTTTCAGTTTTTAAAAATTGATCGAAGTTTTGATAGATTAAACTATCTGGAGATTTAAAAAAAACAGCACATTTGCGTATTTTGTTAAGGGTAATTTTCAAGTTTATTTATTAGGTCTTTTTATAAACCACAGACTTGGATATAGGATGATCATCGACGTATTCTATAAGAGCTAAACAAAATTTGACAGTAAGATGGCGCTGAGAATCAAAATCATTCAGTTTATGTTGTGCGTATGCGTGCGTTACTGGCAGATTGTATCATGATTCGTCGATATGCGTTGCCAGGGGATGTTTATGCAGCTATCATTAAAAGAGGATCGAGCTTCCCTTTGAGAATGTGACGCAATTTCGCTCGTCTGTCGCTACTCAACGATCGTCTAACATCCAAATCCGTGTTATAAATTAATACTGGGAATTTAGAGAAAAGTTTTTCTTTTTTTTCATTATTTTGGAATCAAATTTCTGTGAGCTATACAGGGAGGGGAAAAACTCTAGGCACAGCCTTGCATGTAAGTGCCCGTCTACAGTGGAACTGATTCTCGACTGCGGGCTAAATTTGTTCGCCTACACTTTTATATTTCAGTAATTTTTCTATTTTTGAAGTAAAACTTCTTTAGGCGCGACTAGGGAGCAACTCAGATTTTTTCTGACGGAAGAAACGCTCAGTAAAGGAAGTGACGTATATGTGATATACTCCTCAAAAAGAAGAACCACAGAAAAACCTACCTTTTCGACCACTCCGCTGCTTTCGCCGACTTCCTGTAAAAATACGCAGAACCTGTTAGGGAAAGAAACGGCGAGAAAAACAGTCAAGAGCCGTATCTTTGAAACATCAATCTTTATTTTAAAAATCAATCAGCGTTTTGAAGGTACATCCAACATAATATTTTACATGTAATCCCAACCTCATAGGAGGTTCTCGGTAATCCTTATTTATAGATGAATAATATACATGGTTTTGAAAAAGCACAAAGAACCTGCCTCATATCGAACCGGAACAGTAGATGGAAACGTCAGTTTAAGAACACTTTTCCTGGATTCTGACCCAACTTCCAGACAGAAAAATGGTTTACGAACATGGGCATGGAACACCAAAATTAAAGGGACAGTCGCTGCAAACGAACCTAAACAGCAGAGGGAAATTTCCGTTTAACAACACTGTTAGAGGATCATACTTCGATCCCAACATGCAGACGAAAATTTCAGTGTATGAAAAAGTGAAAGAACAGCACAAAGAATGGAAGTGGCCTGCGATCGAACCCGACCATCAGGCGAAAACTACGGTTTAAGAACAATGTGATAGAAAAACATGAAGAAATGGAACCTGCAATCGAGCCAAACTAGCAGACGAAAACTTCATTTTAAGAGCACGGAAACAGAATAATTCTTCGAACAAAACCAGCAGAGGAAAACAAAGGTTTAAGAACACTCCAATAGAAACACGCAATAATAGACCCTGCGTGCATTCGATACTAACCAACATAAGAAAACACCAGTTTAGGAACACAGTTAAAGAAAAATACCACAACATAGACCTTCTCTCGATTCAAACACTACGGGAAAACGTTTTAAGAAAACAGTGAAAGAATAATAGTTCAACACGGACACTTCTTGGATGCTAACCCGATATCCAGACGGAACAACGGTTTAAGAGCATGGGTATGTAACACCACAAAGAAACAAACACTGGCTTCAAATGGTTTAAGAACAAAATAAAAGAATAACAAATGGATACTCCGTGAATTCTAACCCTCAAGACGGAGAAACGGCTTAACACGAGATGGAACAACACAAAGAAACGGACCCTGGCTGCAATCAATCCCAAACAATAGGCAGAATATGCAGTTTAAAAACACGGATACAGAATAATAATTCGAAACCTACCAGCAGACGAAATCAACGCTTAAGAATACTGTGTTAGAAAAACACAAAAAAAAAAAATTTACACTACCTGCATTCGAACCCAACAAACAGAGGAAAACATCAGTTACAGAACACAGTTAAAGTATAATATTAGACTATGGACATTTCCCCCATTCAAACCCCAACCCCCAGACGGAACAATGGTATAAGGAAACAGTTAAAGAATAATACTATACAACATGGACACTTCCTGCGGATTAAGTAAGTATCACGAATTACCGACGATTCTTACTAGAGATTTTAATATTAATTTTCGCTCTCAAGAATCTCAGCCGCAAGTTGATTTTTTAAAAGAAAAAATTGATCTAACTATGAATACTTCTCGACTTCAATCAACAACGAGTTTCGGTACAACGATAGATGCTGTATTTTCAAGAAAATTAGCAAATTTAGAGAGTAACATTTATGTTTCACACTATAGTTACCAAAAACCTATAACATCATACATAAAATATTATGATGACATTCAAGTACCTATTTCCAATGAATAATATGAATATAACATTTATATAATCTTTGTAAAGTACATGAATAATAAATATAATTAAATTATAATATGATATTTATTTTAAGTTAAAGTTTAATCATTTCAGTGATATGTGTCGTAAACGTTCAAAGAAGTTTTACCTCAATCGCGCGTAAAGATTACACGCACACACTTTTTTTTCTGCGAAGTTTAGAAGTAATTTCATCGCACTAATAAAATGCATCATGTCTTTTATTTCTCAGTCATTTAAAAACTTTAATCGTTTCTCTCAAAATTTATTCTTTTTACGAATGTCATAAAAAAATTCAGAATGAGTTTGAAATAAATAAGTTTAAAATAAAATTAAGATAATGTAAAAGATATAAGGTAAGTAAAATATTTTTATATTTTTAAGTGACTTTGAGATAGATTGAGCACTAAAATTTCAAAACTTACACATTAGCCCCAAATTTTTCTTACTATCTTGTATTTAAAAATTATGCATTGATTTACGGTCTTGTTAAAGATAAGCGTTTCTTTAAAGCTAATGACCAAAAATAATTCAGATTATTGTGTTTTTTAATAGTCTTAACCTTTTTAATAAAATATAGCAGCTTTTCTCAAAATACATAAAAAAGTCTCGGAAACTACAACAATTAAAGATAAAATTTTAATTTCTATCTGCAAGGGGCATTCAAAAAGTAAGTTACACTCGAATAATGCAGTTCAAAAACACTTTATTGAGGAGTGCACTACAATACGACACACATACAGCACACAATTTCTCTACATAATCTCCCAGTCGCTGCAGACATTTGTGGGAACGTTACACAATCGTTAGATGCCTTGATGATAGAATATCGCTCCTTGGGATCGGAGCCAGCGTAGAACACCTGTCTGTACCTGGCCATCGTTGGAAAATTGTCTTTCACCCAAAGAGCATTTGGGTGGAAGACAATTTTCCAGGAACACGTGAAGTTGCAGGACGCCAGGTCGGGACTGTACGGTGGATACTGCCAGACATCCCATTCAAAGCTCGCACAACACGAAATCCTGTGTTGTGCGTGCCTTGTGAGGTCTTGCATTGTCATGCAAGAGGACAATGCCTTTGCTTGAAGCGTTTTGCCCACAAAAATCGTACTGTCCCACGTACTTCCACGTTCGAGTAAGCTTCCACTTTACGCGCCATTTCTTTCTCGTACTACGCACCAACGGTTGTCACTATCCGAATGAAATTGCTACCGTTATAAGCCGTGGAACTGAACTATGGTCTGCGCAAGTTTTGGTCTTGTTTAGCAATGTTGCCATCTGTGGAGGAACAAGTGTGTTTTTGATCTTTTAATTAGAGTTTTTATTCAAACAACGACGAATTTATTAATTGCAAACATTTTATTTTTACGACAAAAAAAACGAAAACATTTACATTCCCTTTTTTCTTCGAACATGAACCAGAACCTCTGGCGTGTTGCCAAAAATGTTTTCTCTTTTCTCTCTTCAAATTAATTATGAGCTCTTCGCCAGGGCAACCCATGATGACGTCTAAGTGACGTAAGAAATCGGTGCGCCCAAACATGCCGCCCGGCATTGCAATGTGACAAAATTCAATCATATATCAACATGAAAGTTTACAATATAAATGCACTATAGTTACACTTACTATATGACTATGTACAATACAAACATAATCACAATAATAACAAATTATGTAAGTCTTATGTACAAATATTCATGTTACCTCCATCAAGGTGTTAAAGGTAGCAGACACAGTCTGGAAAGAGTTCTTTTGAATACACCTGTCTGCGTTTTTACATCAACAACTCTAATAATTTTATCTTTCCCTGGGTATTTAATAATAATACGTCCCAAAGGCCATTTACATACAGGTACATTATCTTCCTTTACTATGACCATATCACCGATTTTTATGTCACTTTCTTCAAACATCCATTTTGAACGTTGTTGTTGATTATTTAAATAGCTATTGCACCATTTTTTGACATACTGTGTCTACTACTTTATTAGTTTTTTGCCATAGACTGAGCTTGTTAGTTTTAATGTCCAATGAAGGCGGTTCCGGTATTGCAGTAAGTGGTCTCCCTGGAATAAAATGTGCCGGTGTTAGCACCTCCAAATCGTCTATCTCAGCTGAAAGAGGAGTCAGAGGACGTGAATTTAACATTGCCTCAATTTGTACGAGAAGGGTTAGAAATTCTTCATATAACAAGAGTGTACTGCCTACGATACGTTTCATGCAATATTTCAATGATTTTATCCCTGCCTCCCAGAGACCACCGAAATTGGGAGCTCTAGGAGGTATAAACTTCCATTCTATTTTTTCTTCAATAGAGAAATTTACTAACGATTCATCTTGAAATTTTATTAAATTAAAGAGTTGTTTCAATTCGTTGTTTGCACCAACAAAATTAGTAGCATTATCCGAGAAGATTTTTGAACATTAGCTCCTTCTCGCTATAAAACGTTTAAGGGCTGCAATTAAGGATTCCGTTGTGAAATCGGAAACAATTTCCAAATGAATTGCCTTTGTCACAAGACAAATAAATAGGCTAACATAAACTTTCGAAGGAGAGGCTTTACGTTGGTATTTGTTTTTTATGAAAAATGGCCCACAAAAATCAATTCCAACTGAATTGAACACAAAATCTCGGTTGATTCTTACTTCAGGCAAATCTCCCATTTTTTGATTACATGTTTTAGGATTCACTCTAAAGTATAAAATACAACCATGAACTAATTTCCTGCATAAATTTCGCCCATTTAAAGGCCAATATTTGTGTCTTATTTGATATAAAAGAGTTTGTGGGCCAGAGTGTAAATATTTTTCATGGTAGTATTTAATTATCAATAAAGTTAGCTTATTTTTGGCGGGAAGTAAGGTGGGATGTTTCCACTCATAAGAAATGGATGCATTATTTAATCGCGCCCCTACCTTTATTATTCCTGATTGGTCAAGGAAAGGATTAAGATTTTTTATCTTACTTGTGGGAGCCACATTACCATTTTTCCTGAGACATCTTATGTCATCTTTAAACTCACTATTTTGGGCAATTTTTACTAATACATTTTCTGCCGACTCCAGCTCTTTTTTTGTGAGAAGACCAGAATATTTCTCAGCATTTCGACGACAGTTTTTAGCAAACCTGAAAATAAAGGCTAAAACACGTACAATTTTAGCAAATTTGTTACTAATATTACACAAAGAATCAAGGATATCTGGAACGAGTTCAATAGAAAGAGTTAATTTAGAGTCATCTAATTCAGAGTTCTGGAAATTCTTCTTCATTTCGGGAAGAATATCTTCTTCGGATATTTTAAGATCTTCCTCACTCTTTGGAAGGTAACGAGACATCAGGAATGTCGGTCCATTCCACAACATGCTGCTTTCTAAAAGGGAATGAATACTAGTACCTCTGGACAGTTGATCGGCAGGATTATCGTTGCCAGGGCAGAGAAACCAACTGTTTATAACAGTCAATGACTTGATTTCTTTCACTCGATTAGCTACGAAATGTTTCCATTTTTTGTTCGAACTCTTTATCCAATACCAGACAATTTTAGCATCTGTCCAAAAGTAAGTTGATGATATTCTTTTCGAATCAATAATTGGTTTGATTTTACTAGTCAAACATGCTGCTAATAAGGCGCCAAGAAGTTCCAACCTTGGTATCGTGACCTTTTTAAGGGGAGCAACTCGGCTTTTCGATGCGATGAGATTCACTTCAACTCTGTTTTGTTTCACCACACGTACATAGACTGCCACCCCAAAGGCCTTCTTACTTGCATCACAGAAACTATGGATTTCGATTTTTTCAATTTCATCATCAGAAGTGTAAAGAATGTTTCTGGGAATTTTCAGTTCAGAAAGCTTTGGAAGTTCAGCACACCAGAGCAACCATTCTTCTAATATGTCTTCTGGCAAGGTTTCATCCCAAGGAATTTTTCTTGTCCACAATTTTTGGAAAAGGCATTTTGCTCGCACGGTAAATGGAGTCAACATTCCAAGGGGGTCGAAAATCTTCTCTACTGCTTGCAGAAGAAAACGTTTTGTATTCTTTTGACAAGACAAGAACTGAACCAAACTTTGAACTTCCATTGTAAGGCAGTCATCTACAGTGTTCCATGCCATTCCTAAGACCTTTGCTAAATTGGATCCTAAGCTAATCGAATGATATTGTGCTTGAGTGTCAAATCCACATTCTTTCCAATTTTTCATTAAGGCTTCTTCATTAGATATCCTTTTTCGAAGAGTCATATTTGCTTTCTTCATTATTTCTTTCGCTTCGCAAGAGATTTTTAGAGCATCTTGTATACAATCCGCAGCAGCAATGAAATCGTCTACATATAAGCAATTATCAATTAATTCTACAGTAGTTAGGTTTTCGATTTGAAATTGTTCTATGTGTTTCTTTATTGTTGCTGATAACAAGAAAGGACTAGCGTTCACTCCAAAGAGGACACGCTTGAACCGGAAAGTCTGAAGAATCTTTTCATTTTCTTTTGCTTCTTTAAGCCACAAAAATCTTACTGCATCCCTGTCTTTATCAGACAATGATATCTGTAAAAAGGCTTGAGCGATATCTGAAGTCCATACAATTTTATTCAATCTTAAATTAACAAGAACGTCAAGCAGATTCAGATTAAGATTTGGACCTGGCCACAAGCAGTCAATTAAAGACAACTTGTTGGTGTCGTGTGAACTTGCATCGAACACGATTCGTGTTTTTCTTGTAAGTCTTTCTTCCCTGCACACAGCTTGATGAGGTAAATAGTAAGTTGGTGCATCCGACGTTTTCTGGAGATGTGCATCTTCAATTATTTATTGTTGTAAGTATTCTTCGATTATGTCTTTATATCGTTTGTACAAATCTTCATTTTTGTCAAATTTTCTGTGTAAACTGTGTATTTTCTGTGTAAGGCGTTGCCTAGCGACATTATAATTGTTTGCAAGTTCAGGTGAATCTGTCTTCCATGGAAGACGTACCACGTAACGACCATTTTTAAAGGTTGTAGTTGTATCAAATATTTTCATTGCCTGATCCTCTTCTAATTTTACATCTTCATGCACTATTACTAGAGATTCTAGTTCCCAAAATCGCTTCAACTCATTATCCCAGGGCTCGTTTTCTTGTATTAAATTACAGCGGATTTCATGAGACGGTTGAAGTTCTTTTAGAGACCCTGTAGCAATCCACCCAAACACAGATTCTTGAATGAGCATTTGATCGTTAATCTTGCAAGTATTCCCTTTTAAAATCTTAAAGAGCAGTCCCGCACCTATTAGTGCATCGATTTTTCCTGGTTTGAAGTATGCTGGATCAGCTAATTCAACAAATTTAGGTATATTAATTTCAGAGATATCTAGATGTGTAGAAGGGGTAAAACTTGTAATTTTTGGAACAAGAAAAAATATTTCATTTGAAGAAAACGATTTATCCCTGTTACTTATGCACGCTTGTGCTGACGATTTTATAGTAATGACGTTTCGGCCCAAGCTAGATACAGGCGCATTAATAGTTTTCTTGATTAATGACAAGTTATTTGCAAGTTCTATCGTCATGAAATTAGATTGCGATCCAGAATCTAAAATGCACCTAGCAGGGATAGATTTACCCTATCTATTAGTCACCCAAACGATGGCTGTTGAAAGCAAAACTGTTTTATTGTTCATTATCGAATTTGACGATACAGAACTGAAATTTTTTGTTAAATTAGAATCTTCTACTTCGTTTTCTTTTAGACTCTGGTTAACATCAAAAGTGTCATCAGTGTTCGATGAGCTACTTGCATTTTCGAACGAGTGCGGCGTTGCGCCGTCTCTATGCAGCAAAATATTATGATTCAATCTGCACAGACGATAGACATACTTTGTTTCGCAATCTTAACTTATGTCGACTGCTCAAGCAATTTTTACATAATGAAAGTTTCTGAACAGTCTCGAAACGTTACACAGGATTATTTTTCAAAAATATTTCACAATTATATAATGCATGCGATCTATTCTTACAAAGGGGGCCAATTCGGTTACTATCACGGTTTTCACGAGAAACTAATATTTTAGTTTTATTTTGTACTGAAATTATTTTAGGCTTCATTACTACATTATAACTCTTTTCTATATTCTCCAACACTTGACATATTTTTTGTAAAAAATCAATAAATGAATTCCAATTTGGAAGCTCGTTTGAGTTTAAAGTAAACTCGTAGTTTTTTCTACTTTCCTTATCTAATTTCTGCAGAACAATATTTATCAACAGCATTTCGCTGAATGGTTTTAATTCTAACTTCAATAATTTTAAAGCCCTTAAATGCTTTTGGTAGCAATCAACTAAGTGTCTGAAATCCTTAGATGACTCATGATTTATTTTTTCAAAACTCAAAATCGCATTTAAATGCGTACTTACTATCAAACGTTTGTTTTCAAATCGTTAATTTAGAGCTTTGAACAACGAAGAATATGTGTCATCTAAGGTTTGTATTTCTTTTGCGGGACCAATTAGGGCCGACTGTAAATAATAAAGCTTATGAGAATCACTTAATTGTACATTAGAATCAATTATCATTTCAAATTGATTCTTGAAATTCGATCATTCATCATATTTGCCAGAAAATTTCGGCGGTGGAATATCTGGCAAACGAACAACTGCGCTATTCTTGTTCTCAACTTTTGCAATATTTTCAAATGATTTATTTAATGCATTTTCTTTATTAGAAGTCAAAGATGTAATGAGAGATTTGAGACCTACCTCTGCTTCTTCTATTTCCAGAGCCTTATTATCGCATGGGCAAATCGGGACTTTGCCCAGGGCCCCCGGCTTTAAAGGGCCCCCAATATCAAATGTTGTTCTTTTTTACATCAAAATTTCATGAAAAATACAACAAATTTCATAGATGGGGGCCCCCAAATTCAGCAGTGCCCGGGGCCCCAGTTGGACGTAATCAGGCACTGTCTATTTCTTTTTCCATTTCAACGAAAATGGCTCATGCTCGTTCAATTCTTTATCCGAAACTATCGAATAGTAATTTCCTTTTAATTCATCGAGTTTTTCTTCTTGTTTACGTAAAAGTTCCAATTTTGTACGAATTAATGTTTCTGTAGATTTTTCGGCTTCTTCCTTTAGAAACGTTACAATACGAGTTATTTGTCCTTTTAAATTACTTCGTTTTCTATCCAGAACGTTTATATCCAAAGCCATTTCACTGAATTTCTTTTATTCTAAAAGCGTACTATAATCCAAAGTTCTGCGGTTCTATGACGGACCATAATATGTTTTTGATCTTTTAATTAGAGTTTTTATTCAAACGACGACGAATTTATTAATTGCAAACATTTTATTTTTACGACAAAAAAACGACAGCATTTACATTCCCTTTTTTCTTCGAACTTGAAAGAGAACCTCTGGCGTGTTGCCAAAAATGTTTTTCTCTTCTCTCTTCAAATTAATTATGAGCTCTTCGCCAGGGCAACCCATGATGACGTCTAAGTGACGTAAGAGTTTGGTGCGCCAAACAAAGTTTAACTTAGTTTTTTAATGCCCATTGTATTTCTACAGGAAATTTCTATAGTTAACGTAGGAAGTTGGAGAAATGTGGAAAAAATTGTACGGTTTTAAGAATTTTGTTGCAATCGTAGTCGATCAAAAAATCGGAATTTTATATAACTTTGACAATGAAACAAATAAGAGTTGAATTTTAGATACAATTAAAAGTTAATCATAAATTCCTCTGAAATTAAATAATCATAGTAATAGAGAAGACGCATAAAACATTATTTATAGATTACACTTCGTTATTATTTTCTTATTCGTCAGAACATGTTGAACAAACAAAGAAAAGAAAGAAATTTTCGATTTTGAATATTTTTTCCTAAAGAAGTATTTTACTGTTAGATTCTTAAAATGTTTATAAACTGAGAGAAAAAATATAATTAAGGGGGTGCCATCACACGAACTTGCATTTTGTAAGTACGCAAACAGGAATGATTATAAAAGAGCTAGTAAGTAAGATGAAAGTTATGGTCACGGTGTTAGAAAGCAGTGTAATTTTTGGTTTATGCTCTTTATGTTAGATGTTGATTACAATCTCCATGCATCAAAAAAATTTTATAAATGTATTTCTATTTAGTATTATTAATATGTCCATGTTCTACTATTGTAAACATTTTACTTGTTATTCTTTAAAAATATTAAATTCATATACTTTTCCGCCGCAAGTAAAATTTATAATTTTTCGTAGTTAAGTGAACAGAAAATAAATTTGTATAAGTCAACGTAATTCCTACTCATAGCAATTAAATTATTTTGTACTCTTTCCCATTCACATGCGCACTTATGTCAGTGAGTGTGTGCGATAAGATTTGAAAGAAGAATATTTTTTTAAACCTTCCTCGAATTCATATTTTAAAGTTATGTTTATCTTTTTAATTTTTTTATCTAGTAGTATGATAATTTATTTTTACATATTGTTTTTATTCATTTAAGCACTTAAAAATATTATACCTGCACCAAAGCATAGCACAGTGTTTGCTAATTAAAATATTCGGAAATATTTACCGTGGAGAATTGAAATGAAAAATGAATAAACTCAGTCCGAAAAATAACTAGTGAGTTTCAGAAAAAAGACTCATTGCAAATTCCTTAGCAATGCTCATATCTATGTTGCTTCCAATAAATTTCCACTTCGTATTGTTTTTAATAACAGTTTCACCATGTGACACTCAACTAAGTTCCCTTAAGTATTTCCCCTTAACTTATTTTTTAAGGATTGTCTATATGTTCAATTTCCATGTCTTTCAGGTTTACCTGTAAGTTTTCATTCAGACACTAAGGTATGCCGAACAGTGGGAATCGAAATCAGAAATTTAGAGGTAGATGCAGCGCCCCAGCACACGAAGCCTGATAACTGCATACTCGAAGAATACAAATTCATTCCTTACATTCAGAACTACGCATCTCTGAATCAAAATAAAGAACTAAAAAAATACATGACTGCATGCAACAAATTAATTGACGAGTTAAAAGATAGTTTAAGAATAGATCTAAGAGACAGCAAGTTCCCTCTCAATCAGAATAACATCGATCTGGACAGTTACATAGAAGAAGAATCCAATGAGAGGAAAATATTATCAACTTTAAAAGAGTTATTATCCGCTCAGAAAGAAAAAAATAGTGAAAAATTTAAAGAGATAGCTCATTCGTACATCGGAAATTTGGGTATGGATATTACGAACTCGCTGCTTCTCAACGATTACTGCTTAAGGTTCATGTTCGATATTATATCAGAGAACAGGCATGGGAGATTGAACGTTATTGAAGTGAACAACAACTTCACAGAAGTTTTATCGGAAGTCGTGGAAGCAGTCGAGAGAGGATCCATGTCGAAGTTTAAAAGTAAAATTTTAGTCAGCAAAGATACTGAAAATGTAGATAAGAACAGGTTAAACGAAAACGACATTAAGTTGTGGTCGTACGACTCCTTATCTGCAGTTGCTCAAGAAAAAGACAAAAGCGTAGTCATAAGTTCAATTGGGGCTGAAACAGGGGAGGAGGCTCAGCAACACGTCAAGTTGATATCATCCATGGTCGAAGAAAGGGGTTTCGTTTTGTTGTTCCACAAAAATCGCTGTCTACCCCCAGAAAATCTATTTGCTTCTTTGTCTGGAGATAAAATATCCATAGTTCCAGAATCTGTCATCGAAGGTTATTTCACGAAGGAAAATCTAGTCATCGTCAGCAAGATTACAGATGACGTATCTGGAATTCTGTACTTGCTGAGACGTAGTGTTGAACGAGAACCGAAAAACATTATACGGATATCTGAAAAATCTTCTTGGTTGGATAAAGTGAAAGTCAGTGTTTTGAATGAAAACGAAACGACGTGGATAGTGTCTGAAGACTGCCCAAGTTCTGGAATCATAGGAATGATAAATTGTCTTCGAAACGAGCCAGGAGGAGATCATATAAGGTAACGAATTTTTGCTAACGTCCATTGTTACCACTTCCATTCTTTGAAATATAGTTAATTTCTTTTATATAAAATTATCAAAAAATCTATTTAATTTTATTCCTTTAGTTCCATAATACATATGGATCCCATTAAAATAAGTTAAAACTCCACTTAATTCAACCCAGTAAACACAGGTCCAGTCAAGATTACGGCTAGCAAGCCTTCAGCCCTTTCAATACTGACAGTGCCGTCGGAATCAGGTTAAAATCACCTAATTTATAAATTTTGAAACACTTTAATGCCAAATATAAATGAATGCATCTTCTTTTATATATAAAGGGAAAATTTACTTTTGTCTGAAAAAAAAGTGCTAGCAAAGAGGAATTTTTTTACGGGTAAAAGAACTGAACGTCTTTTTATAGCGTGTAGAGGAGACATGTCTATGAGTTTATTTTTTATTTACATTTTATAAAAGTGGATAATCCGAAAACAGCAAGTTTTTGAAAATCGAATTAATTTAATAGTATAATTTATAATTATTTCATGATTTTTTTAATGAGCATCCCCCCTCCCTCCTCCCACACACGAAAACAGGGCTTGATTACCGAAAAGACTCAGGAAGCATAAGCTTCCCCTCAGAATTTGAAGGGGGGGGGGCAAAAATGACTGCAAAACAGCGATAAAAATTCAATTTTTTGTTTTTAATTGATCTTTTAAGTTATTGTAAAAAATTTTAATGAAGAGAAGTGAAAAGCTATTTCTAAGGTTTTTCAGTCTTGATACTTCATGTCGCAACTTATCTAACTTGTTTCAGTTCGGGATGTCTTTGGGGATATCTGCCTCAGTTGAGAGAGTTTTTTCTATTATGGGGAACATTTGGTCGGGATAAAGCGGTAGACTTTCGCCCAGTGGTTGAGGCATTTGACTCGTAACCGGAAGGTTGTGGGTTCGATACCGGCGTACCACTAAAGACCACCGTGTACATGTGGTGCACGTTAAATCCGTGGTTCCGAAAGTCCTCTCGGTGGACGCTAGCAGTTTCCGAGGGGTGCCAATATTCAGAAGCCCCCCACCTTCTGATGAGGTTCCAAATTGTGGCGAGAAATTCCGGAAAGGACGTATATGTAGCTCTAAGCGACACATTCAGTGACGCGAGCTGTCCTCTCTTGGCAAATATATCTTGTATCTTCTAGCATCCTCTAAAATTTGTCTTAAATATATTCCAAATGTGAAAATTAATTCTGAACAGTCATGTTGTGATTTTTATGATGTCATCAAAACAAACAACCAATTCCTAAAAAAAAGGAATGTCTAATGAATAATACGACTAAATGAAGTTTAATGTTACAGTAAGGTAAGGTTTTTAGTTTACTTTTTAAAATAATTTCGAAAATACTGCAATATCTCATTACAATGAACTATACTATTGCGAAGATTAATGAATAAAATATTTTTATTTAAAAAAAATTTCAGATTAATGAACAAAATATTTTTATGAAAGAAAATCATTACAACTAATTAAATCAGTGAAATTTCATTTTAAAGATAAAATATTTTTATCAAAGAAAATCATTGAAACATTACTTATTAAAAACAAAAAGGGGTGGGGGGGCGACATGAGACTGAGCTTCCCCTCACTTCAGAGGTTAATCGGGCCCTGTACAAAAACATTTTATTTTATGTAATATAAATTGACGTCTACTGATTTAAAACTTTTAATTTAAAGGTGTAATGTATGTAAAAACATCCAAAAATACTCGTGTTAAATGATTAAAAAAAATAAATAACTTCTTAAAAAACAAAGTATTTATTTGTTATACGTTACATGCATTATATCTATGTAAAAACAGAACTTCGGTGGAAATATATTTAGGGGTGGGGCATATACGTAGATGTAGAATTTATAACACTGTTTAATCTTTATTATTTTGTTAACAGGTATAAACAGCGTAGGAATGACAATAGAAAACTCCATTGTCCCAGCTATAAGCATACTTACCGATAGTTTATTTTTTTAGGAAATGATCTTCTTCCTTATATCACCTCTTACTTATTGTTGAAATTTTATACTAAAGAACTAAATGTGTAATGTAATGTCAATACTTTTTTAAAGGTGCGTCTTTATTCCCGAAAGAGAAAAAAATAAAGTGCCCCGATTCAGCTTTGAGGATCCATTTTTCCAGGACGTGCTGGAGAAAGATTTACTTATGAATGTTCTCAAAGACAACAAATTGGGCTCATTTAGGCACGTAAGAATCGACAAAGGTAAGTTAGGTCTTTTGTCTGAAATAAGGCTAGTTTTCTGTTGCTGCCGTTGCTGAATACGGTTTTATTGAAAACTAATCCCTTACGCAATAGGGATCGCACACGGAGAAAATAAAGTAAGCTCTACCAAGAAAACATACGTAAAGACAAAAGTCGACAGTAAATCAAGCACTCACACCACGTTCGAAATCGAACACTTCAGTGTTATAGATGCTATAACAAAAAGTCAAGGAAAAAGTAGTGCGAAAGTGTTGAAAGGCACTACTTTTTAGTCCATGAGACTTCTAGATTCCCAATACAGTCGTGAGACTTCTCATTGGCATAATCGCTCAGTCCTGAACATTTCAAAAGATGTTCTGAATTCGTAGGGTAAGTGCACCAGTAATTGCCACTTTAAGAGCAATATAAACATTAACTAATAATTACTAATTACTAAAACTATCCTAAAACAAAATTTTTGTTTTCAGAACTTACATGAACTTTAAAAATTCATGTAGGGTTATAACTTATTGCAGAATATTTGAAATTTCCATTTTTTCTATATCTTACTTCATAATTAATGCAATACCTTACATAAAAATGAAAATTCTAGTCATGATATTCATAATAATATCCTGTTATTTCTTTGTTGCTAAAAAGGAAAAAATGTAAAAAGGACAACGTAAAGATGCACTCGTCTTCCTAGTATTCATCAAATTTTGATAGAGAATACAAAAGCGCTTAACAAAAGATTTTTCTTTTCTTGTATGAAACCCTGAAAGAGCCATACATTTTTTTGTGGTTAACTGAAATTCACCTTTTAAAGATATCACTAGCATGAGTGGCCATGTGGTTGTTTATGGGCAGTGGGGAACAAGTCAAGGATCCTGTCCTATAAAGATAGAATATTTAGTGTTGAAGCACTTCTGCGTTATACCAGTACGTAAACCATAACAATATGGGAGCAGGGGGGGTGGGACTATAGCCCTTACCTGTCAATAGGTGTGAGCGCCCATGATCACTGGTTCTTATTGTTCATCTTATGCGAAACATTTTGGCCAGTTGATGATTGGGAAAGTGGCATGAAATTGTAATAAAATAATTTATTTTTCAGTTACATCCCGGGGGATTAAGACCTTAATCCCACGGGACTGGAAACGCAAATATTTGTACGGGATCCCGCAGGATCCCGTTCCCGCTGGATCGGGATTGCATTCCCTTCATAGAACCCGAATGCTGTTTTACAACATACAAAAAATAAAATAAAATTCATCAAATATTTGCAATAGTGAGATTTTCATGTATGCAAATATTTCTAGAAGTGTAAAGTAGTAATGTTTTTTTTTTTTTTTATAAACTGGGAAACTGATGAATTTAAAAGCACAGAACCTGAGTGGTGTTTTCACTGTATATTTCAAATACGAAGTTATTCATTGTTACTTCCGTTTACTTAAATGATAATAACATAAATTTGAAGATAAATAGTTGAACGTCGTAGTGTTTCAAAACCTTTCATAAAAATAGATTAAATGAATTGATAGTTTCCTTTGCTGACAAAATATTCTGTTTCGTTAGGATGTCGTATCTGTAAATATGAAATACAGGCTTTACTGGTATCAAAGCTACAAACTTTTATTTAGAGAAAATATCTGTATAACACCTATTTTTATGAAACCTTGACAGCAATAGCATTTTTGTGTTTATCAGAAATTTCATGTAACCAATATTCCTGTAAGATAAAAATAGATAAAACAAACATTTAAAATGTATACGTGTGCATTGGGAAGGGACATTTTTATGTAATACCTCCCTCAAAAGCTTCGTCAAAAGTCTCCAACACTGGCGACTTTTGTGATAAATCGCCAAATACGGGGTGAAAAAAGTCTTTCGGAAGATGAACCCAGCTTAGCGATATTTTCATTATTTGGAGGGAAATCAAAAAGTATCTAATGAGGTAATAACAAGGTGTGATGATTTAAATGAGAATCTTGAAAATTCATTATTCGCGCTCTAATTAACAGATTTAGTGTGTTCTGTTGTGTTGTGTTAAGGCAAAGCTACGTAAAGGCTATCTGCTTAAGGGTGTGTGTGTATGTGTGCACTTGCTGTTGTGTCGGGAAGTGTTATATAATCGATGCGTTTGGCATGATAAATCTTCCTTGTTATAATTTCAATCGCTGCTTATAAGTAGCTTTTTCAGGGACTTTAACAATGATTCTGTGTGGATTTTTTTTTCTCTTTTCAGACTTACAAACCGAGAAATTAGAACACAGCTACATAGATATCAAAAGGTACGGTGACTTGTCTTCATTTATTTGGAAAGAATCCGATTTGAAGTACAGAAATGCACCTGAGGATGAAATCGTAAATGTATATTATTCAGCCTTGAATTTTAAAGACGTAATGCTTGCGTCTGGAAAAATATCATCCTCGATCTCAAAAGGTAAGTTCTTGGTATACACATTGGTGTCCACATGCTGCGCAACATGCAAAACATACATCTAATGAGAATTTAAAAAGAAACTGCATGCAACTAAGAATGTCTTGTTCCCAATAGTTCAGGTACGCTTTTACCTGGAAAATATTTCGCACTTAATGGAAGTTTTACATGTTAAAGGTTACTCTGGGGAGTCGAATATGAGGAGTTTTCGATCTCCAGGACCTTCTACTAATTTGAGAAGAGAGAAAAAACACGATTTTTCATTAGCTTTCTTTAATTGTTTGGCTATAACTCAACTGTGGGTCTCAAGAATTTATCTTTTTTTTTCTGGAAAGAACATTGCATTTCTTTCAAATTTCATTGGTTGAACGTATTTTTGAACCAATAGGTACTGGTAGATGCGATAAAAATTGGGAAATGTTTCTCAAAATGACATTTTGAGCCACCTATTGTGGTATTTACCAGAAAATTGCAAGTTTTTGGCTAAACTTTAGTTTTTAACACATTTATATATTGTTGCAGAAAACTCTGCTAGTTTCTGGGTTCGTCTTCAAAAGTGCGGTAGTTGTAGGAAGTTCTAGTAGAGTCCACTTGTCAGGATGGAACACAAACTTTATTGCTTCTAGAACCTCGAACAATCAGCTGTTGCTTCGAACAATCAGCTGTTCAAAATTCACAGGCACTAACGGCCAGCAGCTTGATTATAACAGTCCGTTAAGTACAGAAACTTTCAGAAATGCTGTATTTCTAACACAAAATAAAACATTTCCACAGACAAAAATTCAGTGGAAACTTACGAGGGAAATCGTAAACAGTCCCTCAAGACTCAGCAATGAAGATTTTACTGACTGCACTCAAACACAAAGCTTCTAAAAAGGGCTAAATATAGCTTTCTGCTTTACAATTCACAAAGTAATACAGCGAACACACTCAACGAATTTTCGGTGAAAACAGACTCTTCGATCACACTGCCTCCTATTTATAGGTGTCGCCGTAGTCAAAAGAAACTTCTCGAAGATTCCCCATAAAGCGGGACTTTTGATTACGTCAAAGAAATATTAATGAATAATACAAAGCTAATGCAGAAAAACAAGCTTTACAGGTCGCATGGATAAAATCACGTCAAATGTCCGAAATGTCACCGAGTTTGGCGACTTTCTGGTGAAATATCGCCAAATTTGACGTCAAGAGTAAGTCCTTAAAAGTGACGTAGCTAATGCCTCCAATGAATGCCCGATACCTGAGTTCCTCCAAGATCTCTGTATAAATGGTCCCTCCGTACAATTTCACAAGCAATTTCTCTTCAATTTCGGCAATTTGGTTGTGAGTTGCCTCGAAATCTTTGAACACCTCCAAAATATTTGAAAGACAAGGATCCTTGTCGTACAGCTCCCCCCCCCCCTCAATTCCAGGTCACAATAATGTGACATGTAAATGGTATACATAGTATGTAAATTATATATAGATATGTTTAAAAACTAAAATTATAAGTCAAAAACTTACAATTTCCTGCTAATAATGTCAACCTCTGTTATTTTGTTATGGAGGCACCTGGTGCTAAGTTGCCTCGTATGAATGGTCGCCTGATTTTGAGCCAATTCCAGATGAGAGACCTATCATCTGGTTCCGCATCTACAGAGATATTGTTTGATCACGGAGAACATTGGTGCCACGAACAGAATTTATGGGCACCAGTTATATTAGAGTACACAGTCCCATAGCAGTGTAGTCGACGGAGATGGTCGAGCCTTCAAAACGCTCTAAGTCGGCACCGCATCACTTTTAATGATTTTATGGGAAACGAGTTTAGCCGAACTGCTAGAACAGATAAACATACCTGTGATCGATTTTGCATCGTTCTGTGCAGGCTATTAAGGTTGCAGTAGAAAGCTTGTTGGAGTCCATAGTTACTTTTCTGAAGCTTCATTGTATCAGTTCGATCTCTTTTACCTATTAGAAGCCTCTCATTCAAAAATAAAGTGCTCTTTCAGAAGTCGCCATACTCATTTCCATCACTAGCCAGCCTTTCAAATTACCTGAACCAGTACCTGCGCATAAATATCCACAGCTGGTCGCAGAGACATCTTACTAAATTTGACAGAACGAACTATGCTTTCTGAGTTTAAACCTAGAAAATAATTTACATCTGTTATAATAACTCCCGATCTAGATTTAGTTTTCTCGTATACATTGCCATGCCATAGAAATGATTTGTAAAACTATAGAAGAAAAGTTTATTGGTGATATTGAGAGTGAAGATCAAGTTGCATCAATTCTCAAGTTTCACAAAACTTTTCTGTTTCACTGATTTCATGCATCTAACAGGGTTTTTCACGAAGTACACCTAACTTTGAAAATAAGCTCGAAAACAGGGATTGATAGAAGCATGAAACCAGTGGTATGTTTATTAAAAACATTAAGAATTCAAAGAAATCACAAAATTTTAGTTGCGCCAATAGATGGCACTGTGAGAGATAATAAGGATATAAGAAAATCTTGATTTGCTGCACAAATGGCCACTCCATAGCCCAAAATTTACTGTTTGGGATTCAGTTTTTTGGAAAGGCATCATTTCACCTTTATTCTTTCGAGAAACGAAGACGACTGACGGTATATTTCGTATTTGTCGCTACTCAATAAATTTTGGATGATCGACCGGGAGCAGCATCCCAGCAAACACACTACTGCCCGCAAAATGCCAGCCGGGCACTCGTCGTGCTGGCAAAGTGCCGTCTACCCGAAGCAAGGTAGATTGCCATCGTCTGGAAGTCACTGGAGTGCCAGTGTCTGAAAAGTGCATATTCGCTAGTACATTTCTAGTAACGGCGAACTGCCATGTGTCTATGACATGCACAGAAAAGTTAACGGCGTGGTACTGCTTAAAATGTACCGGACCAGCACTGTTTGGCAGTAATGGGCCTGTATATATTTCGTAGTGTTGGCATAAAATTTCGTTATTTTAATTAAATAATATTGTTTCACATTCATACTGTGTAGAAGTGTTAGGTGGATATAAGTTCCGGGCACCCAAAGGCAAGGGTCACTGCTAAGATTTTTTTTTCTTTTTTTCTTTTTTTGCCTTCAAATATTTTAGTACTAAAAACTAAAATAATACAAACGAGTTCAGTATGCTATAAAAATATTTACTACAGCGACAGTGAAACCCCCACCATGTACAGAATTGGGGTACAATTCTGTACATAGTGGGGTGCAGTACGAGGTGAATTTTATTCTTAGAATTTTTATAATTTATATTAATTTTTTACAATTTTGCTAAACTTTTCCTGAAAAACATACTTGCAGACTTTTTCTACGTTAAGCTCCTGTAG
The DNA here is from genome assembly GCA_038373885.1 of Cheiracanthium punctorium. NCBI lineage: Eukaryota > Metazoa > Arthropoda > Arachnida > Araneae > Cheiracanthiidae > Cheiracanthium > Cheiracanthium punctorium. The sequence goes on along the minus strand of JAWZYV010012973.1, from coordinate 347,686 downwards.
GTATTTTATTATAAATTAAGCAATGAGCCAAGTATTTTCATGTCATAGTCAAAAAAAGAATGTACGCAATGGGGTTCATTTAGGAATTATATTTACTTTATTCTATATTTCGATTCCCCTTATGGGCCTCATATGCAAGAATACATCCACCTCTCTCTCTGCCGAGGAATCCAAAGAAGGCAGCAAAAATCGAACTGTTATCTTTTTATTTCGCAGTAAATGTTTATGAAACGCGGTGTTAAATATTAGTGGTTTGGTGGGGAGCGTCTGTCGCCAAGCTATTTTCTGTTTCAGTGATATTTTGAAAATTGGCGAATTACATTCCAACGGAAATGGCAATCCCTCTCGAAGGCCATTTCGTGAACTGCGAATGTGAATACTCTTTTTCGGGATCTCAAGGTTTTAAAGTTTTAGCATTTTCATGGATTTACATCTTTCCAAAGTGTTTAATTGGTATTTTTAAACTATTCCAGACTAACAAGGTCTCATTGTTAGGAATAGTTACTTTAATAACACTATTTCAACGGTGAGATTTTTGTTAGTTCACATTTGCATGCCTTGGATTTGGATTTAACTGGGATAATGCCCTAGATTAATTAGAAAATAACAGATAAATTTTTACTTACACTGTTTTTAATATACAAAATCTCATTGCATATAATAGTGTATAAAAGTATTTTCCTTCAAAAAATTTGACTCATGTAGGTACAACAGGTATATAGAAATGTCTTTTCAGAATAGCTAACATCAAAAAAATCATTTGATCAAAACAAAATGTACAATAAAGCAAAATGTTACTCTAAAGTTATGTGTAACCATATATATATAGAGTGCAACTTTATTTATTATATCCTATATGATTTTGACTAATATATACATATATATATATATATATATATTATATATACATACATATATAAACCGTAAAGTATTATAACTCATTTATAAAATGTCTTTAATTATGAGATATTGAAATTAAACTGTTTATAAATGATTTTATGTAGGTTTTGGCATGTGTTATATCCTCTCTCATAAAAAAAATATCTTTTGAAAATAAAAATTTGTAAGAAAATTGCAGTTTGTGAAAACTGCACATAATTCACTAATGTTGGGCGAACATAATTTGCAAATGATGTACTAATGGATTTTGCTCTTGTTTTTAATTTTTCATGTATCTAGTTTTTTTATCTTAAAATGTTACCCTTAAGCAATGTCTTTTTTTTTTTGGAATGGGTTGATGAATAAGCCCCCTTACCCCGGATCCGCCACTGGCTCATATTTTAGTTATGGCAGCGTTACTGTAAATAGGCACTAATCCGGTACCGTGCCATTATATTGTAGTCACTGTTAAGGCACCAGGCCAGTTCCTTTATTTTTAATAATAGCCGGCATCCGGCAGTTTCATTTTGGGCATTACAAACTTAATGGGCCAGTGCCTTTATTGTGAGTAACGGCCGGCACATGCAGTATGCCAGTAGAGTGCCGCTGCCTTCCCGGGCTTCTGGCAAGGTACTATTCGGGCGACCACTTTTGGTACGATTCGGTTACTTTTTGCAGTGCCGGGCCGGCGCTGTACGTGATGGCAGAAAGGCACTGGCAAGGTACTCCGCCAGCAGGTGTGTGTTTGCTGGGATGGTTCATGCAAGATGGAACTGGCCTATACCGTAAACAATACGTTTTCGACATTGTGGACGAACAATTTGGCAAAAGAACTATTCGAGAATTATGGGAAAAGGCATGAAATGACTTCCATATTCTCTTAACCTCACCCCCTCACCCGCAATTTTTCCCTAGCTACGCCCATGGCGTGTAGTGAGGAAGGTGCGCATATTAAATCGGTTTTGATGTGTCTGTTCTGTCTCTCTCTTGCTAACTATCCGCATTGCCGATTATAGCGCCATCTGTCAGTGCAATTTGCAACTACAATTTTTGCGGCTTCTGTGTCAATCGTACGGTTCTAACATACCACTTGTTCCATGCTTATATCTATCACCGTTACTGAGTTATTCATATTCAAAGTTAAGGGTACTTCGTGAAACACGCTGTTGTTAAAATTATGTGAAATTGGAACAAATTAAAACTTTTCTGTTTTTACTGTTGTAATGTTTCAAAACCTTTCTTATTTGAAATATTAATTTTGCTTTTCGAACAGGAATCAATGGAACCACAGATGGCATCTTAGGATTTGAAGTTTCTGGAAGAAATAAGTACGGAGAACGTGTCGCCTGTGTCGGCCGATACCTCGGCTTGGCGACGGAAACCCAAATCATCCCACAGCTTACTGTACCTGTTCCAGACAGCTGGAGTCTCGAAGACGCCGCTACCATACTTGTTGTCTACTCCACAGCTTACTACGCGCTGATAGTACGGGGCGGGCTTCAACGTGGAGAAAGTATACTTATTCATTCTGGAACGGGAGGCGTCGGACTGGCGTCTATTGCAATTGCCCTGAGCATGGACTGTGAAGTATATACAACAGTTGGTAAGATATGTTTTATCGCATCATTATTGAGTGGATATATTACTGTTTTGCCTCAGCAGTGAGCTTATCCATTTCCTTGCTGATGGGAGGAAATGGATAAGTTTCTGTGCATAAAGCTTCCACAGCCACTGCATAAAACTTCTGTGTGGCTTTAGGACCCTCACTTCATAGCTTTTCATTAGAATGATTGTTTCCCATCATTCCCATAGCAATGGGTCTTCATTTCCAATGGAGGTGTATTTAGTTCCCAATGCTCAATTTCTAATGAGCTACTAGTTCCACGCATTCCAATAACGTACCATCAATTTCCGATTAACCAATTAGTCCTATCACAGTGTTAACGAATATCGCATCCCATAAATGAGAGGTGCTTCACGAGACCATTCGAGAAGAAAAAATGGCATGGTCTAATACAAAAAATTGAATTTTAAAATCTGAAAACAATTGAACATGTACTTTATGTTTTTGTTTGACACAAAAAGCCACATATTGAAAGTACTCAAGCAACCACGTATCAGCTAAGCGTAAACTTTCGCCAAAATATTTCTGTGCCTGTGCCAAATAGTGTCCTCACTTTGATTACATAAGACAGGTGGTCCAGCATTGTTGTTTTCGTCTGTTTAAATAACTTTGCGTCAGGTATAGTTTTTCATGTAAATTTAATGAACAGATTTCTTCTGTTTGGTTTGGTTTTCCATTTCTTAGGAATATGTGCTCGGGGTGTTAGGAATAATTACGCATGTGGTTCAAATTGTAATACTCGTAAATTGAATAATTATTGATTGCATGATAATATTTATAAAAGTTATCTCTCGCCCCTCTCCCCGCTTAACAATGAAATCACCATTCTGAGGAGGCGTAGAAGCCAATTTAGAAAATGCGATGTATAAATAACAAGTGAACTTATTATAGTACGCTAGAATCAGCTAGCTTTCTGTTAACTCACATGCAATCGCATGATGTAGTCTAACCAATCGCAACGGATTTTAGGGCTCATCTGATAGTTTCTGTATGACCTCTTCTTCCACGTACTCTTTCAATTTATTCTTGAATGGTTTTCTATGATCCTACCATATAAAAATATTGAATGTAGTAAGTTTGAAATAAATAAAATATTGGCAGCAGCTTCCTAATTTATAAAGGCTAAATCAGTAGGTCAACAGTAGATAATCATTGTGAGATGTAAACCTATCTTTTTAAAAGTAAATCTTTCCCTGTATTGCCCAATATCAGGAGGAGCTGATTACAAAAGTTTCAAAACATTTTTGCGTAGAGTGGGTGCCCATTTCTGCAATGACCTGTACAATATGTTCTATTACAGGACTTTCAAAATACACGGACCTCTGTACAGCTGCGGAAAAAAAAGTCCCACATGCTCTTTATTTCGCCCTCGTTCGTTGTACAGCAAAGTTATATATACCATTCGTTTGCAAATAACGCATACTTTAATTTACTATTAAGTTAATTTGCATAAGGGGCCGTCTTCATATTTAATTCTGCATCAACTTCGTTTTTCTCAATGGCAACACCATATTTTGACTCTATTAAACGAAAGAAAACCTTCAAATTACCCTAAATATAAATTTTCATCAATTTTCTACGATAATTTTCGGAGATATCGCGAATTAATTTTTGCGCGTTTTTAAGGGAAATTTTCTGCAAATCGAAAAACGCTATTTGTAGGTTCCGAGCTTTTCGCCTTTCATTAATTTCGCTCGCGAGAGTTAAAAGAAATAAATATTATTTTCAAGAAAAATATTGTTTCCATCTGTCAAAGTTTTTTGTACTGAGACTATCAAGGGTAGAAATTAGAATGTTTAGTCTGTGGTCCAAATGACCCGTGAGTACATAACTTTCTTGGTCCGTACACATGATTTAAGGGAAATGCAAAACGACTGCTCACGATTTTGAAAATCTTTCTAATTTTGAAATTGTTATTCAGTATTTCCCTTGATGTTTCTCTTAGACAGCTGAAATGTTCGCAGGAGTTAGAGGCTCATCTCTGCTCTTCTGACTACAAGCATGTATATTACTCAGCTATGGTCGAACTTGAAGAATGGTTTCATTATTGAAAATTTATTTGTTTGAATTTCCTGTAAAAAACGCAATTACTTTTTTGCCAACCCAATATTATCACTGTGTTTGTTATTTCACTTTCTTCATTTAATACTATCGTCTGCAATGTGCAATATTCTTAAGACTTTTGGCGGTATTTTAATTTATAGTCAGATGAAACTTTTGACAGAAAAACGTGATTTTGAATGTTTTTTTGAATGTTTGATAAAGTATGGGGAAGTCCAAAGACTTAATGTTTCCGATATTAAAAAAGGTCACATTCATGCCTGGAAAGTTGAGGATGTTAGTTTTTCAGAAATAGTATGCTGTATTGGAAGAAATATATCTACTGAATCTAATTCTATAGCTGGAAAATATTTTATTTGTGGGAATATGGTAGAGGACACAACGATAGACGCTTTATAGAATCACCATCAAACTGTAAAATCCTCTAATTTAGTTGCTTCAAAATTTGATATTTTTTAATACCTGTACCTTTTACTGTGTTTTTGCACAAAATAAATCTAATTTACGTTTGTTTTATGCAATTTTCAAAAAATTGTCACTTAATAAATTTATATATGGTCCCTTAACTCGTGAAAATAACATATTTTATTTAATATAAATTAAACTACTGAACGTAAAAATTTGAAATTTTGCACAGCCATGTAATTATTACTTTCTGCATGTATTTCCATCGAAATTTGACTAGGTCGCTATTCATAATTTTTTTTGAATATTAATTTAATAATTCATAATTAATATTAATATTTTATTAAAAATCATAATAATATTAAATTATGTTTGAGTCGTTTAGTTCTAATAGTACGAATAAAAATCAACTTCTTATTATCAATATTATATGAAATATGAATTGAAGTATGAAAAAAAAATTTAACATATGGGGAAGGGGATTTTGGATGCTCATAACTCACCCGATTTCAGTTTAAATATCTTGAAAATGGGTATCCGGGGTTAAAATGAGCTAAATTTTTGAAATATAAAGTGAAATCTAGGCGCTAGTATTGAGAAAAAAAAGTTGGTGCGAATTTTAATATGTAGATGGCCCCTTATGCAATTTTTATGCATAGCAAATTAAAGTGTACGTATATCGTGCGGTGGCAGAGTGTCGGGCAAATTTCCTGCCTGGCCGCCGATTGCGAAAGCCACAGCAGAATGCGCGCGTGGTGACGTTGGTCAGGATCTGCAGAGACAACTCAACCGTGCTCGCGCTATATAACTGTGGTATATAAGCAAGTGCTGCTGCGACAGCAAATATACCTGTTCCTAGTTAATAAAGTTTCCTAGTTTATGAATGCGTACTCATTTTTAAGTCCCTGCTCTAAGTTATCTGGATTAAGTTTAGACGGCGTGCTGGTTGTAAGATACGTAAAACTCCAGCACCCGTAGTGGTGACCCGTCGTTTCTACAAAGTTTCTACAAGTTCCTTGAAAAGCGCCGAACTGGCTTTACGTCTTGTTTTGTCGGATGAATGAAATGGTGACTCCCAGCCCTGCATTTTGAAGCAACTTACATTGGCAAAAACTACTAAGTGCCACGTGCTGAAAACTCTCAAGGTGAATGCTGCTGATGTTCTGGAGGTTTGATTTCTGCTAACTACCGGGGACTCTCATCTTTTAGTAAAGGTTCTGCATGCTGTTTGATCAAGTTTAGAATGTGAGCTGAATTTCAAAATTTTCCTACTATGCCAGGTGACTGGGAACAGGCGGTGGCTGAAACACATAAGGTTGGCTTAAAGCTACCTCCCTTTTGGGAAAAACACCCAGAATTATGGTTCGCAAACATTGAGGCACAGTTTATTGTTTCTGGTATTACACAAGATAATACCAAGTACTACTCAATTATATCTGCATTAAATTTAGATGTGCTGTCATATGTTAGCGACATAGTTTTACAACCACCGGAGGGTGATAAATACGAAACACTTAAAAAAAGGTTAATAACGGACTTTTCAGACTCCGAACAACGTCGACTAAAAACGTTACTTTCAGAGCTGGTTTTGGGGGACGATAAGCCGTCTCAGTTACTCCGGCGAATGAGACAACTGGGAGGCACAGGTTTTGATGACAAATGTCTTAAAACTCTGTGGTTGCAACGTCTACCATTACAAATGCTGACAATTTTGTCCATCTCTCACGATACTTTGGAGAAATTAGCCATAATGGCGGACAAAATCCATGAAACCACTGCAGGCACTGTCGGCTTACTGCAAACTGATAAGGCAACTGTTTCCCCTGAAATCAGTCAGCTACAAACCCAAATCTCTGAGTTAACCAAGAAAGTCGAACGTCTTTCGCGCCCCCGCCACAGATACAGTTCTCAGCATAGGAGCCCTTCCCGTAGACAACACTCAAACAGCCGACAGAAATTCCATGATAGATGTTGGTATCACTTTAAGTTCGGCAGCGCGGCTAAACGTTGCAAATCCCCTTCTTCATTTAAAAAATCGGGAAACGAGCAGTGAAATCGCATTACCTGGCGCAATGCGATTTCAAAGTCAGCAACAAAAGCCGCCTCTTTGTGTTCGACCCTATGACAAACTTAACGTACCTAGTTGACAGTGGTAGTGATGTTTGTGTCGTGCCACGATCGAGTTTTTCGTCGTTGAGAAATGCCACTGGCAATATTACCTTGCATTCGGCTAGTGCATCTCCGATCAAAACGTACGGGGTCAAATTGCTCACTTTAAGTTTGAGCTTTCGCAGAAAGTTTTCATGGCATTTTGTAATTGCCGATGTAACCAAACCAATCATAGGTGCTGATTTTCTTAAGCACTTTGGCTTGCTGATAGACTTAAAGCATGCTCGTCTTTGTGATAGCCTCACCAACTTGATTACTACAGGCAAACCCGTGACTGATAAATCCCGTGTAACTTTAATTGCTAGTAACTCCTCATACAGAGAAATCGTAGAAAAGTACAATGAAGTGATTCGCCCATACCCTTCCAAGAGGGTTATTAAACATAATACAGTTCACAGAATTATTACAAACGGGCAACCTGTTTTTGCTAGTCCGCGAAGGTTACACCCTTTAAAATTAAAAATCGCAAAAAAAGAGTTCGAATACATGTTGGAACAGGGTATATGCAGACCTAGTACGTCAAACTGGTCTTGCCCACTACATTTAGTACCCAAAGCATCAGGTACAGAATTCCGCCCAACAGGAGATTATAGAGCTCTTAACAGAATCACTGTACCAGACAGGTACCCGCTGCCACATATTCAGGATTTCTCAAGTCAGCTACATAATAAATTTTTTTTTTCAAAAATTGACTTAGTGAGGGCCTATCATCAAATTCCCGTCCACCCAGACGACGTACACAAGACAGCAATCACTACACCCTTCGGGATGTATGAATTTTTATTTACCCCTTTCGGTTTGGCTAATGCGGCACAAACTTTCCAGAGGTTTATAGACGAGGTCTTGCGAGGTCTCGATTTCACATTCGCATATTTAGACGATATCCTAATAGCAAGTAGTTCAGAGGCGGAACACAAACTGCACCTCGAAAAGGTATTTGAGCGCTTGACGAACTACGGAATTCGTATAAATTTAGATAAGTGCGTTTTCGGAGTTCCTGAACTCCCTTTTCTCGGATATCTGGTGAATAAAAGTGGTATTAGACCCCTTCCCGACAAAGTCAAACCTATTCTGGATTGTCCGTTGCCGCAAACTGTAAAGCAACTCCAACGTTTCTTGGGTTTACTTAATTATTATAGGCGTAGCGTAAAGCAGGCAGCACACATGCAGGCTCCGCTAAATGAAATGCTTAAAGGTGTTAAAAACAAAAAATCCACCGCACTTGAGTGGAACGAGACACAAATAGCAACATTCGAGCACTGCAAACAACAGTTATCTAATGCTGCGCTGCTGGAACATCCCGACCCCGAGGCCCAATTACTGCTTTTTTGTGACGCAAGCGACGTAGCAGTGGGCGCAACCCTGAACCAGTACAAAAAAGGGTCAAATGCTCTCGAATGCGAGCCCCTTGCATTCTTCTCAGCAAAACTCTCCCCAGTTCAACAAAAATGGTCCACTTTTGATCGGGAGCTTTATGCGATCTATTCTGCCATAAAACATTTTAAACACATGTTAGAAGGTCGCCATTTTGTGATTTTCACAGATCACAGACCTCTAACATTTGCATTTAGGCAGAAACCAGACAAATGCACGCCCCGTCAATTGAGACATTTAGAGCTAATTGGACAGTTTAGTACTGACATACAGTACGTCAAGGGGTTAGAGAACACAGGCGCTGATATGCTGTCTAGAATAGAGGCGATCCAAATGCCTAGCGTTTTGAACTATGCTGAAATTGCAAGGGCACAGGAAACTGATATTGAATTGCGAAACTTGCTAAATTCAGAGACTGGGTTAAATCTGAAAAAAATTACCCTACCAGATTCTGATATTCAGTTAATGTGCGATGTATCGGGCAAAACTGCGCGTCCTTACATCCCTTCTCAATTCAGGCAAACTGCTTTTGAGATGCTTCACAACCTGGCACACCCTGGTGTCAGAGCATCCATTAAATTAGTAACAGCACGATTTGTCTGGAATTCCATTAAAGCGGATGTAACGCGGTGGACGCGTGCTTGTATACCCTGTCAAAGAGCTAAAATCCACAAACACATTACTAGCCCCGCGGGTAAAATCGAAGTACCCGACAGGAGATTTGACCATGTGCACATCGATCTGGTCGGCCCACTTCCGCCTTCTTATACATATTGTGTAACAATGATTGATAGGTACACTCGTTGGGTTGAAGCTTGTCCAGTTTCCGATATTTCCGCTGAGACAGTGGCTAGGAATTTTTACACACACTGGATTGCTCGTTTCGGTGTACCCAGTACTTCCGATCAGGGAAGACAGTTTGAGTCCCGCCTATTCCACTCATTTACACAATTATTGGGTGCAAAACACATTCATACCACCGCCTATCATCCCCAGTCTAATGGTCTTGTGGAAAACTGGCATAGGACCTGGAAGGCTTCTCTTCAAGCCCATCTTACGGATCCTAGATTTGCAGATCGTTGGACGGACGTCCTTCCTACAACTTTGCTTGGACTGCGTACTGCGTTCCGAGAGTCGATCAAGGCTTCTACTGCGGAACTGGTGTATGGCGTTCCCTTACGGTTGCCAGGGGAATTTTTCACACCCACCAGCGTCGACGTCAACGCTGCAGACTTCGTCCGTCAGCTGAAAGAGGTTATGAGTGCCATTTCGCCTTCTAAGACAAGCAACCATGGTACTCGAAGTAGAACTTTCATTCCGCAAGATTTGCATAACTGCACTCATGATTTCGTGCGACATGATGCTGTGCAACCTTCACTGAAGCCACCGTATGATGGACCGTAACTCCAGCACCCAGCAGTAAAACTCCAGCACCCGTAATCGTAAGCGATTAGTATCTGTAATTTTGCTGTACGACGAACAACGGCCGAAAAAAGTACAAGTGGGACTTTTTTTCCGCAGCTGTACATGCGCACAGCACAATGTGTTCTCAATTGATCAGACTGACATTTGTTTAAATCTGTCAAATGAATAATCTTTTCCGAAGTGCAGCCACAAAAATGATTAATGTCCTAGTAATTAAATAATAAATAATTAGGATTGCCTTGTAATTAATTTGCAACGAATAAATTTAATTTCGTATGACATGTTATTAAAACTATTTTTTTATTAAAAGCTTTTTACCGACTTCAAAGAAGTGGAGGATACGGAATAAAGTATTTTGTTGAACTGAACAAAATTTTGTTGATACAATAAAAACTTGGTTGACACTATTTCAACCGAATAATTTTGTTAAATATTTCGTTAACAAAAATTTTGTTGATTCAACAAAAAAAAAAGTCTTTGAAATAGAGCCTTTGAGAAGCCTTTTGTTGAATCATCAAAACGTATTTTTCAGTGGAGTCGTTATGTTGAAGACGTGTATATATATATATATATAATACTTAGAAAAATTATAATGAAAAACCCCCCAAGCCAGTCATTGTTAATATATCAAAACATTGTAAAATGCATTGTACTCGTCAGAGGGGGAAATGCACAACTCTACACCATAGGTTTCAGACTCACAGCCTGAGATTTTGCCAAGGTAATGTATTATATTCATGGCTGTATTTTGCAAAGATTAATTTAAAAGTATTAAAACAGTTTAAAGATATTTATAAAAGTGTTCTATATTAATTAAAAATATAAACTGCAACAGGCAAATCTCAGAGGTGTGACTCCCCCTTACCTATGGGAAAGAAAAGAAAAATTTTTTTTTTTTTACTTACAAATCAAAAATTCAAAAGAACACTCAGCGCAAACATGCTGCAAAACCAAAGGAACACGTTAAAATGTCGTTCCAAAATCCTGTAAGTCATTGTCCATTGCCTGTCCAATCCGCGTGTAGTAGATCTGTTGCCATTCATCAACCAAATGCACTTCCCTGAGGTTCTAATCTATATTAAGAGCACTCTGTGGGCTTTGGTGCAAGTGCGTCATTTATCAAGAGATTTCTACAACGCAAAAACTAGTGAAAATGTAAAGGAAGGATTAATACCAGGGATTCAGGCTATTATCAAAACTTTTTAAATAGCAATTGATGAAATTAAGTGGAAAATTGTTTGTATAAAATAATTTGGCTGCAAATAAAACAAACAATTTTCCACTTTATACACGTGCATTAAATAATTTGGCTGCTAATAAAACAAACAATTTTCCACTTTATACAAACAATTTTCCACTTAATTTCATCAATTGCTCTTTAAAAAGTATGATCATAGCCTGAATCCCTGGTATTAATCCTTCCTTTACATTTTCACTAGTTTTTGCGTTGTAGAAATCTCTTGATAAATGACGCACTTGCACCAAAGCCCACAGAGTGCTCTTAATATAGATTAGAACCTCAGGGAAGTGCATTTGGTTGATGAATGGCAACAGATCTACTACACGCGGATTGGACAGGCAATGGACAATGACTTCCAGGATTTTGGAACTACATTTTAACGTGTTTCTTTGGTTTTGCAGCATGTTTGCGCTAAGTGTTCTTTTGAATTTTTGATTTGTAAGTAAAAAAAAAAAATTTTTTTTCTTTTCTTTCCCATAGGTAAGGGGGAGTCACACTTCTGAGATTTGCCTGTTGCAGTTTATATTTTTAATTAATATAGAACACTTTTATAACTATCTTTAAACTGTTTTAATACTTTTAAATTAATCTTTGCAAAATACAGCCTTGAATATAATACATTACCTTGGCAAAATCTCAGGCTGTGAGTCTGAAACCTATGGTGTACAGTTGTGCATTTCCCCCTCTGACGAGGACAATGCATTTTACAATGTTTTGATATATTAACAATGACTAGCTTGGGGGGCTTTTCATTATAATTTTTCTAAGTATTATTAAACACATGTTTTCTTTTATGCAGCTTCTTTAAGCGCTATGTAACATGTGAAACAACTGTATTTTTGTGTATTTTTAAATAAAGTTCAACTATATATATATATATATATATATATATATATATATATATATATATATATATATATATATATATATATATATATATATATATATATATATATATATATATATATATATATATATACTAGCTGCGTATCCGTTCTTCTCACGGTAGGAAACGAAAATTTTCCTTGCATGTCTGATTCGAATTTATTCGTGATGTGAAATCTTTAAAAAAAAGAGAAAATTATTTGACTCTTGATGTAAAGTTTGCTTCATGAGTACTAACTCATCATTGCAGTATAATGACTCAAAAAACTACGTCAGTGTCATTCACTATCAAAAAAGTGAAAAGCTTAACGGTTTGCAGAAAACTTCTGGTTTTCAAAATGTCCTATTTCTACATCATACTGTTTCTTAGGTTGAAGTCATAGCATTAAATACCTAAGCACAACATGAAATGGACAACCGTTTATTTCTTTCCGAACATGTACCATGTAAGGAAAGTATTGTAATCATGAAGAAATTCGACTTCGAGATTTTGGTGCATTTACACGTTTTGAGGTCTTTGGAATTCATTTATGCTATTTTCAAGAGATGTTTTTAAAATGCGCTTTGCTCTTCATACGGGAAGAAGCGAATACTTTACTAAAATCATATCGGCATGTGACAAAACAAAATTTCATTTTTAAAAAAGTTCAAGTAATCTCTTCTGTTGAAATTACTGCGGGATATATTAACCCAAATTAGAATTAGTTTTCGTTAGTGGGTTGTAAAACAACCGTTGAAAAAGAATAAACACTTTTAATTTCATGAAAAAATTTTTTAACGTGGTATATTGCGATTTATTCATATTATCCTTACAAATCTAATAATACTACCTATTACGTACATTAATACTATCTATCTTCGCTTCTCCCACTTCAAGGCTCGCTTAAAAAGAAACAGTTTAGATTATTTGACACCAATGGGATCTTTTGATTCTATGGCGATTCTTTACTATTTACGCATTAGCATAAATAATAATCATTTCAACTAATGGTTGCCATTAAGGAAACTCTCCATATATATTTAATTTATGCATATATTTATAAGACTGGCATATTTAGCGCCGCAAACCATTTCATCTCACCGTGGGGAGAAAATAACAAAGGAATGCCATTTTAAATATCCATGTATCCAGTATATCGATATCTTATATATCCTCCATAGTCCCGTTTCTTGAAAAACATCAAACTGTGTAATCTCGAGGAACTATTTATTCCCGTTTTAATTGTGACAGGGCGTTAGAGTTGCAGAGTTTAAAAATTTCACGCATTTTTTAAATTTATGAAGTCACTGTTTAACTGCCGTAAAGGATACCCCGTTGATTGAGGGAGTTAATTTCGATATTTCGCATAGTAGTTTTCAAACGGTATCATTAAAACTTTGCTTTATGTAGGACCGCTGTGGAGGAACATAATTCAACGTTAATATAAAACTATACTCACAACATGCATGCGTATGTTTGGCAACGCCTGGGCCATAATTAAATGCCAAAAATAAAAAAGTATATAGAAAAAAATTAATATATCGCGCTTTAAAACGAACTTTTTTCGTAAGCAACGAACTTTTAAAATGAACATTTTCAGCTACGTTAAGATATTTCAATTTTTAAATAAGCAACGGATTAAAATACCATTTCTAATAATAATAATCGCTAATTTCTTAGTTTATTTCTAGAGTAAATTTTAATCAAAATATCATCTCCCTGTGTTGAACTAAGAGCTGGAATAAATGAGTTTAAATTGTGGCGCAATTTTTACGTATCTTAAAGCAACTGACGTAATCGATCCTCACTTGCGAATTGAAAATACGGACGATGCCCCATTAAAAATTTCTATGCATAGGTTGAAAAACCTTTTTTCTAATCCTTTTTGTGGCAACAACTCAACATAAATTCTCTTGCCATGTAATGGCGTAAGATCTCCGCGTTGATGCAATTAAATTCTAAACATTAGGTTGCATTAAAATTCGTAAAAAATCATCTAATTTACATAATTTTTTCGTTTTCATTTTAAAAGAGGGAGAAAAGAATTTTTCACGATTTGTCAAAATATGAAAATGTTATGAGGGATAGAATTCAAGATGCGACAGTTTTAAAAAATTATTTTATGAAAAATTCGCCAAAACAGATGCTTAGTAAAAATATTTTCAAAACACACACAAGCACACAGATATCTTCTATCGCGTCCCTGCATAACCATATTATTAAATTTCAATTATGACAAGGTAAACTAAAAACTAACCTTGCATAAACGGTAGACGGATTCCTCTTGTCTCAAAAAAAACTCATCTGTGCAATAAAAAAATAAACAGTAAAGCTGGTTTTATGACATATATTTCGGTCAAAAAATACACAAGGCACATTACATATTACATATAAAAAAAAGAACAACACCCTTTTTTATTTTCTGTGTTGCCAAAAAAAAAAAAAACAACGAAACACAAGTTTCATTTAGCTAGTCATAGCCTTGTGGAAAGGAGGAAATGTCGCTTTCGCAACACACTCTCACGTTTGAGTTTCGAACTTTGGAGAAACTCAAACCCTAATTCTATTCTTAATTAACCGTCCATATATGGATCGTTTTCGTGGAACAGTCTCTGGCAAAATGTCTCTGTCAGCTTTCTGGACCACTGGATCTGTTGAAGCAGGACACTCTTCACTTCTTACAGGACATTCTCTGACAGTCTGGTGAACGATTGGTCGATTGGACGTAGAACCGGGTTCTGTTGAAAGCATGCCAATGTCACTTTTCTGAGTCACCTCAAGAGGAATCAATTTGAGCACTGGACGGAGAAATTCTTCACCTTTCATTCTGACTTTTACTAACCAAATGTTACCATCTTTTTCAGGATACAGTTCTATCAACTTTGCCAAAGGCCACTCAAGTCTCTTGTCATGCTCATTAGCAACTAGTACAATATCCCCAATTTCAAGAGGCTTCTGGTTTTTATAAGATTTTGAGTACTGACGTAAATGCCCCAAATATTCGGCACGAAACCCTTTCTCAAATCCTCTTTGACTCTTTGTCTGTACGCATGCCTCTTATTCAGCGATGTTGCATCTAAATTATCAAGGTCAGGAATTCCTGTTTCTCTAAGATCATGCAAGAACATAAACGGAGTAAGTGGAGTTAAATCATTTACATGACTGGAAATATAGGTTAAAGGTCGTTGATTTATTGAACTTTCTGTATCGCAAATAATAGTGTTCATCTCTTCCAAATTTAGTGAACTCCTTCCCAGGACTTTCCGTAGAACTCCTTTCACTATTCCTATCAAACGTTCTCACCATCCACCCCACCATGGGGCAGATGGGGGATTGAATTTCCAAACGATCTTTTGAGATCCACTGAATTGAGAAATGGTGTCCCAATCAATTTTCTTTAGTAAAGATTGAGCTCCTGAGAAATTAGTACCATTGTCACTGTATATTATTGCAGGTCGGTCCCGGAAGGCTATGAATCTTCTAAGAGTCTGCAAAAAATTGTCAGTCGATAAAGATGTAGTTAATTCTAAATGTACAGCTCGATAAACAGCGCACGTAAATATAACAATCCAAGCTTTTAGTCCATCTCTCAGAATCAATGTTCCTGATTTCCTTTGATATATAATCTATTCCAACGACTTCGAACACTGCGGCTTCCTTCACGCGGTCTTCGGGGAGAGGGGCGTCTATTATCGGTTTCGGCTGTAAATTAAATCTTCTACATCACACACAAGTTCGAATAACATTTCTTACTGTCTTCCGACATTTAAGAATCCAAAACTCCTCTCTCAAGTTGCTCATCAGGATCTGAACTCCTGCATGGCTTAATTTTAAGTGCCTAGTTCGAATAATCATTTCAACAATTGGATGACGTGAAGGCAATATTGCTGGATATCAAAAATCTTTTTTGTCATATCTCATTAAAATCCGTGTCTTCACCTTCAAAATGCCTGATGAATCTATATAACACTGACGTGATTTTAATTGTTTGTCGTCTGGTCCCGAAAATGCTTCCCTCAGTACGATTTTCAACAAGGAAGTTTCCGCTTTATTTATTTCTTCTAATGTTAAAAATCCAGAAATTCTCTGGCATTTTTCAACTTTGCAGTTGGTGAGAAATCGATGAATTCAGGCTGTGACTCGAAGCAATTTATCGTAAGAAGAAAATCTGTTGTAATATTTCTCTCCTGGCTTGTCCGTGTTAGCTGCGGCAACAACAGTCTTCCATTTCTCAGAATTTATGATGTCGAAATCGGGAACTATATTAGACTGAGGCCATTTATCTAGTGGTCAGTTTAACCATTCTGTACCTTCCCACCATCTTGATTTAGCCAAATTTTCTACACTACAACCTCGTGAAGGTAGGTCAGCTGCATTCAATGACCCTGGCACGTGGTGCCAGTCTTCAATATTTGAAAAAGAGCGAATCTCTTGCCCGCGGTTATAAACAAACGGAGTCCAGTTCTCACTTCTTTTTATCCAGTGCAGAGTATTTGAGGAGTCCGACCAGAAGAATCTCGGTATTTTTTCAATTCTTAGATCCTCACTCACACTTTGCGCCAATCGCGGTCCGATTACACAGGCCAGTAATTCCAGTCTCGGGATGGATGGGGCAACTCCGCAAATTGCTTGAACTAGTTGACAGGTCTTTGAATTTTCAGTTTCACTTCTTAAAAACACACAACAAGCGTACCCTTTGACACTTGCATCGCAGAACACGTGTAAAGTTAGACTTTCAGGTATTTCACCTTTGGGAATAAGACAACGCGGAATCACTATTTCTTTCAACATGGATATTTCTTTTTGCCACCGTTCGAATCTTTTAGCAATGGAAGCTGGAAGTTCCGCATCCAAAGATACTTTCAACTGCCAACAAACTTTCAAGAGGATTATTGGTTCCAACGTAACTGGGCAAGTAAAGCCCAGAGGATCAAAGATCTTATGGACAGCCGACAAAATTTTCCTTTTAGTTACTGGTGTATCATCTTCAACAATATCTCGCAAATCAGCAGCTAATGAATCACTGTTTAATTTATATATTAATTTTTTATAAATAATATTGTCTTGTTTAAACGAAATAATTTAAAAATTAATAAATTAAGCTAAATTCCATTACTACATAACTGCGAGATTTTATTGAATTACTATTTTCGGATTTATTTATTAAATGTTTCACGAAAGAAATTGCCACAAAGTATTAGAAAAAATGAGTCTTTTTCCAAAGTCGAAAAAGCGGCTAGTGTGACGTCATTTTGAAGTCCAAAAAAATCAGTAGTCACAAAATAGTCACACAATGACTTCACAGTGGAGTCACTGAACGACCAATCACATCTAGTCACATGGTGACTTCACGGCGATGTCACCTGGTGACTGGTCACAAATAAACTTCACAGTGACCATACAGTACAGTCACAATGTGAGTAGTATGTGACAGTCCTGTGACAATTGTGATCCTCTGTGACGTCACAGAGACTCTTTGGTGACCATCTGTGCTATTAGGGTTCCCGTTTATCAACTTCAAAACACAGTTTAATTCAAGACAATTCGGATCCCAGCAGATGGATGCCAAATAATATCGCGTCCCGGCATAACGATATTATTAAATTTCAATTTTGACAAGGTAAACTAACAGCTAACCTTGCATAAACGGTAGACGGATTCTTCTTGTCTCAAAAAAAAAAAAAAAAAAAAAACCTCATCTGTGCAATAAAATGACAAACAGTAAAGCTGGTTCTAAAACATATATTTCACAGTCAAAAAATACACAAGGCACATCACTTTTCACATTACATCCTAACTAATATTATAAATGCGAAAGTGAGTTAGTTTGTTTGTTTGTTTGTTTATGACGCTTTCACGCCTAAACCGCTGAATCGATTAGGATTAATTTGCGTTTAGATATAGATGGGACCCTGGAGAAGGTTATAGGCTAGAATTTTAGATTTTTAATTACTTTTTCAATTATTAATTAAAAACCGTTTTTACGTTGCCATGCTTAGCGAGTTTTGCCCGTATCAAATGATTCATGTTTTTAGCTAACAAGAATGCTATTACTTCAATAAAAAAGTGAGTGCATCTGAAAATATTAAATACCACGGAAATTATGCCAGTTTTATGCCAAATCTATCCATCTATCTATGACTATGTATATATAAATACGCTAAGCAACACTTTAGTGTCCCTTTTGCAGCGCACTACGCAAACGGATGACCGTGAAATTCGACACTCTTAAAGTTCGTATGGAATTGTTTGTGCGAATGTTAAAATTTTTGTGTAATATGCTAATGCACCGTAAAAAATTAGAGAAGTCATTTGACACGCAGTATTTCGCGCCAAGTCGGCCGATGGTTCCATTGTTTTGTCCATTTTGAAATAACAACACTTAGTTTCAGCAGTACTATAGGGTTATAGTATTAAAATAAAATTTGCAAAAAGTGGAATTATTCCCCAGTTTGGTGATACGCCAATGACTAAAATGTGCTTTAGCAATGTGCTTGGCGACTTTTTTTAGGCGGCGATAAGTGCGCTAAGTGTTGTAAATTCCATGTTTAAAAGCAGAGGAAAAACCTTAAAGGAGAGAATAATATATTTACTATTCGTTAAGGCAGGTCGGAATCCAAGAGACGCTGCTCAGAAACGCGCCAATTCGACAGTTTCTTCATAATCTCCAGCCAAGCAAATTTTCTCCAAAAATATTATTGAAGAAATACCTCAGCAATTAAGAGGGAGTGAAAATAACATTATTAATGAAGAAAGAAAAGTCCAAATGTGTTTTTTAAAGTTCATAAATTTTCAAATCCTACCAATTATATAAATGTGTACGTTTGTGTGTTTAGATGTTTTTGACTGAATCACACACAAGTGGTTGAACGGATTTTAAAAAATTTGTAAAGAAGATAGCTTATGCCCTGGATTAACATACAGGCAACCTTTCAAGCATATAGCATAAATATATCTTTTACAAAAACACTCAAAATAATTCTAATTCATTGCGCTCTATGGAAATTTTATAGCTACTAAACCGATTCTAAAACTTTTTCCACTGATTGAAAGTTACACTATTCCTGCGTATTATTGTTTGTTTGTGGATTAAGACCGATTGACTGCACTAGGGTCCTAGGCCTATATGGGGAATTCCTCTGTGGGTAACTTTCTAAAGGATCCTAGCCCGTATTTACGCGAGGTTTTGGAGAAAACCACGAAAAACTGCGAGCGGCTAGGTCGACAGGCGCGACCGGGGTTTGAACCTAGCACCTCCAGCCTTCCAGTTTTGAGAGCAGAACTAGGGAATGCAATCCCGATCCCGCGGGAACGGGATCCTGCGGGATCCCGCACAAATGTTTGCGGGACTAGTCCCGCGGGATTACGATCCTAATCCCGCGGGATTGACACTGAGAAAAAAAAAATTATTACAATTTCACGGTGCTTTCCCAATCAGTGGACCGAAAAATTTTGCATATTTATGTCTCTCATCTAACAATAAACTAATCAATATTTACAAATTTTAATTTAAAGTTTCTTTTTTTAAATTATCTTCCAATGAGAGTCTGGATCGAACATCTAAATCTAAAAATTGTAATATAAATTTTTCGTAAAGTTCGAATCTCCAAATGAACTGAAATATTTCATACTATTTACCTCTTTGCAAACAGTCAGTGATTTATAAAAAATTTTCATTTTAGTTTTTATTTTTTTTATATAATTCCCATTTTTAATTATTTTACTAAAATTAAATCTAGACTAGGGAATAATTCATTGATTTGTTCGATTTTGTACGTTCTTTTTTCTGCAACTAAGAAAATAACGTAAGTATGCTAACATATCTATAAATTGTATATTCCTCATTTTTAGCAAGTAACATAAGACAATTCCGAATATCATGATTATAATTTTCATATTTCTAAGTTATTGTATTAATTACCTCATAAGATGAATTATTATTATTAAAGTTATATTTCATAGTCCTTAAAATCTTAACTTTTTTCTACTTTTCTCTGTTGAAATGAAATCCTAGCTAAATGAAATGTCAATCCCGCGGGATCAATGAATCTCAATCCCGAAATCCCGCAGGACGAAAAACAGTGCGGGATTGCATTCCCTAAGCAGAACCTCTTAGACACTGGTGGGACCCTGAAAGCTATAAGCCACCTTTTATGCATATATCACAAATAGTTCTTTTACAGCGATACTCATAAGAATTACATTACGCTCTATGTGTATCTCTGTAAGTACTGAACCGATTCCAAAACTTTTTTCACTGATAGTAAGCTACACTATTCTTGAGTATTATTGGCTGAAATTCATGAATGTAGCGCAAGTTCCTTTACAGGAACACTCAAAATAATTCTAAGAAATTACGCTCTCTGGGTATCTCTGTAACTTGAAACGATTCTAAAATTTTTTTGCGAATAGAAAGCTACACTATTCCTGATTAACACAGGCTACAATTCATGCATATAGCATAAATATTTCTTTTAATGAACTAATTGTAGCCCATTAAGAAAACCAAAAACAGTTCGCAAATACTGTCGTAACTGTCTCTATTCGCCAAATGCCTGAAAAAAAATCTAAATTTAGTAAATCTGCATAATCTCTTATTTTAAATGAAGTATACTACCATGCATTATACTTCATTTAAAATAAGTAAAAAGCAAATAATATTTAAATGCAGTTTCTTTTGTCGCAAACATATTCACACATGCTTCATTTCTCTCGGGACCTAACTCTAAAGCCGACGCGGACGAAGTCGCGGGTAGCAGCTAGTGTTTAAATTCGAGATGGAGATACTAAAAACTCGACACAATCTAATTTAAAACACAACAGTTTATTCAACTATATTAAAATTATCCAATAAAATACAATTTTTCAAACACTGGAATAAATGATTCCCAAGAACCCGAACAATTTTTCCTCGAAACCATGAGACAACTGACTTATTTATACAATTCACCAGTAGTCCAGGGTTGCAGTTAGGCGATGGAAAACTTGCCAGCTCGCCAAACCATATGAGATGGCCGAAAGCTTGCCAACTCGCCAACAGCTAGTATTACATATTCTTATAAATAAAAATGAAATTCTGTTTGTTTGTTTGTGGATTTGATTAGTATACAAATCCACAAAAATGGACCTATCAGCCTGAAATTTTGTTCAGATATGTAAAATAATATAGAATAAATTATAGTCTATTTTAAAACTTTGAAAGTCCACCCGTTCCTGGAATTTAAGAGATTTTTTATTCTCTCCACGCTAAAAGCTTTTCATAATTGTAACCCCTGTAGGGAAAAAAGTAGTGAAATAAGCATCGTGGTTGCCATGTGTGGCGATTTTGCCGAATAAAATGTTTTAAATTCTCAAAGTAAAAATAAAAGAATAATAATGATTTTTTTGTTAGTTTATATTCGTAAGGTTATTTTTTTTTTAAATTATAATATCGTGTGCATGGGAAACAGAGCAGGAATGAAATGTTTTATAAGCAAAACAATAAGAATTGAAGGTTTCCAGGCTAATATGTAAAATTTTTTAGTTTGGCGAAAAATAAAATGGCTGAAATACCGAGAAAGTGAGTTCTAGCGGTTTGCACAGTTTCCGGCTTGGCGCAATTTACTGAGAGCTTAAGGAAATGGATTTTTGAAAACAAGTGCAAAGGTTTTATTAGAATACAGCGTTAAATTTTATAATCCGTGCGGAAATAATGCAGTTATTAAGGGATTTCAAGCGATCTAACTTCAGCATTCTCGCCAATTGAGTACATTGATTTAAGTTGAGGGAATTCCGCCAAATTTTAGATAATTCAAATCTTCGCATATAGTACATCGGAGTAACGATGAATAAAACACGTTATATAGTTGATAATTTAAAAAATGCGGCTGTATTAAGGGATTCCAATTTTCAAATAATTGCGTGCTTTACATTTTGGCGGTCGAACCATTTCCCATATTGATTGCTGCTAAGTCAATGCTTCAAATGATTCCCTGAAAAAACTCTTGCAAAATGCCGTATGTTGGCACTTTGGCGAGGTTTAGATTTGAAACTGGATTTTATTTGAGACTGGTATATATAATAACACTGGTTATAGATTAAAAATGAATGTTGGTATGTGTGTATGAGGTTGAAAAACTCCAGCACCGTTTGACCGATCACCATGAAATTTGGTTCATCTAAGTCTTATCATGGAGAAGCTTTTTATGCTATCCGTTTTCCTCTAACTTGCCACTAGGTCGCGCAGCACAACGTCGAATTCTATTCCGTTTAACCGTTTACTACGCGAATATCGTCCAACTGATTTCGATGAAATTTGATACACGCGGATATTAGAACACGGAGAATATTTTTCACTATCCATTTTGCTGTAACTTGCCGCTAAATGGCGCTGCAACGCATCAACTTCTATACCGTTCGACTGATCGGCATAAATTTTTTTCTACTTACACATTTGAACACGAAGAATATATTCTAACTGTGTTCCTTTTGATGTTACTCACCACTAGATGGCACTGCAATGCATTATTATTTTAACTCGCCTCTAGATGACACTGCAGCAGGCCATTTTCATGACCATTCAAACGGTCGCTATGAAAATCAGCATGCATAGATATTTGAACAATGAGAATATTTTGGCGCTATCCATTTTACTTTAACTCGCCACTTGACGGCGCTGTAGCAAATCATTACTTTAATTAACCACTAGATGGCGCTGCAGTGTATCACTTTTTGACTGTGCAACCGATCACTATGAAAAATAGGTATACATAGATATTTGAACACGAAAAGAGTTTGGCGCTAGCCATTTTCCTATAACTTGCCACTAGATGTCGCGTCAATACATGAACTTCAGGACTGTCCAGCCGATCGGCATGAAAATTCGTATACATCTATTTCTGAATGCAAGGAATATTTTCCCCGTATCCGTTTTGCTAAAACTTGCCACTAATTGCGCTACGCCGCATGGCCTTCTGCACCGTACAAACGATTGCCTTGAAATTCGGTATGCATGATTATAGAACACATTATAACGCGATATCCATTTTGCTGTATCTCTTTATTACAATAAATAGTAATCAAAACAAATCGCAGTATCAAAAAGTCTATTCATTCCCGTGCGAAGAACGAATACTTCAGCTAGTTACATATAAAAAAAGAACAACACCCTTTTTTATTTTCTGTGTTGCCAAAAAAAACAACTAAGCAACGAAACACAAGTTCCATTCGCGTTTCATTTAGCTAGTCATAGCCTTGCGGAAAGGTGGAAATGTCGCTTTCGCAACATCTTCTTTCATAATAAGTAGTGATAGATATTTCATGCATGTACAGCGATAAATTTTTACCTCGAGGACGTGGAGTACCGAGCCGATTTCAAAAACTCTTTTCCGCTGGAATGGGGACGGCTCAGGGGTTCTCCCATATTAATTTGGTCACGTCCTGGTGATATTATCATTTCGAAAATCAGAAAATCCGTGTTTTTAAACCAGTGCCAGTAATGGCGCTGGTCTTAATGCCACCAGTTGCCAAGTTTGTCCACTTTTGACCGAGTTTGGTATCAAAAATAAGTTTCCAAAGCTGAACTCCGATTGGATATATTTTCAATGTGTGGCGAGTATTTGCAAAGCCCTACTATTTTACTATGGGAATAATGGCATAGCTTAGAACAGTTTGCAGGTACCGGCAACATGTCAAAAGGCGTCAAAGTAGGCTATTTTTGGCGATATATCACCAAAAATAAGTTCTCGAACTTAGCTTGGCGATGTCCGCTATATGTTTCGATACCTACTATACCTACTAATTTAGAATGGGAATAATTTTTCGTTATGGTGAATTAATCTGAAAGTACCAGGTTACCGAGCCATGCTCAGAATTTAAAGGCTCCTTAAGTGTAAAATAATGAATACGTAAATGCCTTAGCACGTATCAATAATCTTCATGGTTGCCAAAGATTTTCATCACTGTCGGATCACTCTTACATTATAAGGTAAGCTTGGGTCGGCATTCAATATTACAATGGCATATACTTTGTTTTGAAGAGGGATGCTAAATATTCGATGGTCGGTGCCATCAGAGTTGAGCAAAAAGTAGTTTAACGTAAGGTGCCTCCTTTCCTTCTGTAGCAGATCAGCTTAGGGTATCAGCAAAGATCTTCCCCTATCAAAGGCGATGCATTCACTAACAGCGTCTTCATTACTTCAGAAATATATCTGTCCATATTGAGGACGTTCAAATTCAGCATCAAGAATTTGAGTTGGTTGAACTGTCAAATGAATGAGTTTATAAAAAAAATTCGTCAAGTCTGTAATACACTGTTCGCAACGTAGCAGTACACACCAAAATCGTTAATAGTTTCACTCGTCATATACTGTGAACAAAGCCATTGTAAAGTATGCTTTCAAATTTCGAATTCTTTGAAATGTGGGTGACATCGAAGAAACAACCACACCAATTCATTAGGAAATTCGGAATGTCCTACATCAATCTTACAGTCCCCAAAATGGTTTCGATTAACTTTCGTTTTTAGTCTTCAGAAAAATGCAAAGCTCCAGGTTCAATGCAATCCATGTTAAAAAGTTTTAAACTATGATAATAAGTACCCACATTTGTGACAGCTTTGTAGTTACTTAGACTGTTTACCCGAAGTATTTGTCGACGTCTAGCTGTTCCATGTCGTTCTCCTTCCAAATACTAATCATCTGTTTCATCTGCCTGTGTTTGAACTAACTGCACGTTCACACATTTGGGCCAACTGTTGCTGCCAGTGATCATACATGTTTCCACAGCTCGTTTTTGAGCTACACATTCATGCATTTACGTCTTTATAATACATCTATGATGATAATTCTTTACGATTGAAATTGTAAATTTCTCTATAGTGCTTCAATTTAAACATAAAATACTTATTTTTTTCTAATTCAAAGAAAATACATCTTGCATAAACAAATTCTACAAACGTAAATTCAATCATATAGATACATAAATATAGATGCCATAAAAGTATAATCTTACATAAATATGCTTTAAACATAATTTTATTTTATAAACTCACGCTTAAGAAAATAAAAAGTGTAACGCAATTTAAATTGTTAGCACAAAAGGACACTTCGAAATCATGAAATCAAAAACAGAATAGATCAAAAATATTCTTTTATAATAACACTAACTACTTAAACGTTGACAATAATAGAACAAACGGATGGACTGAAGAAAATGGACTTCTAACATCGAATAAATCAAAAATACATCGCTCCTATATAGTTACGCTGATCCCTGACTCTGTCACAATTCCAGTTCAACCACTCAAAATAAAACTTTTACCATCATTAATCCAAACAGATTAAAAATGTATTGTCTAATAACTTAAAATTTACACGGTTTGTTGGTGCGATCAGCCTGAAAATTATCATAATTATGTAAAAAAAAAAAAATAATAAGAAAGAAAAAATCTGATAATCCACCCGTTCCCCATATTTTTAAGCTTTTTTTTTTGTTTTTTTTTTTGTATTTTTAGCTCTATTTCATTTAAGAGAATAAAAAAAGCTAATCATTTGAGTGTCAGAATTTTCTGTTGCAAGTGACATTGACGTTACACTGAAGTCACGGTTATCAGGCTTTGGAGGAAAAATTACGATTCCAATTCGCTTAAGATAGCATTTCTAAATTACTACTCAGTTTAACTTTTTTTCAAAAATAAAACGGTTTTCTATGCATTAAGCATGGATATAGGAGAGGATGTTGATACCAAACGAAATGTTTCGAATACGAAATGTTTCTGCAGATTATACAATTCTAATTTCGATGTATAATAAAAATTGAATATGAAGTCATTTGATTTTAAGTGGGTAAATATTAAATATTCTGAGTGTAGACATTCTATCGCCCGCTGTAATTGTCTCTACAAAGGGCTTTATCCTTTAGTTTAATGATAGTACACAACACAGTCTAATCCACGTCTAAATAAGAATTGAAAATTTATTAGAAAAAATCTTAGTAACCAGATTTCAGCCTCACAATTTACTGCTTCCACATATGGGCAACTCCCAGCCTGCGGCCGGATGGGGCCCGCCATGGCTTTTGGACCAGCCCTCAGAACAAGTCAAAACCCTGTATAAAACATTCAAACTTCCATATAAATCCGAATTATACGGCCCGCGATTTCGCTAACATCCTAAAGTCAGGCCCAGGAGTTCGCTACTATCGTAAAGTTCTGCCCGCAACTTTTCAAAGGTTGTCCATACGATGATAAAATAAATGAGTTGAAATCATCAACTGCAGTGAATGAAAACTAAACTGATCACCTGCAAAATTAATTTGAATATCGGCTGCGAGAACAATTGAGGAATCGATTGTATCATTATAAATTTTTTCATCGGAGTTTCAAAGATCGTTTCATTATAAACGGTTGTCCCTTTAAAAAAAAAAAAAAAATCGTCAGGGTAACTAAATTTAAATATTTATCGTCAACTTGGCGGAATAAGGCAGTTAAAATAGAATTCAACCTAGTGCCGTTATTTAAAAAAAAATGGAATTTTCATGTTACGTCACAGGATCTTTTTTCTTACTGTGAATGACTGAAAAGGGTGTCATTTTCATTTAAATTATTCGGCTAAGCTGAATCTTTTATGCACTTTTGAAATTCGCATGATTATGATCAATAAAATACATGAAAAATCTTTATTGTTTTAGTATATACGCGAAAATACGTTTAGCTTTACGTTAGTTACAAAAGGATAATTGTAATAAATTCAGGCAATTTTTCACATAAGATTTACGAATAGTTTTGTATTAATAACTATGAATTAAAAATAATTAAATTATTTACGTATATTCCATCAAGGTGCTTGCGGGGATGGCAACGAAAATTCTTTTCTCTTTCTTTCGCCGGTTGCCAGGACGATATTTTGAAATAAAAATAACTTTTTAATTCTAAACAAATTTATGTAGCTGAATGGTGTAATGCACCTTGTTACTAAAATATTTATTTGTCTGTGTACTGGATATCAAGTTCCATTTATTTTGTTTCATTGCGAAATTAATTTTTACTATTACATATCGATGGCTTGTTTTTTTTAATCCGCCCCAAACTTATTTGAGCGTCCCTTTTAGGAAGATTGCATCAAGTGTGTTTTTCAAACGCTCAATAGATGGCGCTACCATCCAAAAATTTTAAATTTTAAATTTTGTGTGTTTTAAGAGTTTTTCAATCACGTGACCTAGCTCAATCGTTTCAGGGGCCCAAAAAACCCCCAGGTACGAAATTTAAAAAGAATCCTTAGAGCAGTTTTCGAGATCGCTCGGACATACACACAAACATTCCTCGTTTAATATAAGAGCGGATTGTGTTTTTTTTTTTTTTTTTTTTTTACTATGCATGTTTCGATAATGAATTGCATGTGCTCATGATGAATGTTTAATGCGCGTTTTTTCCCTTATTTTTCTAGGTACTGCGCAGAAAAGGAAGTTTTTACAAGAACACTTCCCAAGCATCAAGAGTGAAAATATTGGCTGCTCACGTGACACATCGTTTGAAAAGATGATTATGAAAAGAACGAAAGGAAAAGGTATCTAGTTTAGCACATTTGATAATATGTAAGAGTTTCTTACCCAATACTTCTGAAATAAGTTTACGATAAAAGGTTGCTATTTCGAATAAAAAAGTTATTCTTGGGTTAAATCTGTTATTATAGAATATGCTTTCTAAAAGTTGGTGCTTTAAGATAATAAAAAATACCATTACAAAAATAAATAAATTAGTAAAAGATTTATTTTATTATGTCTTTATGCATGTTTAACAAAAATATTTTTTCTGAGCTTTATACATCACAAAGTACTGCCATATTATTGTCTTTCAAAAATGCGTTTTTCGCGAGTATTAGGGGGAGCATTCAAAAACTAAGGCTAGGAAGTAATGTCGAGCACAAAAGGACAAGTCTAGCGTTATATTTTCATAACACTGGTAATGAACATAACAAAAATGTGAGGTGAAAAAACAGATGACAAAAGAGCTACCTGATTGAAAAATTCTACTCAGGCTGCTGAATTCAGGCAAGTTTAACAATATAAAAAATAATAAATTTGGATGAAAGAGTAATTGGTTCTAAACGTAACTTTTAAGGGCTTAAAGCTGAATCTCTTGTGGCATGCCTTCGTTTTTCTTATTAAAAATTTTGGCGTATTGCAGTATAAACTAGAACTCAGTGAATGGAGTTATCTGATGGATAAATTACAGCGATATTGAAGTTGAATTCTATGGATGATGATGAAGGCTAAAGACCTGGATGATAAAGGCCAAATGCCGTTGGCATACACTGCCGTGTTATCTATGTGCAGACCACTGGTTTAGCTCTGTAATAATTTTTAATCGGTTAAAAATATGAGTATAGCTGTATAACATTTTTTGTTTCTAATGGCCGGGCCACCGCCCCTATCATAATGAGGACCGCAGATATTCGTCAATTCACTATGGGGACGCCTATTAGAAAGAACAATGTTGCCTCCTATGAGTAGTCTCCTAATTTTTAACCAATTCCAGATGAGGGACCCAGCACCTGAAATCGGCACCCCCAGATGTATTGTTTGAACATGGAGGATATTGGAGCTACGAGCACAATTTTACGTGCACCAGCTCCCATTTGCGTACACTGTCCCACAGCAGCTCAGCCGAAAGACGTTTTCACCCTCTCAAGCAATGGCCAAGCCGGTGCTGCTTCCCTTTCCGTGTTCGTACGGGAATGGAGCTTTGAGACTAGGCTACTGCGGGAGATTGCTGTATAAGGGATGTCAAACCTTTATCGATTTCTTTTTAACTGCTACCACCCGAATGAAAGAGATTAGGACTCGTTACTGAATAAAAATTGAATCGATTTGAATAAAAAATGACGTGCGCGGCTCGTTTAACATTTCCAATTTATTTTGTGTAACTTTTAATCTCTAAAGATTTTTCAGCATGTTTATATTTTACTTAAAAATACTTCCAAAACAAGACATTTTGGTTTAATTTTTTTCATTCATTTTCCTAGGGAACGCTTACTTTAAGCATTGATTTTAGTTCATTATTATTTGATTTTAATTCTATATCGGATATACATGGCCTCCCACATTCGATTACGGGCCCTGACCCCGGATCAGAGACGGGCCTCATTTTCCTCCCCTCGACCCTTTTTTCCCTCAGCCGTGTGCTGCATTAAAATGACACTGTTATTTCTTACCCGCATTCTTTTCAGAATGCAATTTAGCATGCAAATATCGGGAATAATTATGGCAACTATTTTATAAGTGCAAGCTATATTTATAAAATTGTGTTGCTTCAAAGTGACACGAGTATTCAGTATTCAGTTTAAGTATCACAGTATTCAGTTTCAATCTAAAAAGTTAAACTTTAGGATAACTAGTAATTTTTACTTTTCATTTATCCTATTTAAAACAAAACCTTATACATGATAAAATTTTCATCCGATTACGGGACCTCTCTAAAGCCCGGGCCTAGGGGCAATTGCCGTTCCTGTTCCTCGATGTCAGCGTGCCTAGCAGGAAGAAAGATGGAGAAAATATGCACACAACTCCCACAACGACAACAATAGGCTACACCAAAAATGTATCCGGCTCAAGCATAGTTATTTCCGAAGTATTTTGTCTCGCTAAACACGAAAATAACCATAAAAATTGAGATTATCAGTTTTTTTTAAGATACCGTACCAATTTGGATAATAAAATCTCATTATGGCTGGTTTGTATGGCTACTATGGGTCGTACAGTATCCGTGTGTTCCAACAGCCAATCGACCTGTTTCTCACTAGGCTAATCTGCCAATTTATAAACCACCTACCAATTATGAGATTAAAAAGGATAATGCTGAAGCAGTCGCTAGACCTGGGACTTCCTATGTTCCACATTTTGAGGCACAGGATTAAAATGAGCCCCACAGACTAAATCAGACAATATTCAGTGATCCCCTAACATATCTTAATGAGCCAAAGGAAAAAGCAGAGCTTCTGGCATCAAGACTGAATAAATCGTATCTACTTCAACCAGAACTCATGATAGCAGACTACAGGACTCGTCAAAAGAATCTTCATTTTTTTGAGAAGATAGACTATGCGGTTGCTAGTACTGATGTCAGAAGTTTGATGTCGTCCCTAAATATAACTCACGATTTAAGTGGGGGTTGTTTGTCGACTCTTTCAAACTTGGAATTGGATATTCCAAGTTACAAACGAATTGGACATTCCGTTCACATGAAGGAAACCTACATGAATGCGATATTACTTCTAGAGTCAATCACATACGACGATCACAAATGACAGATACGTTGGCACTTAAAAGTTGTTGCGCTGTACTCCTGAAGTTTGTCTATACTAAGTACTGCTGTTTTTAATGATTATGGGAATCTCACTACATAAAATATAAATGACCTTCAAAAAATCTGAATTCCGTGGAGAGAAATGTTGAATATGAGCTTCTAGTAGATGCAAATAACATCCTGCTTCAGCTTCCATCCCAGCCTATTAAGCTGGGAATAATGAAAAACTTTGTAGATTCCATGAACAAGGATGGAGAGGTTTCTCAATACCTTCGAGCGAAATTGCCAAGGTTGAGGGAAGCGAAGGTTAAGGGTGGAGTCTCTGTGAGCCTTCAAATATGCACAATTACAAAAAACCTTTCTTTGGATAAAATTTTGGAGGGAAAAGAGAAAACAGCCAAGGAAGCCCTTAAAGGTGTGGTACGAGAATTTCTAGGCAACACAGAAGACGAAAACTACCAGCACTTGGTGAAAAAACTCCTACAAAAGCTTGGCGAAGTTGTATTGAATATGCCAGTGAAACTTTATTTTCCTCTACTTCCATCTTGATTTTTCCTCTCTAAAATCTGTGGAGCTGTAAGCAATGAGCATGGTGAAAGTTTCCATTAAGATATCCCTACAAAGGAACGCGGATATCAGGGACATTGGATAAGTCAATCCTGTTTGATCACTGCTATGCTGCTAAGAGATGCTCCAACTTTGACGTATAATAGACAGGCCATAAGGAAACGTTCACAGAAATAAACTGAAATTAACCCCTGCTTTCTGAAAAATGAACATTTTTTAATGAAATACTAGCTGGAAATACTAGCTAGAGTGACGAATTCGACGGTCACTTTATTGATCGGAATGCTTCAAAAAAAAGGGGGGGGGAGATCAGGAATGTCACCGAGGTCTTGGACAAAACGGACAGAAAAAATCAAAGTGCAACTTGGACGCGACATGACGTGTGACAGAAAGTGAACAAAAAGTTTCGCGCTAGTTCTTACTTTAGCAACTGTGTAGTTGCGGTGAAATGATTGAAGTCTTTAAAATTTGTTTTTATCTATCTTTATTGAGTTGAGCTCGATTACAGTCACAAATTCTAACTGAGTATTCCGTTGAAGACCATATTTTGGGTAAAGCCATAGACCATGGAACGTCCAAGTGAATTATCGTGAGTGATCTTGACTGCCGCGGCATTCTGTGATGTAGCCATTGAAAGAGCGACATACGACATTTTATGAGAAAATACGGGTTCAGGAAAGTAAACGCCAACAGTAGGAAGTGAAAATAGTAAAAAATGTCGGAATTCTGCAAAAAATGTAATCCCCCAAAAGGCGATCGCGCGCTCCGTGCTTTATTTACCTTTACTCACGCTACTCTCGATGGTAAAGATTCAATATCAAACAGAAAACAGAAAAATTATAGAAATAAGACCTAAGAGCCAAAATAAAGAAGGAATTTATAACTGCAGTCAATGTGGTTAATAAACCACAATGTATTTTCTATGTAGAAAAATATGAAGAAAAAAAATTCTAAAAAACATATTTAAAATACGCACTAATGTGCTATATATTAAAAAGCGCATCATAATACATGCGCCGTCCCTATTTTTCTTCCTTATTTCATTAAGTTGAAAAGTGTATTATTAGTCATGAGCGTGCCGTATTTTTCTTCCTTATTCCATAAAACACTTCTTTCGAAATCTAAATTAAAATCGCCGCCTACTAAAACTGTTTTAAATATTTGCCAATCACATTCTAGCTCTACTTCACCTTTATAAATATTGTTTTGAATGTGATACATAATCCATGAGTGTGCCGTGTTTGTCTTCTTTGTTCCGTAAAATACTTTTCAGAATTGAAATCTATAGTAAAATCGCCAACCAAAGCCACCAGGTCAGCCAAAGGCGAAGCTCCCGGATTTTAAGTCCAGCAAGCTTGGCACTCATTTTATCGACCCACTCAAGGGACGAAAGGCAGAGTCAACCTCGCCCAGCCCGGGAATCGAACCCAGGAACAGTAGAATGAGCTAAATATTATACCACTGGGATTATATTCTAAATATACTTTATAAATACTGTTTAGAAAGTGTACAATAGTCCATGAGTAAACCGTATTTGCTTTCCCTGTTCCATAAAACGATTTCTTGGACTTGAAATATATATTAAAATCGCCTACCAAAGCTATTTTGCAATCTTCGCCAAGCATATTCGAACTATACTTCGCGTTTGTTGTAGGTAAATAAATTGTAGCGCTTGCCATTTTCTAGCTCAATCTAGCAGATATCGTCAAGCTAGGCTCACTTTTTGAGACTTACATTTGGCCACAAACTTGGCGGTGAATCATCAAAAATTGTAAAATTTGGTGGATTTCAACATTTTATTCTCTTCCCACCCCCTCTCCCGCGCTATCTGTCGCTGTTAAACATTTCTCTGTATAGACCGTAATGCATGAGAAATATAATTTTGCAACCCTGTAAAAAAACTTTAAGTCCTGCATACACTAAAATCAATACCGGTCGTGCGACGGTAGTCTTTAATATATGAACCGAACGTTTAGGAGCTAGCGCACTTTAAACGGTTTAATTAGCAAGAATATATTGAAAAACGTCAGAATTCGAAGAAAGGAGTGAGATGGCCTGTATTCTGCGAGGGACAATGAACTCATCCCCCAAACGGAGTGCGCGTGCTCCCTACTTTATTCACATTTACTCAAGCTGCCTTCAGTCGTAAAGATCCAATATGAGAGAGAAAACTGAAAAATTAAAGAAATAAGAGATAAAGTCTCAAAATAAAGATGTGCATGCGTCATCCCGGAGTTTTCATTGGAGCTGTATAACTCCTAGAGACCCATGCCTAGGAAGTTCGCCAACGTGCGGCGATTTTTTTTTTCGTAACAGTGTGCGTATTTGCCATTTACGGCGATTTTTCACAATTTGGCGACCTACGCTTACATATAATTGATCATTATTTCCCATTAAGGGTGCTAATAAAACACTGCTTTTTATTTTAGCTTGCTTAAACTTCTATAAATGCTTAATTAACGCCGCCAAGTAATTTATTTTGTCAACTTGATGTAAATGTCTAAATTGAGACACAAATTAAACTTCAGAGTAAGTGATCTCTTGTTTTGCAGAAGAAAACCGCCAAATGAATGCAGCTATTTATATCATTTCTGAAAAACGCATCATCTGAAATTTTTAACTCCTATAATCCAAGCAATCGAATCTTATGAAATTCCACTCCCATGTATAAAGACAGGATTTATTCGGGTTACTCATTGGTCGGCCAGAGTACGCGCATGCTAAAACGGTATCAAATAATCTGGCTGAATTTGCGTATGTCTAAAGATAGGTTTTATTCTGGTATTTTCAGAAAGAGCACATCGATACTGAATTTTAACAGGCTTGGCAACAGCTCTTCTTTACTTTTATTTTTATTTGCTTCATATGTTGATTCCTACTTTAAGCCCCCTACTCTCGTCAACCTAAAAAATCCCCGCACGTTTGCGAGCTGAACAGGCACAAGTTTCAACTCCAAAAGGAATTACATGAAAATGA
Source organism: Cheiracanthium punctorium (assembly GCA_038373885.1). Classification (NCBI taxonomy): domain Eukaryota; kingdom Metazoa; phylum Arthropoda; class Arachnida; order Araneae; family Cheiracanthiidae; genus Cheiracanthium; species Cheiracanthium punctorium. The sequence goes on along the minus strand of JAWZYV010012973.1, from coordinate 313,821 downwards.
ACAGGAGCAAATTAGCGAAGTTAAGGAATTTGAAGACACTTAATTACTAAACACACATTTATTGGCAACCGAAAAATAAATAAATAAAAGTTATGCTGGGTTGATTCCTACTTTCGGACCCCGTTCCACCATGTAGGTGATAAATGCAGAGATGTAATCTTGGCGATTTTCTCTGAATGTATGGAAACCCTTGTGAAACCCGCCATTTTGAACTCCGGTGCTATGATTTAACTAAGGTATATGACAGCGGCTGAAAGAAAATTCTAGTGTTTAGATTTTTAAAAGTTAGTTTCAGAATTAAAATGATGTCTTTAACCCTTGCCAGGGTAATTACGTATTATCCAATCGGTGTTTCCCGCTAAATTATTTTTTCGGAAAATGCGCCGGCAAACTGCTGCCAATCGTACACGGAACCACCAATAATTTCATGTGTACAGCATTTATCTTAGTGAAAAATTGCTCATCGTGGCGGACCGCCGGTATAATACGGAAGTACCCTTGCTATAATTAAGGTATGATTTCGGATAAAAAAATTCCAGCGTTTAGATTTAAAAGAAAACCGTTTTAGACCTTCCGTGGTGTCTTTGAGAACGTTGCAGCTCCCTTCTGGATGCAAGATGGGGAAACACGCCAAAACTACTTGTTTTTAAAATTGTTCCAAGTGGAATCCGGTTTATTCCTACTTAAACGCATCCACTCTCGCCAAGATGGCGATAGCATTACATAAGCAGTTACCATCACGATGTTTAGTATTTATATGGCATCGGTGACTTAGATTAACACTGCGGTTTGGAACAACATGTACGTACATGTTTATGTTATGTAAGTTATGAACAACATTACTTTATATGTATTTTTAATATTATATTATTCTTTTTTGGGGGAGGGGTTTGACAATGAATGTAGTTTTAACTGGTGGGGTTATGGCTAATTTGTTCGCTTTCTTTTTCATCTAGTTATTTTGGGAGCATTGAAATTTGTGCATAACTCCTCAAACCCATGACTGTAAAACTCGCCAAAATTCGGCGATTTTTTAGATTGGCGAAAATGATTGGTGATTGTGCTCAATTGATTTTGCCAACATGTTGTAAATGCCTAAATTGAGCCACAAATTAAACTTCACAGTAAGTGATCTCGTATTTTGCGGAAGAAAACTGCCAAATGAATACAGCTATTTATATCATTTCGGAAAAACGCATCACCTGAAATCTTAAGCTCCTGTCATCCACGCGATCGTATTGGCAATTTTAAAATTTATGAACTTTGAGAAATACATTTCGACTGAATTCTTTTTCATGCTTTTTAATTTGACTTGAAAATGATGTAATAACTTATGAAATGTCGTACTTATGTGTGAAGAGAGGCTTTTAATCTGGTTACTGATTGGTCGAGGAGAGTATTATGGTCAAAGCGTATCAGAAACGACTTCAAGAATCTGTCGCGGGCTGCCTTATATTAGCATTTTAATATTATACTAGCTGCTTGTCCGTTCTCCGCACGGTGGGAAAGGCATATTTTCCTTACACATACATAATTCGAATTAAACCCAGTAATGGGGAATCTCAAAACGTGAAAAAATACTTGAATCGTGACTAAAAGTTGACGTCATGAGTGGAAATTTGAGACGATTGCAATATGACACAAAAACTACGTCATGTGACTGGCGATCAGAAAAGAAAGAACTTTATGGTATGCAGAGAAAACTTTTCTCTTTCGAAAAATGCCTGATTTCTACATCAAATAATTCGTTTTGTGAGGTTTAGTATATACCACATTGAGGTTTAGTATATATAGTATATACCACATTATAACATTACATGATGTTGACAACAATTTTATCTTGCATTTTTCAAAGCGTGGACAATGCATTAGCGCAGTTACACGACTTTATTAAATTTTACCTAAATTAAAAAACCTACATGAAACAATGGATGCATCATTTACGTTTAAAAGCCAAAAATATACCCTGATCCGGTGAAAATAATGTCGCTTTTGTAAATGAAAACGTTCGTGATGTAACTTCTGAGAAAAAGCTTATTACCCTTATTGAACTCTTAATGCAGTATCACACTTGTTACATAAAAGTGACAAGTGACGTTTATCTCACTGTCAATTCGCCCTAAATAAATAACTAATTTCATTTTTCATTTTTTACAGATTACAGTTGACCCCTTTATAACATGGGTCTACAACACGAATTATTAGAACACGACGAAAACATTACGATCGTTTACGTGTAACACGTTAAAAGAGATTCCTACATCACGATGAAATGAGACATATGTTCTGAGATTATGACGCCTTAGCTCCTGCAATTAACATTCCTTTTGAATGGCAACACTAAACATCATTGCATTTTTACGGAGCGCAAATAAGTTTTGCCGCGATTATACCGCGCAGTCCGCACTCCAGGTGGAGTATAGCGCAGGACCCGTACAACACGGATTCCTATAACACAGAACGTATCTACCGTGTTATAGGGAATCTACTGTAGTTGCATAGTGTCAAATTCAATAGTTAAGAAAATTCTGGGTTGCCGTATTTAGTAATATTTCATCTTACCTTGGTGGCCGAAATGTATTAAAACCAAATATTCGAACTGCATCAAAAGTAAAATTTACTAAAAGCAAAATTTTTAATTTTGTATAACCCTCAGAACAACTTCGGAGTTTGCCATCTACGACGGTTTTTCATGACGTGACAACTGATGCTTGCGTACAGTGGCGTAGCCAAGGAGGAGATAGGGGGTCACAAACCCCCATGTGGAGTTTTTTGCCATACAAAATGTATATTCTTAACTCCCGTAACATTCCCATGAAAAATTTTTGGCTACTCCTGCTTGGATATAATTGATCTTTTTTTTTCATTTATCAGTGATCAATATACTTCAGGATCGGAATCTCCGCGGTAAAAAATGGTCTAAAAAATCTGACACAAGAAAAATCTGATCAACACAGTGGGGTTACACAAATACGCGCCGGACATACGCTCTTGCTTATGTCCGGAGGAGCAAATACATTAGAGGTTATGTGCTGATCCGGATGATCTGCCAGCAAAACAGCAAAAATTGACGTAAAAAATGACATCCACACGCGAAGGAAATAAAATTAAAAATATGTAGAATTGCATGAAAACTTCGATTATTTTTAAAGTGCAAGTCTGTTACAATTAGTTCTATTTATTTCACGTTTGATGCGCTTTCATTTTTCGAGTCTTAAAAGCTGTAGAAATGAGTGGTTTCACTTAATTGTTAAATTTAACAACTTAATTGGCAACAATGGATTCCGTTGCTACGGAAATTATAGCAATGTTAAAAATAGAACATGAAATGAGATATTCATGTTTACTTTGCTAGAACTGCCATATTGGCGAAATTAATGCCTCCAGTCGATGGCCAATAGCTCTGTCACGATGACACAACGTGCATATTTTTAATGAAAAATTATTACTACAAATCCTAATTAATATTGTCTAAATTAAAACTAATAATCCATTCTAAATCTAATTTAAAAGTTTTTAATAATAACTATCTTTTAAAGATTTCATTTTTCCTCTTGGCCTTCTCAATTACAGCGCATTAACGCACTTCTAAATCATTTCCCCTCTTATCAGCTGCTTTGAAATAAAATAACAGTTGACGCCGGCTAAAAGAAAAATCATAACACCTCTTCGCTCGCATATGTTTTCTCTGCTCCGCTGAAACAGATGTGTTTGCGGTTTTCCTCTGCTGTGCAAGAAGCATATTGCTCGAAAAACACCTGCTAAAATTGTTCCAGAAAGTTTGGGCTCTTTCTATAGACACATGTTTTAACTGTTGGAGAGTAATTTTCGGAGGGGGCAAGCCACTCACTTAATGTGAGGAGGCTTTACCCACCACGACGCGTTGCACGGATTATCATCTATGCCGATCACTTTATGGTGACGGAGGCGTTCACCCACCGAGGTACCAGGCTGCTTTAGTATGAACGCCGTGATGTTTTTGTCAACACGCTTCCCCAAGTTTACTTTTGAATGCAATGTATTGTAGAGTTTTAAATGTACAATCCTGCATTTTGAAAACTGGTGACTGTTCCAGTGAGAAAATAAAATAATATGTTTCAAGTTTAAAAGTGTTGAGTGAGACTCCTTATTTAAGGGGAATGTGGTCTTCAAAATGTGTTTTTCTCCGGATGTAAAATGTGTTAGCTCAGTGAAGTCTTCAAGAGTTTGTGTGATCATGTTTCAGAGAAAGTAAAACGACAGGCACCATCAAAAGCGAATTTCATTCTTGATTTTGGAATTTGTCCTTCCTCGTCGCTCTGATGAGGGATTTCTAGTGCATATGTGATTTTGTTCAGTGGGGAAGAAAACCATGTTCACCTAAGGGGAATAATTCTCCTTTCGACATCGTTGCGAGTGTGAATTGAAAATGTGACCCACTATACGATCGTGTTCTAAAAACTATGTCGCTCTCACTACAAAGTCGTACCAGTTATAATCTTAACAAAATAATTCATCGTCTTTTTACGATCACCACCTTCCACCGTACATCTCCATTGGATAAGCTCAAACCACAAATTAAACTTGACACTAAAGTAAATACGCAATACTTTGTTTGGCGAAATTAAAAAAAAAAAAAAAATCTATGCATACGCTAGTGACATCGGCTCATCTCAATTGTGGAATGGAATTAATAACACGTACAGAGCTGCACTACATTTGAATATTTTTCGCCAACTTTGCTAAGAAATGTACTAAAGTACGAATCAACATACATTTCAATTCGTAAAACAACAAATATATTAGACAGTATTAATTACGCCTTTCTAACAGCTTTTAGTAAAAGAAACTTCCGTAGCGCTGCTTTAACAAATAAGAATCAATTATTTATTACACAGTACTTCGATCGCCAAATGCCAACATACACCATTTTGCAAGATTTTTTTGTTTTCAGGGAATCATTCGAAGCATTGATTTATCAGCAATCAAAATGGGAAATAGTTATCTAACATTTATATGGTTCCATCGCCAAAATTTAATGCAGGCATATTTTTGATAAGCAGCATTTATTCAAATTATTAAATATAGCGGGTTTTAATCACCGTTAACTACCATGTACAAAATGCGAGAATTTCAATTTTCTGAAATTTGGCGGAATTCCTCTAACTTAAATCAGTTTACTTAATTTGGTGAAAATTCTATAGATCGTTTAAAATAGCCTTAATAACTGCATTATTTCTATATGAAAAAACGAAGTATAGCGCCGTAAAACTTATACTTGTTATAAAAAATACTATTTCGTTACGCTCTCAGTAATTTGCGCCAAGCCCAAAATGTACAAATCGGTAGAACCTACTACTTTCTGAAAATCGCCAAATCAGCCATTTTTTTTTTCGACAAACTATAAAATATACATATTAGTCTCGGAAATCTCTCAATCCCTTATTCTTTTACACATAAAAAACATTGAATTCCTGCTCTGATTTAACATGAACGCAATATTTTAATTAAAAAATAACTTTGTAAATAATCTAAACAGAGAAAAAAATCATTATTCTTTTATTTTTACTGCAGGAGTCTAAATAATTTAATAAAATAGCCAAACATGGCAACCTCGATGCTTATTTCTCACTTTTTTGACTACAGGGGTTACAATCACGGAATTGCGGAGAGCAGAAATTAGCGTTTTTGACGGGGTTTTTTATCAATATCTCCTAAACTAATTCGAATTTCGAAATTTAAATTAGCGGAGGTTCTTTCTCGAAATTTTCCGAATTCGTGGATACCTCGTTCGAAACTCAACTCCCAGCCTTTTAGGAGGAGATGATGTTACACACAGACACACAGACAGACAGACGCGCACAGACTTTAATAGTATAGAAGATATAGATAGATGATGTTTTGTATTATATTTATTAAACATAACTGTTTTTTTCTTCCATTTACCTTTCAGTCGATGAGTATAGTAGGCTGTTGTGTATCTTTCTCCAATGTGTTTTCGTGTATCTTGAAAACAAGAACTAATGAATGAATATCATTTACATATTCGTTTTTTGAAAACCAAAATTAGTAAGAATTGGCAGGACAAAAACAAAAGCTTTCTTTATGTTGCCTAGTGCGATTTTACGAAACTTTTATTATAAATTGTTTATCATAAAAGTATATATATGCTATTTTAAATTTTAAGCTACAATTAGCTGTAGTCTTCTAAAATTTCATTGTATAAAAAGTATTTTTTCTAGTTTGTATAAGTAATAACAATGAAAAATTGAAACTGCAAAGTGCTGGACTCCCTAGGGCCGTCCCCTAGACACAGGGTCCATGCAGATATATTTATTTTATATGGCCATTTTTTTTTAACTGTAGGTGTCAATGTTGTGCTGAATTCCTTAAGTGGTGAAAAGTTCCACGGCAGTGTTCGATGCGTGAGTCAGCATGGAAGATTTTTAGAGATTGGAAAATACGATCTTATGCTAGATAACAAGCTAGGTAAAGTACTTAATATTATCTTTTTATATATCGATATACCTCTTTCAGCGAAACATAGAAGTGAAATCAATTTTAGTTTTACGGTTCTCGGTATGAATGAAAATCATTGCATATTCTTATATAATATACTAACGTATGCGGTACCAAAATTGACGATATTTCTACGGTGTGAACGGAAACAACTAGATGTAAACATCAGCGTAATAACAATAACACAAAGGAATGGAAGCTAGACGATTTTTGGCGGCAAAAAGAATCAGGATCGCCTGATTCTTTGCCAAATTTTTTTTATCTTTGGCAAAGAATCAGGCGATCTTTGGCCTGATTACGCCAAAGTAATCAGGACTAATTGGCGCCGATTACTTTGGCAACATCAGTAATCGTCGCATCGTTACTGATGCGACGATTTTTGGCATCAGTAACCATGCAATCGCCGACAGAGATTTACCGATTTCCGGTATCAGTAAATTTACAGCTTCCTTAAATTTACAGAAGATTTACAGCTTCTTTGTGAGACGAGACACGCGTTTTTAACATTACGATAAAGGGATTTTGTGAGACGAGACGAAGCTTTTAGGCTGTTTTGCGAGACTCGAGACGCCTATTTTTTGTCTAGCGTCTATCCCTAATAACACACGCGCAAAAATGAAAATTAACATTTCAATGACATCATGTGAAACAAGCATATTCGTTACTGGTTGCGTATGTCAGGCAGTTGGTAGATTACAAAACAACAATGCATACGCGAAAAAGCAAAATCTTTCGGATATTTTTACAGCGCGTTTATCGCACATTAAAAGAAAAATTGCTTTGCAGTGGGCTGAAGCATATTTTAGCCATTTCCTGTTTCTTTTATATTTTTGTAACCATGTATACGTATTAAATAATGCAGCCCTAGTATAAAAGACTAGGTTGCTAAATTTGGCACATTAACCCCGCAGCTTCAGAAATTAAGAAGGACTTCTGTAGGAATTTGTGCAACATGTTATCACCCAATTTAGTATTTTTATAATAACTAGAGTGGTCACCCAGTTGTCGGAATTCGACCGAAATATATTAAACCTCTATATAAGCATTGCTCATACCTCTGTAATCATTACTTATAACGTTTTTTTTTTTTTTTTTGTTCTATTATGTCAGCTGCGAGCGTGTACAGATACCTCATTATGCATTAAAATTCCAGTTATTTGAAAAATGTGAACGGTAGGGAAAATGAGGTCTAACTTGGCTAAGCCATATTTAAAAGGCGGCAATACTTTTTTTTGGCATTTTACTTATTTCATTATTTATTTATTTATTTTATTTGCTATACTGAAGGCTACACAGTTATTTTGTCTATCTTTTTCAAAGTATATAAAATTTAAATAAGAAATTTATATAAAACTCCAAATCGTGGAATGAGTGAACACTACTTTTCTGCGACGTACAATTGAAAAATTGGCTACTTCAATAATATTCACTTTTTTTCAAATGTTTGTCCTTGAGACTTACTTATCCCAGACAGCCCATAAGCTTAAATCAAGCTTGAAATGTCTTTAATTTCACGTATTAATACAAGCTTGACAGTTCAATTCATTTTAAGCTTGCAACAAGCTTGGAGAAGTCATTTGATCTGTCAAGCTTGATACAACTTGAATACTGCTTGATTTGGAAAGCCACATCCACATAACAAATAATTTATCATCAGTCATAAATGTACTTGACCATAGAATTAAAAAAAAAGATTCTATATTTCCAAATATGGAAATTCTTGAAAATAAAATCGCCCCATCTATTTGATTGATAGCTGCTGGCTCGGGTGAAATTGACCACCGTCCCTTTGTATTACTTAAGTTTCTAATCAGTAAAACGATGCTATTAACTTTCAACACTAACACATGTGCTGGCAAACTATGGTACTTTTCGATTAGCCGGCGTAAATCCCACCAACAATTTTTTCTTGGTGACATTAAAAGACTACTTCTAAAACATCGTTGTTTCCCAAAACAAAGCCAGTGTACAAAAAAATGTACTTACATACAAATTACAACGTTTAAAAGTATCAATATACTAAAAAGAAATTGTATGTTTATTGGATTAATCGTTTGTGAAAAATATGGAAATGTGAAAAACATATGGAGTTAAATAAAAATTCCAAAATATAAAAATTACTTTGTACTGGAAATGATGCTCAATGATTCTCGTTAGGTTTCTTTGCAATTGGTGCAGGTTTTATTACGCTTTAGCTCCTAATTAATATAACTTTTGAATGGCAACATTAAATATCACTGTGTTTCTGAGGAGTGCAAATAATTTTTCCAGCGATTATAAGCGGAGTCCGCACTCCAGGTGGAGTATAGCTCAGGACTCGCACAACACGGATTCCCATCGCAAAATATCTTATGGACGGGGTCTACTGTACTGTGAAGTTTAAATTTTTTGTGTACCAATGAACATGCAAGAACCAAGCAATGTGTAGCTCAGTAACATTCTATCTGATCCAATCTTGGGGTTTTGTTTGTTGAAATTATGTCTTTTTTATGAATAAGTCTTATTAGGGGCCTCATGCCTCTTACGAAAAGCGAGCATAGCGAGTCTGGAGGCCTTGGCCCCTAGTTTATATATACAGAGATTTTATGAATGGAAATGTCACCAATTATATCTTTTCATACATCTTGCAATATTAGTATTTGGCTTTGTCCCCCCATTGCCACCATCGGCTTTTATCATGACACAAAATTCTATAGTAACCCTAACCTAAATAAATTTAATGGCAAATACTGTTAAAGCAAAGAAACAGGATTTTCGTTGAAATGACTCCGATTGGCCCAAATGCACTGAGCAGGAGGGGGGGATAGGGGGGGGGTCACAAATCCCCTCCCCTCCCATGAGGAATTTTTTGCAATATAAAATGCATATACTTCACTCCCTCATCAGACACACGTATACATATATGTGAGTTGCAGTAGTCATAACCCCCCCATGAAAAATGTCTGGCTACGCCACTGGCGCTGAGTATATAGAACAGTAGGGCATGGGGCGGCGAAGCTGGCCGCCTGGGCGGCTAGTACAGTATAAAAAAGTTAGGTTACTATAGCTCACAATATTGTACTTTTTAACAAATCTGAGCATATGTATGAAATATATTTTTTAAAACAATTTTGAAAGTATAAAAAAAATCTAAAAGAAGGAATTTTTTAAAGAATAATTTACTTCAGTGCGTATATTAATGGTGGAACCATTCTAGACACATGGCTTGTACTTAATTGATGACTACGGTGCAAGGCTGCTCCCTCCAGGGGACGAGTACTTTCAGCTGGAGAATACTCCTTGTGATAAAGCTGGGATTTTCTACAGATGGTTCGACGAACATAGAGAATTAGGCCAGGAGTTCGTTGACTTGCTCAATCACCAGATCTCATTCCAGCTGAGAATTTGTGAAATGAGATCGAACGCGGAATGAGATTTGCTGTATCCAGAACCATCATATATTAAGGAACTGGAAAGTGCAGTTCATCGGATACGGTCTCAAATTCTTCCTACACCAATCATCATCTCATAGGATGCATTCCAAGAAGAATTCATGCAGTTTTGAAGGCAGAAGGGGCAACATTGTATTAAGGGGTGTGGTCATAGTAATTTGACCACTCAATGTATTTGAAATAACGAAGAAATGAATACATTCAATGGAACACTTAACATCTAAATTTTAAAAAGTCACCACGTCTTTACTTTACCTATGAAATCAGTTCACACCATCGCGTAATATCTTTAAGATTTAAATTTGATTCTTAATTCATCACGACTTTTAACCCTAACGCACGCTGCCCTCGCTGTGAGGACACAACTCTGACATTCTGGCTATTCTGATTCACGAAGAATACATTTCATTTCAATTAAATACTTCAGGAGGACATCTAGATATGCTGACCAATGTCGACTAAGTGCAGCCGTCGCCATCGCACGATTTAACTACCAGTAGGATGGCGGCCGATCGAATCGCCTTAGCTGGTAGTTAGATCGTGCGACGGCAACGGCTGCGCATTGTCGACACTGGGAAATGGTTGCTTGGAAAAGAATTAAGTGACTTGCAGGGAAACTGAAGTTTTATAAATATTTTGGTATAAAACTATTTTCAGGTATGAAATTCTTCTTAAAGAACATTCAGTTTCAAGCGGTTTTCTTGGATCAAGAAATAAATGACAATAACATACTTAAACTGAGAGCGGCCCAGCAGCTCGTACTGGAAGGTATAAGGAATGGCGTTGTGAAACCCCTCCCAAGAACTGTTTTCGATTACAGCGACACCGAAAAGGCCTTTAGATACATGGGCTCCGGAACACATATAGGCAAAGTATTGTTGAAGGTGAGTATCTACGTGTATACCATTAAAACTTTATTTGTTCATTGGTTGTAGAATTAGCAATGTTGCTAAAACCGCTGGCTTCTTGTGACCTATTTCTCTCGTAGGACTTGAAAATATATTTTCAGTTGAGATCGGTAGAGCATATAACTGCATACACAGGGTGTCCCATAAATGCCGCCCAAACACAGCACAGTCAGATTCCGCGTTTGAAGTACTACATAAAAAACGGCCAAAGAACTCTACCTGTACGACTCATAGTTTTTGAGAAAAATAGAAAAAACTTAGTATGACGCCACATCCAGTGCAAAGAAAAACAATTAGGAACATTAAATTGGACAGTGGGTTAGAAATGGGGGACTCTCTCTTATGGCAGCTATGCTCATCACATCAGATCTGGCACCTTTGAATTCCTTCTAATAAAAACGTTTGAAAGAATTTATGTATCGAGACCTAATTACCATAAAGTGTGATTTAGTCCCTCCCATTCATGCTGTGTGTATTTATGTGGGCACCAGATTGATGCAACGCGAGCAGTTAGCCATGCACGGCACAAGCAAACATGCTTCGCTATGCACAGTGGACATTTTGAACATCATTTTATAAAAGCATATGCAAAAAAACTATGTACATGCTTCCGATAAAGGCTCCTTTCGTACACCGGATATGACGTGTTTCTGCTTTTTTCTCGCATTTTTCTTGAAAACTATATAGGTCGTAGAGGTACGATTCTTTTTCCGTTTTATATGTACTTCCAACGAGGAATCTATCTGCGCAGAGTTTGAGTTGTATTTATGGGACACCCTGAAAGTGAAGTTGCACACGGCTTTGGACAGTGCTTGGGAGTGTGAACTCCTCTCGCGGCTGGGCTACTGTGTGACCGTGTACGCTAATGGGAGCTGGTGCACGTAAAATCGGTCAGGGCTGCAATGTCCTCCTCATGTTTAACGCTACCTGTAGGGGTGCCGATTTCAGATGGTTGGTTCCTCTTCTGGAATTGGTTCAAAGTCAGGGGACCCCGAGATAAGTAAGGCTTCTTCCCACTGGGGCTCATTAAAATGGAAGTCGCCCCTTCCGCTCATCGCCATTCTATCTCAGCAAACACAATAACAAGCATGAAGTTTGGTTTTGTGATAAATAGCCACATAGATCATGTCATTTCATGAAGAAAGTCACGCAGACTGTTGCACAAATTGATTATGCTGACATTTGCTTTAGATAGATCGGCCATGGCTGGCGTTAGAGGTTCATTCTTTAATTCCCTTTTTCTATTGATAGGATTTCAAATGCAATTAGCGCATTTTTTCAACAAATGCAAATTGTTTAAAGAATTATGCTCTATAATGGGGAAAGCTTTTCAAAATGACAGTGGGACAAGGCACCTTTGATTATTAATGACAAGTCACCGGTATACATATCCATGGCATTTGACTGCAGGAGACATTTATATTCTTATCGGTGGTTTTTCTCTTCACCTCTTCAGACCTGACTGAAATCTCACATCTCATATTAAAAAGCAATCTCTTAATTGTTCTTAAAAACCTATTACACTTATAAACGATAGCGTATTTTCAAATAAATCTTCGAAAAATGCGTAGTTCCCAATCTCTGTTTCAGTAGTAAAAAGTTGTCAGCCATAAACGAAGACACTTTTAATTCTAAATTTCTTTCCAAATACACGAATTTTCATTAAGAAGGAAAAAAAGGGGGGAAAAATAATTTAGGACAGTTCAATAACATTCAAATATTATTTTGTGGAACGCCAACCAAGAATAAAATAACGGCAAGCAAAAATAAAATGCGTGCATTAGTGTGCAGATTGTACACATTCACATGAATTTATTTAATTCAAAATTAAGGTATCCACGGCTTCTGAAGTAGCTAAAAGTATTTTAAAGTATCCATAAACTATTCAAAATTAAAGTACGTCAGTTCAGAACTGCAAAAAAATCTTATAGGATCGTTTTAACTTTGAAAACGCGAAAGTCCTCATCTGTGGACCTTTGGAACTAAAAGATTATGCTAAGACGAGGTGTTCTCCTTTCAGGTTCGTGACGAGGAGAAAGAGAAATACGTGATTCCGACGAAACTCTGCCTGCCAGCTGTTCCGGTAACCTACTTCTATCCTCACAAAGTGTACATCATCATCGGAGGTCTTGGAGGGTTCGGAATAGAGATCACCAAGTGGATGCTTAGGAAAGGGGCCAGGAACGTGATCCTGACGACGAGGTACGGGGCCAGGACGCCTTACCACCATTTCTGTCTCAGGAGATGGAAGGATGCGGGATACAATGTCACTGTTTCGACGAGGAACGCCAGCGAGAAGGAAGAAGCCTCGAAACTGCTCAAGGAGGCTTTACAGCTCGGTCCCGTTGGGGGTATTTTCAATTCGGCTGTTGTAAGTACATCTTTGTGTAACATAGCACTATTGTTAAATCATTGATACTAGTTCAAAAGTTGAATATTGATGACACAGTAGGATAGGGTTTCTTATACTGTGGGTCACAACTAGGGTTTCTAGCCGTCCCGCGAGAGCCGGGACGTCCCGTTTCTAGATTTTTAGAGGGCATTTCCCTCGAAAGGTGTGTGCGGCACGCCAAATACCTGCTTTTTTTACAGAACAAGTAATTTAATAATTTGATAAATTATAATGATATCAGAAAAGATTTTAAATATTAAGTTTCTTTCCTAAATAAAATTATTTCAGCAGAGGTGATTGTATACTTCAAGTTTTTCTTCTAAATAAGTAATACTATAATTTCAGTAAAATTGGTTTAACATAATTTACCCTCCCCCCGTATAATTAATTTATCCAAAACTGGAATAGAATAGTACAGTTCAAGCCTTTCACGTGTGTCGGATTTGCGTATTGCTTATGGGGCCCCACAAAATTTTCTTAAATATTATGGGGTGCCTACACCAAAAAGTTTAAGAAACCTTGCAATAGGATAAGAATTGACTCCGTTTTGCTCTCATTGTGCGGATTTGCATCTGGGTTTCGTAAATTCCCCCCTCTCTCCACTAAATAGCCTTCATCTCCTAGCACATGCAGGTCACCCCTTGAAATCTCATCTCTTCCTGAGCTAGAACGAGAGTCAAAGAAAACAGTGATTCTTAACAAAATTACTCTACAACTAACGATTGTACATTTTAGATAACTAATCATAAAATTCTGGTTTATTCTTTTGGGGTAGAATTTTAAGCATCTAATCCTGGAATATTACCTTCGGAGAGGTATTTTTAGATCAAGAACGAAAGTTGCAATAATGTAATAATATGATATAAAAGAGGTGCATTGAGTGGTCCATGATGATATCAAAATTGCGTTGTGAAACCTCTGTCGCTAACTATTTAAATTCTTGGGAATTTTTTTTTCACTTGCAGGAGGATCAAGAACTAGAGATTAAATTGCAGTGATTTTCTACAACTTATAGTTTACTTTTGTGTCAACAATTTCCATGAAGTACCATTTTTTCTGCCTTTTTAGAGTATGTGCACTTTTGTTGTACTTAAGATCGATTATCTACACATGTATTATATTCCACGTAAGCTTTGTGACTATGGAGATATTAAATCTCGGATTCTTGATGAAAAATTAGAAAGAAAAAAAAATGCACTTAAACCTACAGCCCACAGTTTCGAAGAGAGCCCACATCGAAATTTTTTTAACTGGGGCCAGAACACATGTAAATAATGTTTTCTCTGGCTTATTCTAAATTTAGTCACTGTATATATGTTACATCATTGCCCAATCCTAGCTCATTTTATTTTGGTCTGCTGACATCCAAACCAACTTGAAATTCTATCTGAGCGTTTATGGCTCTGAAAAATCTTAAGTGTGATAAATCCTAACTAATATTATAAATGCGAAAGTGACTTTGTTTGTTTGTTTATGACGCTTTTACGCCAAAACCGCTGAATCGATTAGGATCAATTTTGGTTTAGATATAGATGGGACGCTGGAGAAGGCTATGGTCTACTTAAAATTTTAGATTTTTAATTACTTTTTTAATTATTAATTAAAAACTGTTTTTAAGTTGCCATGTTTGTTGAGTTTCGCCCGTATCAAATGATTCATGTTTTGAGCTAACAAGAATGCTATTACTTCAATGAAGAAGCTCATGCGTCTGAAAAACATTAAATACCACTGAAAGTATGCCAGTTTTATGCCAAATCTATCTATCTATATTAATAAAAATGAATGTTCTCCAGACAAATCTACAGAAAGCAGAGCTTTGAAAATTAGAGCATATAAGCCCATGACTTCGGTAAAGTGCACCTGAGACTCAGAATTTTGAAATTTTAATTACTTTTGTAATTATTAATTAAAAACCGTTATATCCCACTCCCCCGAAGAAAATGATTTATACTTTTGAAATAAAGCAGAAATTCTATTTGCAGATTCACATGCATTTGAAAATCATGAAATGGTATGGAAATTATGTTGATTTTACGCCAAATTAAAAAGCATCAGGAAGAAAAGTTCACATGTGTTTCTTAATAGTTCATAAATTTCCAAACCCTACCAATAATATAAATGTGTATGTTTGCGTGTTTGGATGCTTTTGACTGAATCACAGAAAACTGGTTGAACGCATTTGGAAAAATTTGTAATGAAGATAGCTCATGCCCTGGATTAACATACAGGCAACCTTTCAAGCATATAGCATAAATAATTCTTTTACAAAAACACTCAAAATAATTCTAACGCTTTGCGCTCTATGGAAATTTTATGGCTACTAAATCAATTCTAAAACTTTTTTCACTGATTGAAAGTTACATTATTCCTGAGTATTATTGTTTGTTTGTTTTTGGATTAAGACCGATTGACTGAACTAAGGTCCTAGGCCCATATCGGGAATTCCACTGTGGGTGACTTTCTAAGGGATCCTAGCCCGTATTTACTCGAAGTTTTTTAGAAAACTACGGAAAATTGCAAGCGGCTAGGTTGACAGGCGCTACCGGGGTTTGAACTGGCACCTCCCGCCTTGCAGTTTTGAGAGCAGAACTTCTTAGACATTGCTGGCACCCTAAGTGTTATAGGCTACCTTTAATGCATATATCACAGGTAGTTCTTTTACAGGGATGCTTATAAAAATTACATTATGCTCTATGTGTGTCTCTGTAAGTACTGAACCGATTCCTAAACTTTTTTACTGATAGTACGCTACACTATTTTGAGTATTATAGGCTAAAATTCATGCATGTAGCGTAAATAGTTCCTTTACAGGAACACTCAAAATAATTCTAATACATTACGTTCTCTGGGTATCTTTGTAACTACAGGACCGATTCTAAAAATTTTCACTTAGAGAAAGCTGGTCTATTCCTGTTTAACATAGGCTAAAATTCATGCATATAGCATCAATATTTCTTTTACAAAACAGTTCGCAAAAACTGTCGTAACTGTCTCTATTCGCCTGAATAAAATCCAAATTTAATAACTCTGCATACTCTGTTATTTTAAATGAAGTATACTACCATGCATTATAGTTCATTTAAAACAAGTAAAAAGCAAATAATATTTAAATGCAGTTTCTTTTGTCGTAAGCCTATTTGTTATTCACACACATGCTTCATTTCTCTCGGGACCTAATTCTAAAGCCGACGCGGATGAAGTCGCGGGTAGCAGCTAGTAATGAATAAACTTAAGTCAACGACATGTTCAGTTCACTCTAATTAGAACACAAACAATATCCCAACAAACTTAAAATGCTGTTTTCTTTAAATGGTATGCAGTATAGTTACAGTTTCAATAATCTGATGTTGTCATTCAATTTACAGAAAATATTTTAGAAAATATTTATAAACTAGTTGTTATATAATGTCTTTTTTTATTTACCGGGTGATTCAAAATAGATGTTAAAGTGATTATCTTTTAAAGGGTAAGTGATCGAAATATGCTTTCGGTTAAAAAATTTCGTCAAATAAAGAGTGCTTTTGACATATGGCGATTTTTTTAAAATGGGGCTGTACACATATTAAAATTTGAAATTTAATTTTTATACGATCCTTCATTTCCTATCACTCATATTTCGAAAAATGTTGCTCTGTGTCCAAGAAAAAAAAATCCATGTTTCTGAATCAGTTACCGAGATATCGAAAGTTAACAATTTTAGTAGTTACCGCCAAATGCTATGGAGATATCTCAAATATGAGAAAAAATAAAATTATTTTTCAACAGACATATTAATTTGTGATTGTGGTCATTCGAGAGCTATATGTGACTCCTAGAATTCCTATTGTAGCTAGAAATTTCCTATAATGCGTGTTTGTAAGTTCCTAGTGAAAGATAACTAACACCATCATTTTGTAATCCTTTATTATAGTTCGAAATTCCTCTTCTAGAATCGTGACATAATTAGTGGATGAAACCCTAAAAGAATTATCCATAATTTTACAGCGCAGTATCCGTGAATTCAGGTAAAATTGTACCTGTTAATTTCACGCGTTTGAATGCGTTTAAATGGCATTTTCCAACAAAAGGATATCATCATTTAACTTTAATTAACTCTTTGGAGAGACCGTATGCAAATTAAATTTCATTTTTTAATATGCATACAGCCCCTAGTCGAAAAAGTGCCATATCTGTAAGCTAATCTTTATTTGACGAACATTGAAATATGTTTCTATTATTAACGCTTTAAAAGATAATCGCTTTAACCTCTATTTTGATCCAGTCGGTATCATATTTACATTTTTAGGTGCTTCACGATGCTTTCTTAGAAAACACCAACTTGCAAAGCTTCCAGGAAGTTTGCGCTCCAAAGGCATATGCTACCAGGAACCTGGACATTCTTTCGCGATGTCTGTGTCCCGAACTTGACCACTTTGTTTGCTTTTCTTCGATAAGTTGTGGTCGTGGAAACGCAGGACAGATGAATTACGGCTACGCCAATTCAGTGATGGAGCGTGTTTGTGAGATTAGGCGAAAGGACGGATTTCCAGGTATTGCATGTCTCCTTATGTAAGGCGAGAGTCAAACGAAACAGAATGTGAACGTCTGCCCTCGTATATTGCAAATATACCCCTACAATTTTTATATTTCTGATAAAAAAGATGGCGCCACCTACCTGACATCTGACGTCATCATAGATCGACAAAATATTTCCTCTCCTGCAACCTCCCGAAATTCGATCGTTTTCCTTTATTTCATTTGAATCCGTTTATTCTGTCGTCTGACAAAGTGATCGAACTGTAGGACGAAAAACGTACGTTTCGGAGAGGATTGATCGCGTTTCATTTGAATCAGACCCCTAGTGGCTAGTACTACATAGAAATATTAAAAATACAATTTTTTTATTAATATAATTCAAAAAGTACCCACAAAACATTTCTGTATTCATTTGTTTGATTTCAGTCTACCAAAACACGAATCCTTAACCTCATTCGCATTATGAATTGAATTTTATGGAATATTACAATTCCTGCAAAAATATTAAATGTTGCTAGAAAAAGATTTTGAAGTTTTTCTTCTTTGAATTAGAAAGGTCTTTGGGTTTTTTTTTTTAAATAATTCCTTTAATCTATGCCAGTATGGCACTGGCTTGCACAATACTGGCACTTCAATCACGCAACTTTTGAGCAGTTTTTTGAAGCATTCATGTGCGATGGAGACTCAAAAAAATTTAGACTGTCTCGTTACAAGTTGTAGTATGCACTAATTTCAAACGCTGAACCTATAACAGTTATGAGATATTCTGAAAAATTCTTAAACAGACGGTATTTTGCATTTTTTCCTAAAAAAGGTAACTCTTAGGCTTATTTTTGTAGGTAATTTTCATGCTTAAAATGTTTTTTTCAAAAGTTGCATGTAACATATAGATTTCTGTTTAATCGCATAGTGTAGCTTTTAGTGAAGAAAATTAGTTAGCTTTTTCGAGTGTTTAACATCAATGGTTTGTTTTAAAGCTGTTCAAAAATCCTGTGACGACTATCGCTTTGTAAAAGGAATAGTCTTAGAAGTTTTGAAGTGAAATTCGCCCCTTTCGTTTTTGCCCTGAAGACATTAAATTATAAATTACCAAAACCAGGCCGCGACTTCGCAATTCTGTTTTAAATTCGCTGAATTAGCAGTGATGTATCTACTGTCCGAAAGTAAGCTTAAATGCTTCCCCTTTACACCCTAATGAAGTAACTTGAATGCGCACTTGAATTTGCTTGATCGGAGTCTTTCACAAAGAACTACACTTTACCATTCTAGAGTCATACAATGAGATATGTATAGATCTCTTTACGCTATTACTACAGCTCATTTCTGTTTACTACTGACTTTCAGTTTACTTTCTTTCAAAGTTTAAAGGCCTGAGCTCATTTCGATTTTATTACACTTACAAAAATATGAATATAAACAGGTATAAGCGATATTTGAATGTAATATGGAAGTTTTCCCCAAAAGAAAGCAATTCGTGCAATTTCAGTCCTGCATAGTGTGCCCATTAAATTCCGTTGCCACTCCAATAATTTTTGAAAGAAAAGAGCTCTATTCATAAAAGTGGGGTCCAGGCCTAGTAAAGCTATCATGCGCTACATAAGAAAACCGCTTAAAACACCTCCTGGATTCTAAATTTGAAGTTAGCGCTCTTATCTCACAAAATGGTACGAGATACAAGGGGGAAAATAATTACGAAGTTGTTCAACATGAAGGATTTAGTTATAAAAGACATCTTGAGCACATCAGTGTTAAAAATTGAAGGCGTAAATGCGCATTACTGATGATTTTGCCAGAGCCTCACCAGCCATGTTCTACAATGTGCAGCGGGAAATGCAGACTAGAGTCCAGATGTGTAATTTGCTGATGGTAAACACTTTGAGCATAAGAGATAAATGAACTTTATGTCAAGTAAGTGCAGTTTTCAAAAACTTGACCGTAAAAATGTGCGTTTTACGCTTTCCATTCGTTGTGCACGCTGATTTCCATTTATTGCGCACAAGTTATCTTTACTTACTAAATAAATGACGCTGAACAGCTTTGTAATTGTTCAGCGTCAATTAATCCCCGTATCTCGTGCCGTTTTTCTGAGATAAGAACTCTAACCCCAAATTTAGCCACCAAATGGCGATGTGAGCTGTTTTGTTGCCTAACGCATGGCAAGTTTACTATACCTAGATCCCACTTTTATGACTACAGCTCTTGCCTTTCTGAATAATAGGGGTAACAAAGGACTTAGGCTGGCACACTGTATATACGTACATTGAAGGGTTATGAGGAATGTTTCGCTTCAGTTTCATGAAAAAAACTGTCTAGAAACAAATACACTTTAAAAGAGTTTTTAGAAATCAGACCACTTGTGCTTAGGCACGCACGTAATTCCCTCCTTCGTGTAATTTCACATTAATAATTTCTTACAGCTTATGAACATTGCGAAATGCAAACCTATACATGTATTTGTCTGTTAGCACAGTAGGGAGTTTTTGCGCTACGTTAGTAACGTAGGTCCTGTACGTCTTCAAATAATGCCTTTAGAAACATTTCTTATGAATAAAAAACAATGGAAAACTGTTTAATGTGCAAGAAAGATTTCTAATTCGGTTTGACAAACAAAAATTGTTTTCCATTCAGTATAGAATAAGATTTAGCAATTTTTCTTATGTTGAATGCCTTTAAAAATTGTATTTAGTGAGAAAAATACATCAAAAATTGTATATACCCGAATATTTTCGTCGATATTGAGAGATCGAAGACAAAACTGCGATATCCCTATATTTTTTTTAATAATATTCTCTTATAATAGGCTCAGTTACCACATATGTAAGTTTTTCATCAACATCTAACGTACTAGCATGGATAATTAAATCCTTTCCTCAAAAGTGAATATTTCCCACCCATTATTCTAAATATTCGGTTGAAATTTGTAAACAAAAACAAAAACAAAAAAAAAACGGTTCTGCATACATTCATCGCATATTTAAAAGATATTAGCAGAAAAATATGAAATCTTCAAATATGGCATATGGTATATTATGTTAGTAGCTATACTGTGGAAAAGACACAAAACAAGGAAAAAATATTAATGATTGTGTTTGGTATTAATGAAAGAATTTTTAGCATAAAATAAGTAGGCAGCTTCATTTCGATTGGCAGATACCAGGTTAAGTATTTCCATAATTAGTACGTATATCTAAATAAGAAAAGTCCTGTCCGTCTCAATTCAGAGTTGTAGCACCAAAAAACGAAGCTTTTTCCGCCATTTTTTCAAAACAATGGGAAATTTATGCTAAAAAAACCTAATAAAATCCACGCCGTTAGTGCAATGAGATAAAAACTTTTCATATATAATTACGTTAAAAAATATCTGCACTACTTTAAAAATCTGAAAATCCAACCGTTCCCTAATTTTCAAGCGATTTTTCGTAATTTTCACGATTTTCAATATCCGATGACGTAATGATAGTGAAAGACAGTGACAACTTCGTGACAGTAACTTATCCTAAGTGAGATATATACGTCATTTGATGTCATGAGTTTAAAAGTGAATTTGAAACTCAATTAGACTTAATTAATCGATTTCAAAGTGCAAATTACGTCTCGAGCTAAATAATTTCGCATTTTTTATGGTTTCAGTTACTCGTTTATTTATTTGTTATCGTTTCTCTTGCATTTACTTATTCGTTCCTTCAAGCTTGGAATATCTCTTTGAGATTTGGAAGATTGAAGATTGCCTTTTCCCACGAGGCCAATAAAAAACCCATGAACCAGTACTATAGAAATAAACGTTAAGTTAGCATTTCAATGGTTTTTCATGAACTATATTAACTAGGTATATAGATTGAGGATGATGATCTTAGTTTTCTGAAGCTCACATTTAAATTGCATGTGAGACCGAAATTGCCTCATTGCTGAACCGCAGTTACATTTGCAAACAAAATTTCGATTTTCCGAAAATGTTTAAAAAGAGTATGCAAGTGTTTCTTAGAGATATGGGAAAGAGACCCCCCATATCACCGAACATTTGAAGCACCATAGCAACAACGTTTGTGTGAGACATATACACACCAACATGTTTTATGTTGTACACAAAAAGGGTCCTCTTTACAAAGCTAACTTCAATGAGTTAACAAGCTTTATGCTTCCTGCTAATTATAGCAGAAGCATGGCTCCCTAAGATCCGTGTACAAGCTGTCCGAAAAGCTTCGTTTTTGCATACGAGCGAAGTTTCGCCCCTTCGCTGATTTGGCGCTAGTACTTGACCCTAGCAGTGTTAGCCAACTCTGCCGGAGAGAAAGTGGCTCAAATCAAAGTTAAAAGTAACCAGAAAAGGCTAAAAATGTTTTCATGCTGAGAAAAATTAAATTTGTTTGGCGTTTACTTTTAAGTGATTGTACTACTGAAATATGCTTGTCTGCAGATGCTTTTTGAGTTATTTGGACTTTTCTTTTCGATTTACAATATATTCTTTTTCTCGGCTTGAAAACATTTTTAGCCATTTCTGCGTACTTTTAACTTTGATTTGAACCACTTTTTCTCCGCAGAGTTGCCACCACTGATATGGTCAGGTACTAGCTCCAAATCGGAGAAGGAGCGAAACTTTGCTCGTACGCAAAATGCCATAGGAGAAACTGGTTTTCGGGCAGCCTGTACTTCAGATCTTAGGGAGCCATCGTTGAAGAAACCCACTAGTTACCCATAAAAGTTGATTTAGTGACAATGGATATGTCTTAAATTTTGATTTCTTCAATAAAAGTTTATGTTCGTTCTTTTAAGCATTTTTAATACATGCATTGTTTTACGTAATACATGTTTCTTGTTTCTTTTACCCAAGGTGTGGCCATTCAGTGGGGTATAATTGGTGAAGTGGGAGTCGTCCACAGACACATGGGAGACGATGCAATGATTGCAGGTGTCGTCGCGCAGAGAGTTAAGTCTTGCCTGGACATCCTAGACAGGGTGTGCCAGATGAAGAGCTCAGTCGTTTGCAGCTATGTAGCTAAAGATATCTCGTCGAAAAGAGCGGACACAGGAGATACCCTTCAGCAGTTGTGCAGAATTTTCGGTATAAACACTAAACTTTTTCAAACCACATTTGCTAGTCTATGCTTTAGTATTCTTGTTCATTCTCGTATGTTTGCTTGATAGGTTTCAAAGATGCGTCCGAGTTCAGCTCAGTGCGTAGTTTCGGGGAAATGGGAGTCGATTCCATTATAGGAATTGAAGTAAAACTCTTGCTGGAGACGGCATGTGACATCACTTTCACCATGAAAGAAATACAGGACCTAAAACTAAACGACGTGAAAGAACTCCTGAGGAAAGCAGAATCAGGAAAGAAGAAGGACTTGTCGTCGACGGTTGCTCTGGTGTCGACGGCCTCTGTGGAACTCCCCAAGTCGCCTATTCAACCCACTTCAGTGAAACCCCTCAACAATGTTACAATCGGAGTTCCCGTTTTCATCCTAGATATAGATAGTGGTGATATATCTGGTTTAAGAAAAGTGAGTTCCGCTGTTGACCACCCAGTTTTCGCCTTAACATTGTCCAAAGAAACTCCAACCAAAGATGTGGTGTCCCTTGCTTCGTGGTATTTAGAAGTAAGTCTAAATTTAGATAAATTAGAATTTATGCAAATACAGATGACCTATCTGTTTTTACCGTACACGTTTGCTAAACAATGCTCCATGGAATCTTTCGTACTCATATTAAACAATTTTTAGTCGTTTGCTAATTAACTAGACATATAGCTATATTACTTTGTTGGAAATATCGATGGTTCCCGTTGAATTCCCCACTAAAAAAATAATGCGCAACTTCAGAAGATTAAGGACAATAGTTTCCTAATAGTGCAGTGAACGAAATATGTTTGTCATATTGAGGCTTATGACGTCAATGAGGCATGATTTTTTTCAGTAATGATGTTCATCAGCAATTTAATTTGCAACTTGACGCTCTGACTATGCAATGCCACATAAATGTTGCTGTCATAGTTTCATGCTTAATAACATCTGAATATGACTTGGGTGTGTTCCAATTTTTATGCAAAGCTTGTGAACTCTTAAGGTGAATTGGAATGATACCTTGTCCGATAATATAGTCAGCGACTGGAAAAGGTTTATTTCGTCGCTTACAGCCATAGAGGATATTCAAATTTCCAGATACGTGGGCTGTGATGGACAAATTTTTCTCCACGGGTTTGCAGATTCCAATTCTCTTACTTATGGATGTTGAATTTATTTGCAGTGCGTCTCGGCTGACAACATCTTCACGGGAGCAGTGTGCAGCAAGTCTCGCGTTGCTCCCATCAAGACTATCTCCATACCAAGGTTGGAATTAAACGTCTCTGCTCTTCTTGCCAAGCTTGTGAATAAGCTGCTTTTTTCATTATGTGTGAACGCCGACAGAGTGTTCCTGTGGTCCGATTCAACTATTGCATTGACTTGGATCCAGAAGCTATCCTCTGTTTTAAAGACGTTTGTTGCCAGCAGAGTCGCCTGCATTCAGGACTTGACTAGGCAGTATGAAGGGAGTCACGTCACTTCCGAACTAAATCCCGCTGATCCAGTTTCCAGAGGATTATATGTTCATGAGCTGGTGCGGAATTCATTGTGGTGGCACGGGCCACATTTTTTTATTGTAAAAACAGACTTCCCCAGGAACATGCCAGATACGTGTGTAAACTCAGATATTGTTTTAGGCGAAATGAAACGTCAAAATTCTATTTTTCCAGCAGTTTTGACCGAAAATGTGTTTCAGAAAGTTATTGATATGATTAGCGATTATTTGAAGTTAATTCGTTTGTTCGGGTTTGTTTAGAGTTTTAGATACAATTCAAAGAATCCTGAAAAGAAAATTGGCGCTCCTTTGTCAGCCAGTGAATACAAAAATGTTATGGTAAAAAAAAAAGCGGTACCTATAAGCGAAGTGTCACGAAAATTGCACATTACCTGTAGAAAATCATTCTGTGTTTTAAATCTAAAAGAATAATATATATTTAATTGTTAAAATGCTGTATTGTTTTTATTGAAAGTATGCAAAAAAACGAATAAAAAGGGGAGAAAAAAAGATAAAAGGAAAAATCTGTGTATAGAAATTGTGCATGTTTGAATGCAAATATAGACTTTATCATTTCTGCAATTGTAATTGAATGAATATTAATATTGTAAATTTCTCATTGATATATTGTGCATGTTTATGTAGATTGAAATTAAAATTTCAATGGGGGCCGGTAGGTTCGATATTGGCTGAGTTAGCCCAGCTTGACGAGAGCTTGGCTCAGTACCTTCAAAAGCGGGCAACCCCTCGCCCGAGATGTTTTCTCTTTTTTTTCCAGAACGGACAGGAGCGGATTTGTCTGTGCGCGAGGTGCGGATAGGGGCAGATGGAATCCCAATACAAAAACTTAGAATTTTCTTCTTTGACAAAAAGAACAGTTTCGTAGTTGTTCTTTTGAACTAATTATTGAATAGGAAACTAATTATTGTACAGTATGCCGCAGAAAGTACCCAATATTTCCTGCGGCAGACAGAAGTATAAAAAAATTAAATGCAATGTTCAACCTATACAGAAACAAACAACTTTTACCTTTACAGAGGTAGCTTCTTTAATATTGAGCTCTCTAGAATAGTACTGTGTAACAGTCTCAGATATGCGTAAGAGTTAAAAATTTGATATATTTTTAAAAAAGGAATAATGAGCTTATGATAGAATTTATTTTTTAACATTTATGACTTTTCTATGACGGTTTGACTGTCGAAAGATAAAGTTTAGCATATGAAAAAGTGATAAATATTTAATGTGCTGGTAACGAGATATTTATTTATTTATTTATTTGCCAGGAAGTTTTAAAAACTTGAGATATCAAGACGCAAGGAACTTATTATGCGACCATTGGTTATTTTATCATATCAGTATTTTCTTAGGCCACTATAAGAAGAAAACATCGTTGATTGTTTAAGCAATCATTAATTTTAATGACTATGTCATTTTATCTCTCACCCCCTTTATTGAAAATAATCCCAAAAAGGTGTCCCAAAAATGCAACATATATTAATGATATGTCATTTTATCTCTCACCCCTTTTATTGAAAATTGTCCGAAAAATGTGTCCCAAAAAGCGACATAAAAATGCGACATAATTTTACATATATTTAAATACTATTAGTTCACAACAGCTTTGATCTATTGTTACAATATTTCGAAAGCTGTAGAATATGCATCACATGCATTTTTCTACAAATTGGTTACAATCATAAAAATTTCAACAGCTTAAGACAATTGTTGAGTATTGAATTGTTTATTTCTTTACTGTGCAATGTCTTATCCTCCTGAATTCTGTATCCCTCAATAAACATTTATCTACTTAACTGTAACTGCGCTCAGGCACGCATTCTTTTTACTTCTTCTATACTTTATTCCTTCTTGATGTTACCTTGTTATGTGATGTGCCTGTTTCTTCGGTTCTAATTTAATAAAGTAAATGTTATGTTAAAATCCCACGCTTACTATGCTTGTGCCATAAATCTGCTAACATTTCTAAAAGGTTATGGACACCAGATGGATTAATTTATTTATTTGCTGATTTTTAACGTTCGTTTCAAGGCTGCATCATTCACCCTAAAATGGCGACTGGAACTTAAATGGCGAATGAAAAACTGAATAAAGATAATTACGAAAATGGACTCATAAAATTAAGGATCCATCCAGAATAACTTGTAAAAGGTGTAAACGCATCGGGCACTAGTCTAGCGAATGAGAAAGTGGAAAAAAGAATAATTTTCAACATAAGCCTAACAGCCTGGGATTCTTATCCGCTCTAGATGACTCGCCAATAAGGTTACCAGGCGAAATTCAGCAACCCTACTCGTCTAAAGCTCTCTCAACAGTATCAAATAGTGAAAAGCAAAATTTTTGGTATGTTAAGACAGATACTAAAAATTATATAAGTTACCTCATTTATCATCGACCTACGTTTGCAATTGCAAGGAAATATTAGGAAACCCCCTTACTTCCAATCGATGAAATAAATGTAAAGGAAGAATAAAAGAAAAAGAAAAAGGGGTGAGAGATAAAATGACATATTCAATTAATATCGTTTTAATATGGCAATAATGAAACTAAAAAGTTAGTGTGGGGGGGGGGTGTTCAAGGTGGTCTCCCCTGACGAGGCTCGAACAGCCGATATATATTTGTATATATGTCTGTGTCTGTTTGTGAGTACATGTATACATGTCAATATAACATGTTTATATATTATTTAGAAAATAAAAGAACATTGTCAACAAAAAGCTCACCTTTTGGCTCAATCCTGTGCAAGCGTTTTGGCTATCGAGATAGTTCAACAAGCTCAAAAAGAGAGAATTTCTCTGAATCTGACAGTTATGAATGGATATACTTACCTATTGAAATTCGTCAACAAAGAAGCTAAGTCAAGCGCTGTGGACATTCTGTGTGATTTCGTTGAAAATTTTATACCATCGGCAAGTACTCGAGTAAGTAAAATTTTGGAAGTTCCTTCTTTCGAAAATTCATTAGTACTTCCGAAACAAACTACAAAATCTACCTGCTTAAAATCGCTTAATTTTGCAAACCAGCCACTTTATTCTTTCGCAAAACTCTGAAATTAGATATATTTTGTTGTAGCAAATATTTATTCTTTTGCGTAAATCAATTGATTTCCTCTCTGTTTTCGTGATCGGATGATATTTTGATTAAAAATGGCAATTTAAGATTATTCAATTATTTTTACGAACGACATTTCTGGCTGCTGATTAGTTTCAAGAACCTAAATCATTTTATCTGGCCGAAACTGCCAAGCATAGCAACCATGATGCTCTTTTTTCAAATTCTTTTATTTAAATCTTCTAAAATAATTCAAATATTGAAATTTGAGTCAGTTGACTGAGATCTCTGAATTTTTCCCCCATTTTCTTTTATACTTATCACGTGTTTGCATATGGTCTGGCTTCTGAGTAAATCGCGCGGAAACGTGTTTTGAAGTAGGCCTATAGCTTATAACGCCATTGAAAAAAAAAAAATTCTTTACATAGGACCGTTATGAAAAAATGTATTTCTGCATTAAAAAAAGGCTTAATGCAAAGTAATGCATGGATTTATTTTAAATTGATATTGCAATTAATCAATTCTATTTTTCTAAGTGTCTCTTTAAATCTCATTGCTGCTTCATCAAATCATTGCTCTCATTGCAATCTCATTGCTGCATTGCGTCAGAGCAAATGTTTGTAGAAGTGGAACATTGAATGTATGGTAAATATAATAATTCTTTTTTTGTTTTTGTTTTAGATAGTCTTTGTTCAAATGTAATTTTATCTTTAATTTTAAGCGTGTTCCACTGCTATACACACTTAAGGTTTTCCTCAAAATGCAATTAACGTCTTTCTTTACCACCCTCAAACATATTTTATGTGCAATGATTGCTAAATATTCATTTTAGTGATTTTGAAAAAGTATGTTCGTACATGAATTTTTTTATAATGTCAAAAAATTTTTGCTGTTTGTCATTATTTTGTTACTTACATTTTTGGCAAAAGATAAGTTCTGAAGTCTTGTGTCGTACGTTTTCCAAATAAATAATTCTAGTTTGTTCATTAATAATAATCTAGTAATGAGTTACATTACTTTATGTGACAACAATTATTACGCATTTTAGAAGTTGGTCATTGTGTACAGAAATTTTTGCTTATACAAACATATCTCTAAGCGAAAGAATCGGTTATTCAGCTGAACACATAAGCTTATTTTTACTTTTCTTGGCTATCTTCTAATCTGCAGTTTACACAAACAAGCGTTAAGTACAAAATTAACGGGCAATCAAAAATACAATGCCACCTGTGTAATGTGACCATCCTCGGGATAACAAAATTGGTCACCTAACAAAGGTAGCAAAAACTAGTGCTTGTAAAGTGCAATTTAACAAAAGAGGTCACTACAGACAGGTGCTCATTATACTACCTAGGTTTACCTAGGTCCACTGTGCGCTTAATCTAAATATAGCCGTCGCCAGTTTTCTTAAAATATATATTGAAGTCTTTTTATTATGAAAGGCCGAAACTTCGTGTATATCACCTAATTAATGTAGGGGGCATATTTTACTAATGGAAAATTCTATTGTACTAGCGACGTACAAAAAGTTAAATATTGTGTTTATTTAGATTTAATTGTTTGACAAAATTTTTAATTGTCTAGGGGCCAAGGCCTCTACACTCGCTACGCTTGCTTTTCGTATGAGGCATTCGGCCCTTAATAAGGCTTATTCGTAAAATAGGTATAATTTCAACAGACAAAACCCAAGAGTTGGATCAGTAGATTGTTTCCGAGCTGCATATTGCTTGGTTCCTTCACGTTCCTTGGAACATACAAGTTTAAACTTCACACTATTTTGAATTATGTGAATCCCATGGAACCCCTTGCGTATTAGCCATTTATGGCGATTTTTCATAATTTGGCGACTTGCGTATATGTATAGTTAATAATTAGCTCTAAGAAAACAGTACTGCATATTTTTTCTTTGAAAAGAACTACGGAACAGCTAGGATAGTTTGCCTCCAATGGCGACTTTTCGTTATTTGGCGATTTACATATGCTCACAATCTATAATTAATGCTCATTTCAGGTTACCCTGAAAACTGTTATCCATATTTTTTCATATACATAATCCTTTGCAGATTGATGTATTTAACAACGAATTATATCATCTCGCCGCGCTAGCAAATATCCAAAATGTACTATAGCTGCTATAATGGCACAGTTAACGCCGCCAAATATTTCTACTGGTAGCCAATACTCCAGCTGGACCGAACCGGCTTTAAAATAATCTGCATTTTAATTATTTTTCATTTTCAAGATACTGGGTTCTAACATTCTGGAACTCGTGATTTAGATTCGCCGTGCTTGGAGTGATACCATTTTGCGAGATCGTATCTAATGCCAAGATGGCGCTTTTAAAATCTTTTACAATTAGTTATTCTGTTTTGTAAAAACGAATAATAGCTAATTCTAAACTCCTGTTATCTAAGCGAACTTACTATTTAAAATTGTCAACTTTGTATAACGTACTTTGAGTTAGTTATTTCCTATACTTCTAAATTTGGCGTAAAATTGGTGTACTTCTTCTTCATGTTTATCAATATCACGCAATTCTATATACTTGGAACTGCTTTGTTGCAAAGGAATGAGTGATTTTATAATGGTGGAAATTCGCCAAACCTGGCAACCATTATGGTTTTTATTTTCAGTTTTTTATTAATATCTTCTAAAATAATTTGATTTTCAAAATTTAAGTCAGTTTATCAGATTCCTTTAGAATTTTCCAAGTCCGTGGACACCTCGGTCGACACTCAAATCCCCACGGTTTTGGAGGAGATAGACGAACCAGCTCTTGACAGCGGCGGCATCAGCGGCCGTTACTTTTTTTAGAATAGAGAGATACCATAAAGTTCCGAGCCCTTTTTTACATAACGTTGTACTTTACTGTATATGTCTATGATCAATATTTAAGGAATAAAGTCTAGGTCAGTCTTTCTGACACGCCGTGTGTATATGTATGTCTGTGTATAGGGATCGACAGGGTATATCTATATTGTTTCAACAAAATATTATGGAAGATAGGGCACATCTTAAGGAATGAAAATCACAAAGCAATGTTGGGTCAAAAACGTTGTCTTCATGTACCTGTTAATAATCACTTTAGGAAAAGTGTTGAAGTGCTTGTCCATTTTCTTAAGCAAGTTTCGTATACAATGGGCTTTTAAACTAATAATTTTAGCCGCATGATTTCTGAGAAACATGTATTTGTTTTTGACAAACAATGGTCGGAAAGTTCACTGTTGTTTCTGCGCCCGATTATTGGCAGCCCGATTATTGGCAGCTACATGAAGACAACGTTTTTGACCCCAAATTGCTATGTGATTCTGATTCCTTACTATATTAGTCTGATATTCCTTACTATATTAGCCTGATTAGTCTGATATATCCCATAATATTTTGTTGAAACAATTTAGATACACCCTGTATAGGAACTTCATTAACAAAGACTATGCACACATTATTACTGGAGATCTCTAATTAATAAAAGATATATAGAATTACAAAAACTCATGCAGAAAGGCACCAAACACATGATTCCTTTAAAACTCTCACTGTGTGGCATAGTAACACAGTTTTATTATGATCTAGATTACTTCATACACAATACTGCCATAAAATACAACACTCCTTTTGAAGCTTTCCATGCATGGAAAGTGAAAGTAGTTGCAACATCTAAGCATAATATTGCTAAATATGTTAAGCGCACACAAAACTCATGTTAATAATCATATTCATACACGCAGAGACTCTCTAAAGCAGCACTTCACCATCACTTATGTAGATAAGTCCTCCAATAACTGCGCATTTATAATCAAACAGTTACACCACACTTTCTTAGGTTCTTCAATTGTAAATAACGGTACCTATTCCTCCACTAATCTATCTACTTTTGTCTGCAATAAAAAAATTCTAGGCTTTGTAATTGGATGGCTGGGTCGGGAGGAGGACATGTATTTTAACCCTGGCAAATAATTTTACACTACTGTTTCTGGCAACACTTTTATAATCTTTTTTCTACTATTACACATTCGACTTCTGGTAACTCTGATGTTTCGCCTCTTGATTTTGGGCAGATTCTTACTATTAAATTTGCTGTCTCATGCCATGTGATCTGCATTTTTCCTGTTGGGTATGTCTGTTTTGCAGATTTTTTTCAATTATTTTGCTTTCAAAATACAGTGAAACCCTGATATATCGTTCCCGCATTGATCGTTTTATTTCTATGGTTCTTACACGAATTGTATTTGAATAACGTTAAAGAAACCCGCAACAAGTGGCTTTCCCGCGTTCATCGTTGTAAAATTTTTCTCCTGACCAAAATGAAATTGAACGTTAAGTGGATCCATAGGACACGTACAAACTGTAATTGCTTCTTGGAATGATTTCTTGGTTTGAAGATGGTCAGATGAACACTGGTTGCGTGCTGAGGAGGATATGTATAGCGTGAAGTTTAATGAATATATATTTCCATTAATCAAGACTGGGAGGCATGCGGTATCCTAAACAAAAACGTGGAGATGATGCAAAGAAACGTGGAAGAAACGTGGGATGATGCAAAAAATGAAAAAAAAAATGGTGAAGCAGAGGATACTGTTCATGCCGATGAGGCTGAGCCTACACGAGTACGAAGTGTGTCTGAAGCAATAAGGGTACTTGAAACAGTATGAACTTTTTAACACAAACATACAATCACTTAAATGAACAAAAATATTGTAAATCTTGAAATTTTACTGTTTAATTTCTGAAATTTCAAACTGATGAAAAAATACACATAAAATTACTGATTTTTTAAAAGATGTGTATCACTTAATTTTCATATTTCATGTATATATTTTGCAAGTTTGTAACAAAGTAGTATTTGTTGGTATACAGTCGTGTGTATTGAAAAAGATTGCTTTCTTCGTATTTTGACTTAAACCCACATTTGTCCCCATGAAAAACAATGAATCGAACTTCTGCTGTACTTATGTTTTTACTTTCTTGATTTAGATTCTTGTTCTATAGTAGGATAGAGCCAGAATGTGTGGAAAGAATATCTCTTTTGATATGTCACACAACCGGAATCCTACTATTTTGTTGACGTAAAACTTCTTTAGGCGCGACTAGGGAGTAATTCAGATTTTTTTCTGACGGAAGTAACGCTCAGTAAAGGAAGTGACGTATTTGCCATATACCCCACGCCAAGCGCGCTGAAAAAGAAGAACCACAGAAAAAAATACCTTTTAGACCGCTCTGCTGCTTTCGCCGACTTCATCCTGTAAAAATACGCGGCATCTGTTAGGGAAAGAAACGGCGAGAAAAACAGTCAAGAGCTGTATCTTGAGACATCAATCGTTATTTTATACATCAATAAGCGTTTTGAAAGTACATCCAACATAATATTTTACATGTAATCCCAACCTCATCGAGGTTCTCGAT
The DNA here is from genome assembly GCA_038373885.1 of Cheiracanthium punctorium. Taxonomy (NCBI): domain Eukaryota; kingdom Metazoa; phylum Arthropoda; class Arachnida; order Araneae; family Cheiracanthiidae; genus Cheiracanthium; species Cheiracanthium punctorium. The sequence goes on along the minus strand of JAWZYV010012973.1, from coordinate 281,059 downwards.
AATCCTAATTTTTAGATAAATAATATTCATGGTTTTGGAAAAGCAAAAAGAATTCGAGCTTTCCTGCAATAGAACCGGAACAGTAGATGGAAACGTCAGTTTAAGAGCACTTTTCTTGGAATCTAACTCAACTTCCAGACAGAACAAGGGGATCCCAGACAGCACATAAGCTTAAATCAAGCTTGACATTTCTTTGAATTTGACGTATTAATACAAGTTTGACACTTCAATTCATTTTAAGTTTGCAGCAAGCTTGGAGATTACAAAAAAAGGAGTCAGCAAATATTTTCCCGCCGAATTTAAGTCATTTGAACTGTCCAGCTTGAATACAACTTTATGACTGCTTGCTTTGGAAAGCCACATCCACATAACAAATAATTTATCATGTCATAAATGTACTTGACCATAGAATTTAAAAAGAAAAGATTCTATATTTCCAAATATTGAAATTCTTCAAACTGAAATACAAATATACTACAAAACTGATTTCGAAATCAGTCGTTTGTCTCGATTTTGGCCACTATTGTCCAACATAAATGTTGCGATATTGAAAGTTTTAAAACGCGTGCTGCTTTTAAACTTATATAATGCTTATTTCCCTACTAGTACAGTCTATAAATCACACATAACATTATTTTAATTTTGATTCATCCCATGGAAAAATAAAAGAAACAGCTGGGCATCGACCAATACTGATCAATATCGCCAAAAAACGCCATGACAACCTTAACAGTTACTTCAAACTTTAGTCATATCACCTCGAGTTAGGCTGGCATGGTGGTTAGGACGCTGGCATCCCACGCCGTAGGTCCCGAGATCGATCCCAGTCGCGGATGCTAGACGGAAACAGATTAAAATAGCTTGAAATTTCAGCGTAGAGGGTAAAATGCGTGGAAAAATAAAATATATGGGGCGAGTTCGCCGACCGGCGCCCCATGTATCAAGGAAATTTATTTTTTTGGAAATTTTTTTAAGTTTGAATTAAGCTTGCTATGTCAAGCTTAATGCAAGTTGGGCATGTGTAAACTCGAACACTTGATTCAAGCTTGCATTAAGCTTACACGCTTGAAATTTTCAAGCTTAATTCAAGTTTATTGACTTAGATAAATCAAGCTTGCTGCAAGTTTGATGCAAATTTACTGTGCTGTCTGGCATGGAACACACAATTAAAGGGACAGTGGCTGCAAACGAACCTAAACAGCAGAGGGAAATTTTCGTTTAAGAACACGGAGGGTCATACTTCGATCACACGAAGGTAAATTTATAGGAGTGGACACTTCTCTTGGAATGTTGGATAACGCCGTTGTTGCAAACAGATGGCGATATGCACAATGAGTAACTGCGCATCTTCTGCTTCTGCGCATCTCAGGTTGTTTGTATTTCCATCGTGTCGAAGTAAATGGAGATCGTTGAATTAACAGAATTTCAAAAATTAAATTCATAGACTTATGAACGTGATATATAGTAATTACTGGTTTCAGATGCGTTTTAATTACTTTATTGTCTTATAATAATATTTCGTAAAGAATATAGGCAATAGTTTCGAAGCGAAGTGATATTATTATTTGTCAAATGCCAGTTACATTGGTCGTCAGGCCATTAATTTCCACTAAACTCCTAAATATTATGTATGTAATGTCTGTTATTAATTTGCCCAAAAGCTGTATTTTAAGAAATGTTAGTAAGTTTAGAAAAATGTTGTTTGTGTGAACGCAATAGTTATAATGATATATATATATATATATATATATATTAATGATCTATATATTTATAATGATATATATACAACGGTTCAAAAACACGGGTATTTAACAACACAAAGAAACAAACACTGGCTGCAAACGGTTTAAGAACAAAATAAAGGAATAACAAATGGACACTCCGTGGATTCTAACCCAAGCTCAAGACGAAGCAACGGTTTAACACGGGGGTGGAACACCACAAAGAAACGCACCCTGACTGCAAATCAATCCCAAACAATAGACAGAACCTGCAGTTTAAAAACACGGATACAGAATAATAATTCGAAACCTACCAGCAGACGAAATCAACGAACGCTTCAGAACACTGTGATAGAAAAACACAAAAAAAAATTACACTACCTGCATTCAAACCCAACAATCAGAAGAAAACATCAGTTAAAGAACACAGTTAAAGTATAATACTAGACTATGGACATTCCCCCCATTCAAACCCAACCTCCAGACGGAACAATGGTATAAGAAAACAGTTAAAGAATAATACTACAATATGGACACTTCTTGGATTCTAAGTAATTTTCATGAATTACCGATGATTCTTAGTGGACAATTTAATGTTAATTTTCGCTCTCAAGAATCTCAGCCGTTAGTTGATTTTTAAAAGAAAAATTTGATCTAACTATGAATACTTCTCGACTTCAATCAAGAACGCGTTTCGGTACAACGATAGATGCTGTATTTTCAAGAAAATTAGCAAATTTAGAGAGTAAAATTTATGTTTCATATTATAGTTACCACAAACCTATAATTTCATACATAAAAATTATGATGACATCCAAGTACCTATTTCCAATGAATAATATGAATATAACATTTATATAATCTTTGTAAAGTACATGAATAATAAATATAATTAAATTATAATATGATATTTAAGTTAAAGTTTAATCATTTCAGTGATATGTGTCGTAAACGTCAAAAGTTTTACTTCAATCGCGCGTAAAGATTACACGCACACACATTTTTGTCTTTAATAATCTTCTGTGTATGGCTCCTGATGAGAGTCCCAGAGGTTATAATTTCAATTCCATTAATTTTTGTATAACTTATGGTTCAGTGTTTTTCGATCACCATACTGCCTGGCCCTATGTTTCTGCTTTTATATATACATTTATATTTTTCCTATGTGGTATGTCATTTTTGCAGTAATGTTCTTTGTGTTTTCCTTATTAATTATATATATATATCTATATGTATGTATGTATGTATGTATGTATAGCGTTTGCTATGATATTAAGGAACTATGAATATTTCTTTCTTTTCTGATACCTGGAAGCATTGAAGTTTTCTAGCATTCTGAGCGTCTTGGAAGGGCAAATAATGTAAAGTTGTTTTTACGGTAAAATTTTCTTCCAGGTTTAAAATTATATATAAAAAATAATGATAGGAAGATTTGTAATTAAAAAAACAAGCTCCTAAATTACAATCAGAACATTTTTATCATTATATCAGAACATATTTTTCGATACCTGAGTGTTATAAATAATTAAAGCTACAGATGTACTCCAGTGAAAATTAGAACGAAACGCAGTTGACGAGATATTACTTCACAGCCACTTGGAGGGCTAGACTACATTATATAAGTGTGGTAGGGTATATATTATATATATATAAAATATATACTATGAGCACTAGGGTGCAATGAAAATGGCCAAAAAAAATTTTTTTTAATTTTAATATTGCCTGACTCAACAAATGGTGCTGTATGGCAAAAAAGTCACAGAAAAAAAATTCTAGTCCATTCACTGATTGTCTTCAGGTTCCACACTGGGCTCAAAGAAAGGAATGTTAACGTAAAAAGTAAAAAAAATCAATTTTTAAAAATTTAATTTTAATGTTTACAATAACTTTATTTTCTGACTCAAAAACAGTTTTAACCACTAAAAAGAAACAGTACGGCACTGTTTTATTGCCGTTAACAAACAAACAAAAAAAAAGGAAAGAAAGAAGAAAAAAAATGTCACTAACTTGCAACCGAGCGTCATAAGTTTTGGGGTATATTTTGAATACATAGTTATTAAATATTTACATATTACTTCATTTTTAAAGACAGTTAATATTTAGAAAGCACACTAATACAGAAAAGGAAATGATACCAAATTTACCTTTCGAGTATTATTGACTAATAAAACACTTTATTTTAATCAGTCTCCAATTTTGGAGTCCACATGCCGGGCAAAATAATGAACTTTGGTAGTTCCTTTCGTGTTTTGATTCCACAACGAATGTAGCCACCTCTGGCTTTTGCTCCACATGTTACCAATGATGCTTGCGTTAGTAGTCTTACATGCCTTTCTACTGCTTGAGAAGGGCAAGGGAGGTTCTCTATTTCAAATTCTGAACCGTTTCTGATCATACTTGCTACGTCTTCGCCACTGAGGTTCATGGTAGCTGGTGGTTCCAAAGGATTGTCCCAGTGAATCATCTGAAAATACTACTCTGCTTCGAAATTTATATTTAGAAGATCAAATTGGCATACTTTTCCCTTCCAGTCAGTTTTTCTTGCTTTCAATATTCTTCTTAGGTCAAATTCCCGAATATGTGATCATTCATCAAACAGCATTGCCAACAGAATATTTTCAGAATGAGCAAAATAAGAGATCCTCTGAATAATTTCATGAATTATTCACTTAAAATCTTCTGGGAAGAATGAACTTCTTTTCATCATTCCGTGCTCTATGAGTAGCTCCTGTGATTTTCTTTATTTCAAACCAGGATGGCATGTACACTTTCATCACATATTCTACTAGGAGTTTAAAGCATTCTGTTGGTTCGGCAGTCGACACGTACATGTGCAGTATTCAGTTCGCTGTAGTGAGTCAGCTTGAATGAGACATCCTTCTTGGACTTCTGTCTCCCAAATCTGGATGACACTGTCCCGAGCATACTGTCCTAGAAATATCGAAGAGGTAATTTTGGTCTGTACTGAGGTCTTTTATCAATTTCATGCAGAGTAACAGGAATAGAAACAAAAATTGTCACAGCAAACGTTTCATACGTTTCCAGATATTTTCCTATTGTTCCAGAAAACTGGTGTGGCTCAGATGTCTTTCCGACAATCTTATTGGAAAAGGTGGCGAAGAGGTAGTTCATTAGTATGCAATAAGCATACAAACCAGTGCAATTTATGGCCAACAAAGATTTCAAGCTGTCTAACTACGCCATTTTTCTTCCCAATGTTGACTTTCGGTGCATCTCACCCAACGGCAAAAATATCCTAAAGTGCAATCTCTTTCTGTGTAACAAAGTTGATGCTGCTGCAGGTAATATCTTATCTCTTTTATCCATATCTCTTTGGCACCATATAATGACTCAGGCAATGTGAATTTCAAAAAAAAGTTTTTTCGATCCACCCTAATGAGCACATCCGCAGTTTATTTTTAGTCTTAAAATTTTCCAGTGTTTCATAGGTGTCATAAAAGAAAATCATTTTATTCCTTGTAGTTCATTTTTAAATAAAAGCACTTATATATTTATTTTTTTACTTAAAAGAATATTTCTATTATTTCAGCTGAAAGAACAATTGTCCGAACAGGTGAATCTTGATCAGCAAATACGATCAGTTGCTGATTTGTTCACCAAGTCTAGCTCAGAGAGTGTGAATAGAACTGAATTAACTGAAATCATCACTTCCACTGTGAAAAGGCAGCAAATGTTACAAGACTACATACCCAAGCAAAAGCTTGCCACCGATTTGCTTATCCTAGAAGATTCTACTAAACTATTGGCCAATGATGTAGCAGAAGTGAAGACACTTTTAACCCAGGTATGCTTACGGTGGCTTTTCTTCACCTATATTTTTCTTAATTTGATAACAGATCTCTAGCTGAATGCGGCATTCTATAAAACAAAACAACAGAGTCTGAATAATAAAAGTCCTGTCGGTAACGGTTCAGGGATCAACTCATCTCTACTGGTGCATCTGCCATCTGCGGCCATGTTGACATTTTTGACAAAAGCGACATTTTTATCTCTAATTAAAAGCAAAAACTTTTTGTGCAGTTCAAAAGATCTCTAAAAAATTAACCTTTTTTTAACTTGCCGCTACTTTCAACTCTAAATATCTAGCGAGATATCACACCTTGAAAAAGTTAACACAGAAGCGGAGCAAGCGATTCATTAATTGATTCTTTGAAAAAAAAATCACGGAACATAATCTCTCCCGTAGATCGATGAGAGAAAAAGTGCAACAGATTGTTCAGTAGAGACATCTATGAATAATATTATTAAATAAATCATTAAAGATGTCTGTTTCAAGAGGATTAAATAATGTTAGAATTGCGCAAAATGATTTCGAGGCATATTTAAACTAACCAAATTTATTGATTTACTATAGTAAAAAAACTATATAAAACCATTGATTATAATATATATTTTACTAATTTTTCACTAATTTTATTTATTTAAGAGCAAATGCATGTTCGAGCGAAAGTTTTATTGTTACAAAGAATTTTTAAAGAAACAATACATTGCAGCTTGAATATAGTGATAAATATCTGGATAGGTTATTTTTCTCTTCAACGGTAATCTCCCCAGCCACCCCTTCGAAGAGATTTTTCTTCTATCAAATGTATATATTAAAATATCCATTTTAAACGAAAAATTTAGTTATAGAATTATTTTAGTATGTTGCAAATTTCGGTCGAGAAGAGGCCCGTGTGCCGTAGTTTGCAAAAGCCAGTCGCGAAGCGGCGCGTGTCATCTAGGTTGCACATTTTGGCCGCGAAGCCGCCATCGACGGCCAAAACGGGTCGCCGAAGGCGGCTAGTATGTGGAAGAATCACTTTCCCCCGCATCTATTATTTAACTGTTTGCTTGAAAGGAGAGGTCAGAGAGTAGAAATAAAGAGCGCATCTTCATTCAGAAGTTGTTAGAAATGGAAGGCAAGCATTAACCATGTTTTAGAGGATGTGTTTACATTGAAATATTTTTCATTTATAAAGAGTATATTTTTAAAATATGAAAAAAAACCTCTCCGCTATTCCAGAACGTTTTACAAATCATAAATCGCATTCATATTTAGAGTAAATGTGTACGATTTTTTCTTAAAAATAGAACGATGGAAACCGGAAATGAGCTCACTGGCGGCAAAATGCCCCATAGAAATCTATAGTGGTTGGATGCGCAAAAATGATGCGCGTGAGATTATGCCACAAGTCACGTGATAGGACAAGTGCCTCAAGTTAAGGTGGCTACAGCACTCTCTGTCCTATTTCTTCTCTATGGAAGAGAACATTCCACAACAGCGAGTGAGCCTCTCAAACTCATTTACGTTCTTTTGGGATATCTCCTGCAAAATTTAAATCGGTGATTCCCAATTGGTAGTTCGCAAAACGATTTTAACGTGTCGAAAAGGCATTTCATAGTTGAAAAATTAATTGGTATAAAAGTATACGCTATTAAATCGCATTAACCTTGGAAACGAGGGAATCCAACTCTTAGTATTACGTTGGCAACAAAAGTATTTGCGTTTTTCCGTACGTCAGTATTTCACCCTGCTGAAACTACTGAAGCTAATAATGTGAAATTTGGCACGTGGAGGAGTTCTTTAACATGAGTACTAGATTAGAAAGAATTTTCCGAAAATCTTAACCTTAGGGGAAGAGAACCAAAAAATTCTTTTCACATATAACATGTGATTTCAAAGAAAAAAAGAGATATAATACGTGAAATCCTTGCTGCAAAATACAGCATTCACGAATACCTAAAAATCAATTTCAGAACATTTGAATATCATCCTCCAAGGATGGCAGACGTAAAAAAAAGGGGCAGGAGTATGGTCATCTTTCATGGACGAACATAAAAATAATACCAGTAAAATTCTCAATGATAGTAGTACACATATGATAGTAGCAATATCAGTTTAGTAGATATGAATCCTGTGTTTAGGCAAAGCTTATTTGTCTCTCTATTCTAAAAAAAAGTAAAGGCCGCTGGCGCTGTCAAAGCTTCTGGACCTATCTCCTCCTAAACCGAAGGGATTTGAGTTTCGACTAAGATACCCACAGATTTGAAAAATTCCGTGGAACCTGCTAAGCTGATTTAAATTTCGAAAATCGAATTATTTTAGAAGATATTAATAAAAAACTGAAAAAAATAAACCGAATGGTTGCCAGATTTGGCATAAAATCATTCATTCCTTTGCAACAAAGCGTTTCCAAGTATCTAGAATCGCGTGAAATTTACAAAGTTAACACAAAAAGCCTAATAACTTCTTCACCGTTTGCACGATCCGCTTGAAAATTTTCATGATCATGTATAAAAATATAGAAAACAATCTGCGCTTCTTTAAAAATCTGAAAATCTACCCGTTCCCTCCTTTTTAAGCGATTTTTCGCTATTTTCAGCACCATTTTATTTCCGAGAGTCAAAAATGTAAATCATTTGCGTGACAAAATTACCCTTTCAAGTGAATATGACGTCATACAATTGGGATTCAAATTGGTTTAAAAGAGATTTTCCTGATTACACAGTTTATTATCATTTTTATTTTTCACAAATAAATCGTTTGAATGGACCGGGGCCTTCGCTATTTGTAACGGGCCTGCGCGTGTATTTCGATGAGTCATCCAAAGAGGCCTACGGATCCTCACGTCTTCACATATACATCAAGCAATTTTTAAGCTTTCCGATGCTTTGAAACGTTATTTAATGCAGTTTTAAGTCATGACTGTGTGTTACTAATTCAAGTACGAACTCATTGACAGTTTCTTTACTATGATACATACACGTGGACATTAAAGTAAATAGATACATGTAATTTGAAGGAAAAACAAAGTAGTGCTAACTCTCATGATTCATTATTTTAGCTTGATTTTTAATATACATAAACAAATTAAGCTGACTTTTAGTATACATTAAAGTAAACGAATACACAATTGATACAGACATTTTTATGCATATCTTTATACTGAATGTTTAAGGTTCACATTTTCAAAGCAGTTACAACCATTATTACTTTTAAAATAAATTTAACTAATAGTTATTAAATTTTCATTTATTAAATATTGTTCAATTAATATATTAACAGAATATATGACGAGGAGATGAAATAGAATTTAAAATATTTGATATTTACAATTCACGTATAAAAAATTTAAGTATTGCTATACTATTTAATTTTTAATCTTTTGTAAGGCGTAGGTATCAGAAGAATGTTTGCTATAATTATAAGTACAACCCGTGCACTGCGTGCTTGGTATTTAAATGAAAAATAATGTAAATTAATTTAACGAGAAACATTTAGAATAAATTACACAATAAAGGGTGTCCCATGTCCCATAAATAGTAGTACGAACTTAAAGGGAGATAAAATATATCAAAAGGTTTAAGAATCACGTAACAGTGTATGATCGAACACGTTTATTAACTGTTTTTATTTTGGTTAGTTCAAATGAGTTTATTTATCGAAAATTTTACTATTCGAAATGAAAATGATTTATAATTTTCAGATTTAATTCCATATATTTTTTTTCTCCAAAAAAAAAAAAATAATAATAATAAATTTTAGAAAACCATACTAGGAAATACCACTAATATTCCACCACCTTTTTTTTTTTAAGTGATTATTAACTGGTGATTGAAAAGAAATGTTTTCGTCCATGCATTGCTGTATATTAGGGTTGTGGCAAAAAAAAAGCCTTCTGCACGGCCTTTGAATACAAATTAAGATATAGTAACAGCTCTAGGACTGGAAAAATTTCAGGATTCCTTTTCACAAGTTGCTCTAATCACTGTAGTAAACTAAAAATAAACGATCCCTGAATTAATTATTTTTTATTATAGCCATTACCTAAATGGAACTTTGAAATTGAGCATAATGAACGCTTATATAAAATATTAACTTCAATTAAAGTTTCTACATAAACATGTGCATAGATTAATAGTACATTTTACGGTACTTCTGCACTGAAACCAATATCACACATTTAGTGCATTTATAATAAATGATAAATGACATTTTCAACTGAAAGAATTAAACAGATAAGAATGTCTAACTAGTATTACAACGAACGCTTATTTACTAGACTACCGAAGTTAAACGATTTCAGATTAAAATAATTTATAAATAACACATGAATATTAATTCAAAAAACATGGTTTATATCCAATAAATTTGTAGAATTTCTAAATACGTTATACAGGTGTACACTTACCGTTACATTCAGAACTGAAAGTTCGAATTCTTTATTGATTTATTTCCATAAATAAAGGCGCAATCTTCAAAAAATCATTACCTACATCTAAATCACTTTGTCATTAAATCACTATGACAAAACTATAACAAAATTGTTTTTTAATTATAAAATAAAATAACGTTTATAATACCAAATCGCATACAATCGAACAGCGCAAATGCAAACATTAGGCCTCAATGATTCACCCATTTTTTCCGGTGGCAACGAATAAGCAGGCTCGGTTGCTAATAACGACGGCCCCGCATGGACATGAGAATAGCTGTGTACACAAAACGAAATCTTCCGATTGCGAAAAGATACCGCGAGTTTCCAGAACAGCATGAAATTTAATTTGGGTATCTCTCTATTCTAAAAAAAAGTAAAGGCCGCTGGCGCAGTCAAAGCTTGTTGGCCTATTTCCTCCTAAACCGTGGGGATTTAAGTTTCAACTAAGGTGCCCACAGATTCGAAAAATTCCGAGGAACCTGATGAGCTAAGTTAAATTTCGAAAATCGAATTATTTTAGAAGATATTAATAAAAAACTGAAAAAGTAAACAGAATGGTTGCCAGATTTGGCATAAAATCATTCATTCCTTTGCAACAAAGCGTTTCCAAGTATCCAGAATCGCGTGAAATTTACAAACATGAGTTAGAATTACGCCTATTTTACGCCAAAATAAAAACTATATGAAATAAGTAACTCAAAATGTGTTACACAAAGTTGACAATTTTCAAATAGTAAGTTCGCTTAGACAACAGGAGTTTATAATTAGCGATTATTCGTTTTTCCAAAACAGAATAACTAATATCTTGAAAATGAAAAATAATTAAAATGCAGATTATTTTAAAGCCGGTTCTCGTCCAGCTGGATTATTTGCTACCAGTAGAAATATTTGGCGTTAACTATGCCATTATAGCAGTTATAGTACACTTTGGATATTTGCTAGCGCGACGAGATGGTATAATTCGTGGTGTTAAGTACGCCAATCTGCAAACGATTATGTAAATGAAAGTATGAAAAACAGTTTTCCGGTAACCTTAAATGAACAGTAAATATAGGTTGTGAGTATGTGTAAATCGCCAAATAATGAAAAGTCGCCATTGGTGGCAGGCTATTCTATCTGTTCCGTAGCTTTTATTAACTTTACATGTACGCAAGTCGCCAAATAATGAAAAATCGCCATGGGGGGCAAATTCGCAAGGTGTCCAATAGGTTTTACATTATTAAAAATACAGCTGAAACATATGTTCTTATTACGCTTTAGCTCCTAATTAGTATAACCTTTGAATGGCAACATTAAATATCATTGTGTTTCTGAGGAGTACAAATAATTTTTCCAGCGATTATAAGCGGAATCCGCACTCCAGGTGGAGTATAGCTCAGGACCCGTACAACACGGATTCCCATAACAAAATATCTTCCGTGTTATGACGGGTAGGGGGTCTACTGTAGTGTGAAGTTTAAATTTTTATGTACCAATGAAGATGCAAGAACTAAGCAATGTGCAGCTTAGCTCAGTAACATTCTATCTGATCCAATCTTCGGGTTTTCTCTGTTGAAATTATGTCTTTTTTACGAATAAGCTCGATTAGGGGCCGAATGCCTCATATGAAAAGCGAGCGTAGCGAGTCTGGGGGCCTTGGCCCCAAGTAATTAAAAACGTTGAAAGTTTGAAATTATGTAAGGAAACGGAATTACTTTATTTTCAGCTCAATACTTTCATAATTCATTACCTACAACGAAAAAAAATAAAAAGTTCATAAAGTAGATACTGTTAAAACTACCGCGGGTTATATGTTAAGGTTCGTTCACTTATCCATCAGTTAGTTGTAAGGTGCCTATTGGAAAGTGATGAATAAAACAAACATAAAACAAAATACTCAAAATTCTGGTGATAAGTTATAAAATAAATAAAACAATGTGGAAAAAGCACACATAAAATGTTACTTTAGATTTAGGCATGGTACTTCTCCCCGTTTCTGCAGATTTCCGCTTGTTTTTACATCATTCTCGATCCTTCCCGAGATTCATACAAATCTGCTTTTTTTCTTCTTTTTTTAAAAGAATAAGTAAAAAAGTAACATTTTATGTGTACTTTTTCACAAAGTTTTTATTTATTTTGAAACAAACATCCTTTAATTTCAGGATGCTTGTTATATTCATCCTAAAATATTTATACTAGTTTAATAATCCTAAAATATTTATACTAGTTTCTTTGAAGCCATTCAAAATCAGTGGCGGATTAATGCATGTTTGTCGTGGGAAAGGGGATTAGTTTGTCGGTGGGGGCGGTTGATTAGAAGATTGACATATAGATCCATTTTATGGAAGTCCTCCCCTCCCCCCTCTAATCCACCCTTGCACAAAATGAGGAAGTGGAAGGGGACGAAATTTTCCCCTAAAAGGAAAATGTTGTAAGCAAAATCCGTTCTATGTTTTGGTGCTTTCAGTATTTTTCAACGTTCGGTTCTATTCATATAAAATTCGCGAAATTTTCAGCTTGTAAAATAACCGATATCATCATTTTCGTGAAAATTGCGGCTCGCGAAAATAAGTTACTATACACAGTAACTGATTGCTATTAAATAATAATAGACAAAAAACAGTATATTTGTTCCCCGGTCTATCCCAATAATCAGCAGATGGTGACGTTTCTGCTAAGGACAGTGTTTCAAAACAATCATATTATTGCCTTATTGACTATAAACCTGTTCGTTTCAATCGTTGCAAGGACGATGGCGGCGTTTTTGACTGATCGCCACTGACATGACTGACTATCACCAAATTTGGCAACGTTTCAGCAAAACTCGCAAAGGTCGACGACAGAGGGCGAGATTGTAACTGTTGGGCCAACGTTTGCGCAGCACTGCAGTAGGTGTATTCAGATACTATGAAGGGAAGCAAATATTGTAGACATGCTACTTTTCGCTGGTTCTTACATCATTCACGATCATTCCCGAGATTCATGCCAATCTGCCTTTTTTCTTCTTTTTTTTAAATCCTGTATGGGAGGGGATTGAATAGTTACAGATTTATTCCGACTGGTATTATTTCTAAGCACTTTATGGCATTGTCTCAGTCTTTCATACCTTGCTCGGAAATAAAAGTTGTCGCAATCGAACGTTGCAAAATTAAACACGGAAAAATCGTGCTTCCCAGCAATCCAATTTCAATATTTTTTCCATCCTTCTCGAATATTTTTTCTTTGGCAATCTCTTATTAAAACTTCCAACGATATAGTTTTAAAAATTAACTTTTGTTTTATTTACTAGGTGCCAAGGTCTTTATACACGCTACGCTCGCTTTTCGTATGAGGCATTCGGCCCTTAATATGTCTTATTCATAAAAAATCTCATATGGGCAACACATGATTTCCTTGCACGTCTATTAAATCAAAAATATTTTTGGCGCACTTCCTCTAAACGTATTTTGTTTGAAAGGGATAAAATATCAGTAATAGTAAATTTTAGCGATTTCCGACAAATATTTCGATATCCCCAAGCTGAGTTCAGTTTGAAAGATTTCCTTCTGACACTTTATTTGGCGATATTTCACCAAAAGCTGATAAGCTTGAGATAGTTTGCGAGATTTCGGAGATAGCCAAAGTAGTCATTCACCACAGACTTTCAATTAATTGAATGCATCCATACACCTTAATGTATTTAAAGTCATTTGGCTGACTCTGTAAAAAATCCCAGTCGATTACAGTTAAAAAAGATATTGAAAACAGTTAGTTATTAAAATAGTTCTAAATACAAAAGTTCAAAATTCTACGGGTTCAAGTTTTAGATTTATACAAAATACGAAACAATTTTTGGTGCCAAATTTGGCGATAATTTGGTAAAAGTTGCCAAGGTCGACGACGTATGGCGAGATTTTGGGCATGGACCAAACAATGACAGAGTATCGCCAAATTTGGCGATATTTCGCCAAAACTAGCCAAGTACGATGATAAATGCCGATATTTTCCGCATGGACCAAATGACTGACTATCGCCAAATTTGGCAATATTTCAGCAAAACTCGCAAAGGTCGACGACAGAGGGCGAGATTTTGGGCATGTACCAAACAATGACTGTCTAAAGTTGTATTATATTTGTTATCATTTTCATTTAACTCGCCAATAAAGAGGACATTACCATGCAGAGGATGATTCGGGAATAAGTAAATCAAAAAAAAGGGAAGCACTCAAAGGGGGTGAAAATAAGGGACTCGTGAACTATTGACTGTTCGTCGGAGAAAAGAAAAACAATGTAACTTACTGCGCAGTTATGTAGAATGTAGCTGTGAAATGATGATGGAATGATTAATAAATGTTGTGCTGTTAAATAATGTTTCTTTATTAAGTAACTTTGTAAGTTTCTTTAATTTAAATTACTACTCAGAAAGCAAAGCGAAAAAGCTAACAAATCAGAAGTGCGATATACCTTCTTTTATGCGCCCAAGATGTTTTGTTCTCAGGTATGAATATTATATTGAAATATTATGCTGATGCATAGCTGGAAATTTTAATTTTGAAGTATATTAAAGTACACGAAAGTATTATATTGCGGTATTTTTTTATGTATTAATTTTACGATGTACGATGCGGTACTCCTACTTTACGATGCGGTATTAATAATACATCATACTTATAATTAAGTATGATGAATTAATTTTGAATATATTGAATCATTATGATAAAGTAGTGTTTTGACGTATAAATTTGGAAGTAATTTGAAGCACAGAAGTATTAGATTGAAGTATTATTTTGAAGTAATATTTTTTGATTTTGAAATTGAAGTCAAGTATTATTCTGATTGATTTTGAAGTAAATTGAGATATTATTTTGATTTTGAAGTAAATTGACGTGAAGTATTATTTTGATTTTGAAGAATTCATTTTGAAGTATATTGAATTATTATTTTGATTTTGAAATATTGGTTTTGAAGTAAATTTAAGAATTATTTTTGATTTTGAAGAATTAATTTTGATGTATATTGAAGTGAAATATTATTTCCATTCTGAAGTATTCATTTTAAAGTATATTGAAACATTATTTTTATTTTGAAGTATTCTCTTGATTTTGAAGTATAGCGAAGTATTATATTGAAGTATAGTGAAATACTATATTGAATTATATAGAAGTACTAGCAGCGAAACCCGGCGTTGCTCGGGTTAAAATACACCGCATGTTTAATGGTATAAAAGATATTTTAGGATCCATTTTTAACGTAGATAATTTAGATTTCTATCTTAGATATTGAGAGATTTATTCGACCATTAAACATGCGGTGTATAGAAAATATTACTGGTGATATGGCAACAGACGATAAACATTAAATTTTAATATTTTATTGGAGTTGAAAAACTGTTGTTAAGTTACTTTGTTAGTGTTTGTCTAAAGTTCATGCTATTTGAATTCGTAGCTTATTGAGTATAAAAAACGAAAGATAATGTTTAATACTAATGAATACACTGAAATGGTGTTACTTTACGGAGAATTTCATCGGAATAAGCTAGAGGCTGCGAAGCAGTATGTTATAAAATTTCCGAGTGAAAATCACACATCGCAATTTATCTTCACTCGGCCAGACATTTCTAGAACTTTCTGGAACATTCCATATCGATTTTAACAATTGCACACAATTTGGAACTTTCTAGACCATTCCAGAAATTTTTAGAACTTTCTAGAACATTCCATACCGATTTTAGCAGTTGCAGACATTTTGAATCTTTCTAGATCATTCAAGAAAATTTTCGAACTTTCTAGAACATTCTGGATTGTTTTTAACAGTTGCATACATTTTGGAACTTTCTAGATCATTTCAGAAGTTTTTAGAACGTTCTAGATCTTTCTAAATCGGTTTGAACGGTTGCACACGTTTTGGAACTTTCCAAAACTTTCTGGAAATTTTTAGAACCCCCTAGAACATTCTAGATTGACTGTAACAGTTGCACACATTTTGGAGTTTTCTAGGTCATTCCAGGAATATTTAGAACTTTTCAGAAGTTCTCATGAATTAGAAAAGGACAGATATATATTTTTTCACATTTTCGCCCCCCACAACCACCCACTTTCACCCACCGCGACACAACTCCCTTACTTTCACCGTGAGGCCAAGGGGTATTTACCACCCCAATGGGAAGTTAATTCGAGTTGGTGGTGATAGAGAAAACCCTGTCTTTACAAACGAACATTAGCATTTTATATATATATTAAGATTATTTAAAATATATTGCATTATTCTTTAGAATACATTAAAGTATTATTTAAAGCAAGATTCTATAAATATGCAGTATGAGTAATACGGTATTTTTTGCATAAGTTCGAAAATAAGTAAAATAAGATTAAACATATTAGGAAATCAAATCAGGTATGGCATATTTAGCCAGAGGGAGGAACTGTGATTTGGAAGAATTGGCCTCAGAGCTTGGTTTAGAGGTAAAAACAGAACATCGAATAATTGATTTAAAAGACTTAATAACTAAAAGTAAGGGTTACGATGAAGAATTTGTAAAAGGGATGTTAGAAAGAATTATCGCTGAAGGAACTGAAACGGAGAAAAGGGCTGAAGAAGCTAAGGAGAGATCTGGGGCTGAAGCAGCTGAGCGCGAGGAACGCGATAAAGTACGAAAGCATGAATTGGAACTGGAAAAATTGAGAATACAAAGTGGTCGTCCTTCTGAGCTAGTAACCAGTACGACTTTGACAGATTCAGTTAAGACTAACGAATTTTCCCGTATTATGCAGAAGTATAGAATCGAAGATGGGGATATTTCATCATATTTGGTATTATTCGAACGCCAAGCAAAACGAATGGGTATCAAAGTTGAGGACTATGTTATGTATTTAGTGGGACTTTTACCATACGAAATAATGCAATTAATTACACGTGAGTCTGAACAGGACGCGAGCAATTATTCCCACGTTAAGGCGTTATAATTAAAGCGATTTAAGTTAAGTCCTGAAAGGTTTAGACAAAAATTCTTGAATCACACTAAAGAATCCAAGATAACGTGGAAAGATTTTGCGTTTGCTTTGAGGAATTATTTCGATGAATGGGTTACAGGTTTGAATATCAACGATTTCGATTCCTTGAAAGAACTCATAGTAAAGGATCAGTTCCATTTACAATTCGGGAAGAAGGGTTCCATTTACAATTAGAGAACATTTTGTTGATGTTTGGCCAAAATTTGTAAACTCGGATGAGTTGGCTAACAAACTAGACGACTACGAGAGTGTCCGAATTACTGACAGAATGGCACAAAGTAGGAATGTTAAGTATGAAGTGCATCCAAAACAAAATTCCCATCGTAGTGAAACAAAGAGTAATCAGGGGTCGGACAGTATAAATTACGGAAGAAACAGTGGGCTGAATGTTCATCATCATAAACTTCCAGAGCGGCAGAATTTTTCAACGTCCAGAATACGCAATGAAACAGGGGAATTCAAATGCTTCTCTTGCAACAATTACGGCCATATAAGTAAGAATTGCACACGAAACAAAAATTTAACTAACAAAGAAGAAATCAGTAGCACTCAATGAAAGAAAAAGGAAGTTAGTAGTTTGAGTATTTCGGATACGTACTCCACTTCTTTCGATAACTATTTGAAACCTGTTATCATAAAAAATGAGATTGTCAGCGGATTAATAGTTACTGGAAGTTCGAGTTGCTTGTTAAAGCAATCAGTTGCGGACAAACTAAACGTATATATAGTTCCTTGTGAAAAAGACTTGTTTGGATTTGGGAACCAAAAGTCTCCTGTCACAAAAACAGTAGGCGGAACAGTACTTGACATAAAGATTGATGATGTAATAGCACGAGATGTTCCAGTTTTGATTGTCAACGATGACGCACAACCAGTGGATTTAATTATAGGAAGAACACTTCTCGAATTGCCGTACGTATTTTACTGGAAGGAAAAGCAGAATTTCAATATAGGTTACTCAAAAGAATGTAAACCTACACGTGTAGAGAATGACACTAAACATCCGAAATAAATTTCAAAACCATTTGTAAAGAAGAAATCAAGAGCAATTCTATAAATCTAGTAAGAGCCCAAACGGAAGAAATAGAAAATGGCTTGGTTTTGGTTGAAAGTGAAGATATGCAACTTGGCTCATTACTAAAGGTTGCTGAGGAAAAAACAACAATACCAATTATGAATGTTGGGAATGAAGAAATAATGTTTCGACAAAACCAGAACATTTGTAAGGTGGAGAAGATAAATGATGAGGACACCGAACAAATAAATCCGGATAATTTGATCGACGCTGCGAAGAGTACTGGCTGCAAAATTTTAATGGTAGGAAAGAATGAACATAAAAGTCTGATTACATTAGATCAAATAAATTTTGATGAATCATTGTCGAAAGATCAACTTTCAGACATAGCCTCACTGTTGAATGAGTTCAGAGATTGCTTTGCATTTGAGTTAAGTGAATTAGGGTGTACTGATGTGACGCAGATGGAAATTAAAGAAGTAGAAGGCAGTAAGCCAGTATGCACTCGCCCATACAAGACGAATGCTGCAGAACGTGAAATTATAAAGACTATTGTTAAGGAATGGAAGGATCATGGTATAGCGAGTGAAACATGCTCTCCTTATGAGAGTCCCGTACTCCTAGTCAAGAAAAAAACTGGAGATTATCGCTTAGTTGTAGATTATTGTCGTCTAAATGATCAAACTATTAAGGATAAGTACCCCCTTCCAAAAATAGTTAAATTACTGCAGTGTCTAAGGGTGTGCAAATATTTTCAATATTGGATTTAGCACATGGTTATTTACAAATTCCACTTTCTGAAGATTCCAAATTAAAAACTGCGTTTATAACGCCTGACGAAACTGGACAATTTAACCGTATGATATTTGGAGTAGCCAATGCACCAGCTGAATTCCAGCGGCTGATGAATCAAATTTTAGGGCCCTTATTCCTAACAAAAGCCCTATGCTACATGGACGACAAAATGATTTCAGCGGTATCTTGGAAAGACATGATGGACAGATTACGGGAAGTTTTGAGATGTGCTTAAGAACGGCGAAATTGACGTTAAAGTTATCAAAATGTGAGTTTGGAAGAAAAGAAGTACATTTTTTAGGATTTGTAATAAATTCGCAAGGGCTAAAACCAGGACCAAGAAAGATTCGGGCGATTGAAGAGTCTCCCGAACCTCTGAACGCTCACGATGTGAGAAGATATTTGGGATTAACTGGATTTTTTAGACGGTTTATTCGCAAGTATGCTCAAAAGGCTGAACCGCTCAGTCATCTAACGCGCAAGAACCAAGAATTTTTCTGGGGTTATGATCAAAAGAAAGCTTCCAAACGTTAAAAGAAGAATTGCTGAGTTTACCAGTTTTTTCTGTGGATAGAACCGTAAACAAGATTAAGGAGATATACTGGTTTCCTTTGATGAAGAGATATGTCAAGAAACACATATCTATGTGTTTGAATGTTTAGTAAATAAAATTCCTGCGGGGAAGCAACAGGGTCTATTGCATCCGATAAAACCTGGTAAAAGACCCTTTTCGATCATTCACATTGACCATCTGGGACCGTTTGTGAAGAGCACCAAAGGCAACACGGAGATACTTGTCATCATACATAATTTCACAAGATTTGTCAAACTTGTAGCTGTAAGAAATACATCGACCAAGCATGTTTTGAAAATGTTAGAAGAATTCGTGAACTGTTATGGGTTACCAGACAGAATTATCAGTGACAGAGTTTCATGCTTCACTTCACACCAGTTCGAAGATTTTTGCAAGAAAAACGGTATCGCTCATACACTGAATTCCACTAAACATGCACAAGGAAATGGAATGGCAGAACGTGTGAATAAAACTATCTTGTCTACCGTGTCGGCGTGTATGACAGATGATCGTCATAGAGACTGGGATACCAGTTTAAAAGAGACAGAAAGATTCCTCGAGGGCATAACCATACAGAGGATGATTCGGGGATAAGTATATAAAAAAAGGGAAGCACTCAAAAGGGGAAAAATAAGGGACTCATGAACTATTGACTGTTCGTCGGACAAAAGAAAAACAATGTAACTTACTGCGCAGTTATGTAGAATGTAGCTGTGGAATGATGTTGGAATGATTAATAAATGTTGTGCTGTTAAATAATGTTTCTTTATTAAGTAACTTTGTAAGTTTCTTTAATTTAAATTACTACTCAGAAAGCAAAGCGAAAAAGCTAACATATTGAAGATATCCATATACATTAGGGTGGATCGAAAAAGATTTTTTTTTTCGGAATCTTTATCTCTTGAGGTTTTAAAAGTTGTAAATTGATATAAATAAGACATTTGTAAAATTTAAATGTTCTCCGACAACGTCTTGGGGTTGCGCATCGAGCTTGAAATTTAGAAGTTTTTGAAAAATATGACTTTTTCAAAAAATCGACCAAAAAAATTCTTTTCCGAATTATTAAGCTCCCGAGATTTTAGAAGTTGTATTTCGTTATGAATAAGACGTATGCAAAATCTGAAGGGGCTGAGACAATTTCTGGGAATTACACATCCAGCTTGAAATCTATAAATATCTGAAAAATTTGGGGTTTTGTGACAAAAATACCTAGAGATAAAAAATTATAATGAATTAGTCCCTTTGAAAAATAGTCAGTAATGCTCAAAGCTCTTCTCTAGTACAACCGCAATCCTAACTACATTACCCATTACCCACCTCGTTGATTTGCCTGCGATCCGAGACCTGCCCGTGCCAGCCCAATCATCCAATTATTGGAGCATGCGTTTTAATGGATATTGTAAAGCCTAACTTCAAATCAAATTGTGGCCTTTTTTGTCACGCGTAATAATCTAGATCGTAGGAAACCATCATCTGATAGATGAATAGACAGCAAATTTCGGAGTGGCTGTTTGCTATGGTGTGAAGTTGGCAAATACAGCATTGCAGTGATTTAGTTTGATTAGAGAACTGCGTTTCTAGATTTCAGATGGCACCTTTGTTATTTTCAGAATTCGATGATTCTCCACCACCGCCAGTGCATGTGAGGGTGCCAAAATCAATAGATTTCTTGTTAAACTCTCCCAAATTTGCAGTGAAATTCTTAAAGTCAGATCGCGACATATGGCCTAAGTATGTTGCACCAGGTTCCATTATCAGCGAGATATTTTCTTTGTGACAAACACTTGGGTGTAATTTTCAGTTAACAAATTTTTCTATGTATCTGTTTTGTTCTCCCTCCTATCAAAACACAATCCCAAGAACATTTTAAAGGCTTCTTCCGTTTCTTCCGCTAGAGTCATCTAGCTTTCCTCTAACTTCATATGGGTTGAGAATGAGTTGAGTAGGTTTCTCACCATCTGCATTCCTTCCGCTTTCTAGATTGGGAATTAAAGTTGATACCAGAGTTCCTGCTGCCCAGTCCGTAATAACTTTGTGTAATAGACATGTGAAAGCACTGAGATTTTCATTCTAACTTGGTCATTTGTGAACGCATCTCCCAAAGTGGCGGTAGATAAGCATTCAGCGTTTTCTTCAGTCTTTCGTACTTCTCTTTCGTTATTTACACTTTCCAAATCAATGACTCAAGTTGAAACATACATTGGATATTCGAAATTTCACCTCTTTCTCCACCAAATTTCTCTTTCCAACCTTTCAACTTTTCTCTTATTAACCATAAACTTCTCTACTTTACAATTCAATCAATTGTAACATATCTAGCTTCCCTCTGGCATGGCTAAGTGGTCTGCTAATGACTCCCGTTCTGTGTGAGGTATGTGAGGCTCTGGCCCACACCTGCTCGGGAAAAAGTCAGTACATTTGCAAGTGCGATATTCAATAGCTCGGTAAGGGAGAGTTTTCCCCACTTTCTTTATAAAACATTCCTTATGTCCGTCTCTAACGTACGATTCGTTTAGCTGCTGAACTTGCTCGTGACCTTTTCTAATTATCTTTTGAATTCCCTGGATTTACACAGTAGGGATACTGGCCTTGATCCAAATTTCCTGTATTTTGATCGCCACAGTAGGGATACTGGCCTTGATCCAAATTTCCTGTATTTTGATCGCCACAGTAGGGATACTGGCCTTGATCCAAATTTCCTGTATTTTAATCGCCACAACTAAGGTTACTTCTCGATCCGGTGGATCCTGACCTTTATTCAGAAATTTTACTTCTTAAGTATAAAATAGTAATATAGAAGTACGAGTATGTCTTCTTGGGTTGGTAACTTGGTGCAAGGTAATTCTTTTGATATTCCCCGCTGTTCTATGAACACCAATTTTGTTCCATGTCCTGTTGCAGACAGTTTCACTCTATTCAGAATCGTAGTAGTGCAAGGCAACCACCTTTTAGCTTTTTTGAGAGTAAACTGGGAGCACCACCTATCTCAACCGTTAAACTAAATGCCAGTTTCAATGAAATATATCGTGCCTGATTTAACCGAACGCATGTGCATCGCCATCACTCGGCAAGCAAATCGGCGCTAGTTGTCTGGAGCACAGCTTACGTACTGCGCCCAAGACAAAACGACAGCACACTGCAAAAAAAAAGTCTGTTAAATTTACAGAAAAAAACTGTCAGCCAGGACGCCAGTTTATTTCCGTTTATTTAACAGAAATGTTCTGTAATTTTTTACAGATTATCCGTTTATTTTACAGAAATCTTCTGTATGTTTTACAGAAGTCTTCCATAATTTTTACAGATTCCCTGTTAATTTTACAGAAAACTTCTGTGTGTTTTACATAAGTCTTCTGTAATTCTTTACAGATTCTCCGTTTATTTTACAGAAATCTTCTGTATGTTTTACAGAAGTCTTCCGTAATTTTTTACAGATTTTCTGTTTCTTTTACAGAAATCTTCTTTGTGTTTTACAGAAGTCTTCCGTAATTTTTTACAGATTCTCCATCTATCGTACAGAAATCTTCTGTGTGTTTTACAGAAGTCCTCTGTAATTTTTTACAGATTCTTTATCAATTTTACAGAAATATTTTGTGTGTTTTACAGAAGTCTTCCGTAATTTTTTACAGAGTCTCTGTTTCTTTTACAGAAATCTTCTATGCGTTTTACTGATTTCTTCTGTATTTTTTTAAATTTTACAGATTCTCCGATTATTTTATAGAAATGTTTTGTATTTTTTTTTTAGATACTCAAGAAATCTGTAATTTTTAAAGATTCCCGGTGTTTTGTCGATGGTATATTTCTGTCAATGTAGCAGACTTTAACCATTTTTTTACAGCTTGATTTAAGGAATTTACAGAAAAAACCAGTTTATTTATGAAATATATTTTGTATTTATAACGACTTTCTTTTGTTTTTAATAATTCGATACCTTACTTAAAATTACTTAAAAAAATTACTTACTTACAATTACTTAAAAAATTCAGTAATTTTATGATATACTAGCTTCTTTCGACGACCTTGGCCCTGTTAAGTGGTAAAAAAAATCTGCTACGAAATGTTAATGAAAATAAATTCTTGAGTATGTTTTGAAATCATAGGTGACATTAATTATTTTCAATCAATTCCATCCAAGGACATACTTTAAAATTAAGTAACTGTACAAAATAAAATATTAATGTAGAAAAAGAAAGATTTATAAGAACGATTGCTATCAATCAAGTAAAACAGTAATCAAAGAAGCTGATTTCAAATGAATCAATGTATTTCAAAGCACGAAAATTTATACACAAATCAATGGATCAGGGGTAGGAGTGTAGATGTTCCAAGCATATAGTTTAAAGTTTATATTTTAATGCTTTCAAAATTATTTCTTGATATTATCTATCAAGTATCCATCAATTTCTATGTTCATGGGTAGGGAAGTATATCAGTTTATCATGTCAATTGTCCCTAAATAAATGGTTGGGGTTTTTGTAGTAAATGAAGTTAGTGGAAGTATTTACTGTAACGTTTATTTTTTAGGTGATTGTATCGCGTCATTGTAGTTAAAAGAATATATATGTTTGCTTCTAAACTATTGATTAATGTAGTGATGGTGTCGTTCAAGTAAATACTATATATAGAGAGTGAAACCTCTGAAAATCAGCTACGTTTGGTCCCATAAAATAATGGCCATTATATGAGACAACCGTTCTTTGGAGGTTTACAATAATGTTAATTCAATAGTCTCAATTCAATTCTGTAAACTTCTAACAGTGTCTGTTTTAAGAGATGACCAGTCTTCGGATGTGACCGTTAGTAGAGGTTTTAATGTATATACGTATATGCATCTTATTTTTCAGAAATAGTTTTTAGGAGTTTAAAATTATTCTTGCATGGTATATCTATGCTTAGATTTTTGTAATATCAATTAATAATCAAATAAATGCGTCACGAAAAATTGTGAAAAATTAGATTTATTTTAAGAAAAAAATAAAAGTACAAACAAAGGAATATTTACAAAGTTTATTGTTTATAATTTTATAGATTTGCTTCCCAGTATTCATGGGTATTTCTTAATATATAATTAGTGGTCAATTAGCTCATATGCCGACATTTTATTAAGTAAATTGAGAATTTTCATATTAACGGCTTCGCGTTTTTTCACATCAGGATTCTTTATGCATCCTCTGTTAGGATTTATTCGAAGCAAACACCTAGAAACAAAATAATTTACTTCAGTGAATTAAACACATTTAAAAAAATCACATTTTACTTTTGACTCATCTATAAACTGAAATTTGTTAGCACAAGCTAGGAGCATAATAATGTTACTTTTCAGCAGCACTTGTTGTAATTCCCCCTCGACGGGCACGTAGCCAGGGAAGGAGAGGCTTGAGGAGCTACACCCTCCCCCGAAAGTTCAAATATGTATATTTATATACAGGGGTGGATTTAGGGAAACGGGCTCTGCAGCCTCGCGTCCTCTACAAGAGATAGGCACACAGGGGGCCCCATTACCACAATCCACCCAGTATTCTAGGTAAGGCTTATATTCAAGGGAAGACCCTTATTCAAGAGAAGGCTTATTTCAGTATTTCAGACACTTCAGTACTAAAATACAAAAGGTTTCAGTATATTTTAAAAATGATCACTACGGCTTGCCTATGTCGGAGGGTGGGGGGCTCTTTCTTGCACCTTTCATAGGACTCCATGATACCTATGTTTAAGTTATGGTATTTGAATATTTGAGCATCCCCGAATAAAAATCCTGACCATGGGCCTGCCCTTCCAAATTAAAATGTCAAAATTACCATCTTGTTTTAAAATAGAAGACTTTATGCATCATTGCTATTGAACACACGAAATAAATTTACATGGTAAAATATTTTTACTACATATAACAATATGCTTAATTTTCGTCAAATCTTTTTGAAAAAATAATGAATAAGAAAAAAAGAATCAAATTTTCAACATTTTAAAAAGGGAAAGCTCAAATTTTTAAGCATTCCTCTCGTTTTAAATGTAAAACTTTTATAAAGAACTGCTTACAGAGCGATCAGATCTGCGCTAATTTTTAATTACTTTCTTACATATCAAGTATTGAATAAAAAATTTCTATCTATGTTTAGTGTTCCTGATTCAGGATATTGGCCACTGACTGCACTTATGATTCGAGATTTTGAAATTTAAAACGTTGATGATCAGACTGTATAATAAGCAAAATATTTAAAAAATACTTTTGTAACTAGACAGTGATTTGAAATGGATTTAAAATTTATGCTTTAAAATAAATAAACAATTTATCTTGCACAAAGCCTCACCATGGCACAGTGGTTATATCACTGAAAATGGTAGACGGCCGAAGTGTGAAAGTCCCGGGTTCGGGTTCCATCGCACATCCGTCGACCTAACCGTTCGGTGTTTTTCCTGGTTTTCTCCGAAATTTAGGGTAAATACGGGTTAGGACCCCTTACAAAGACCCCCACAGAGGTTAACTCCCTTGTTTTGTCATTCGGACGAGGATTTACAAGCGGTCTTCGAGCCAAGCACACAAATCCGATATGCATATTCACAACAGCAGCAGGTAGTCACTATAGCGCAAGCGCGTTGTTAAGATGTGTGCTTCGAATGCATGTACACGTGTTCATATACGCAATATGTATTCAGTTATAACGAGCAGGCACGTATTCCGGAAACATTTTGGGAGGGGGGGGGGAGTCCAAACCGTAAAAAAGCAGAATTTTTCACAAAAAGATTATCATTATAGTGACAAAAATCAAAATTTTAGGGGGGGGGGGAAGGTCCGAACTCTCAGGACCCCTCACCCCCCCCCCCTCTCCTTGTTAAATACGTCATATGAGTTTGCAGATAGTTTTGGATTATGTGCGCAGATAGCTTTTTCTTTTATCTGACTATGGTTGTTAGTAAACTGAAATTATATTTATTTAAAAGAAAGAAACGGTGTTTGAGGGTGTGGAACCCCCTCACAGAGTAAATGTTAACTTAAAATATAGTGAATAAGAATTATAAAAAAAATCTATACATCCCTGTTTAAGAATTTAAAAAATGATTACATAATATTTAAATAAAATATTAATGCCATTGAAAATTTCCCGTTATGACAAGTTATGACAAAGACTGCCAATAGTGATCAATACTAAATCTGTTCCGATCACCAGAAGCCAAAACTACCATGTTTGTTCCCGTAATAGTCGCACGTTTTTGCCAATTTTTCATGTTGAAAGTCTAGGTGCGACTATTATGCGGGTAAAATCTACTATATAATATTGTAACGCTAAAGAGCTATTTTTTCTGCTTCAAAACGGGGGTGCTACTATTACGCGAGTAAACACGGTATTCTGCATCAAATGGCGATAAACACTGTAAAGAGTTATACCTTTTTAGAAAGTGAATATATCAACCTTTCAAGTATATTAGGCAAGTTGGAGTGTATAGGTTGATTATTTTACCAACTATGCGAAAAATTCCAGAGCTGGGGCTCGAACTCAGGACTACCGCTTAACGTGCGGGTGCTCTACCACTGAGCTACTCTGGGACGATTCCCAGATGAAATTTCTCGCTTTTGAACCGTTGGCATTTATCATCTTCCTCTGCAAACCACAGATGGAACAGATGAAACAATTAATTCGCGACAACTCCATTACGCCGCGGAAGTTTTATACATTTTTAGAAAGTGAATATATCAACCTTTCAAGTATATTAGGCAAGTTGGAGTGTATAGGTTGATTATTTTACCAACTATGCGAAAAATTCCAGAGCTGGGGCTCGAACCCAGGACTACCGCTTAACGTGCGGGTGCTCTACCACTGAGCTACTCTGGGACGATTCCCAGATGAAATTTCTCGCTTTTGAACCGTTGGCATTTATCATCTTCCTCTGCAAACCACAGATGGAACAGATGAAACAATTAATTCGCGACAACTCCATTACGCCGCGGAAGTTTTATACATTTTTAGAAAGTGAATATATCAACCTTTCAAGTATATTAGGCAAGTTGGAGTGTATAGGTTGATTATTTTACCAACTATGCGAAAAATTCCAGAGCTGGGGCTCGAACCCAGGACTACCGCTTAACGTGCGGGTGCTCTACCACTGAGCTACTCTGGGACGATTCCCAGATGAAATTTCTCGCTTTTGAACCGTTGGCATTTATCATCTTCCTCTGCAAACCACAGATGGAACAGATGAAACAATTAATTCGCGACAACTCCATTACGCCGCGGAAGTTTTATACATTTTTAGAAAGTGAATATATCAACCTTTCAAGTATATTAGGCAAGTTGGAGTGTATAGGTTGATTATTTTACCAACTATGCGAAAAATTCCAGAGCTGGGGCTCGAACCCAGGACTACCGCTTAACGTGCGGGTGCTCTACCACTGAGCTACTCTGGGACGATTCCCAGATGAAATTTCTCGCTTTTGAACCGTTGGCATTTATCATCTTCCTCTGCAAACCACAGATGGAACAGATGAAACAATTAATTCGCGACAACTCCATTACGCCGCGGAAGTTTTATACATTTTTAGAAAGTGAATATATCAACCTTTCAAGTATATTAGGCAAGTTGGAGTGTATAGGTTGATTATTTTACCAACTATGCGAAAAATTCCAGAGCTGGGGCTCGAACCCAGGACTACCGCTTAACGTGCGGGTGCTCTACCACTGAGCTACTCTGGGACGATTCCCAGATGAAATTTCTCGCTTTTGAACCGTTGGCATTTATCATCTTCCTCTGCAAACCACAGATGGAACAGATGAAACAATTAATTCGCGACAACTCCATTACGCCGCGGAAGTTTTATACATTTTTAGAAAGTGAATATATCAACCTTTCAAGTATATTAGGCAAGTTGGAGTGTATAGGTTGATTATTTTACCAACTATGCGAAAAATTCCAGAGCTGGGGCTCGAACCCAGGACTACCGCTTAACGTGCGGGTGCTCTACCACTGAGCTACTCTGGGACGATTCCCAGATGAAATTTCTCGCTTTTGAACCGTTGGCATTTATCATCTTCCTCTGCAAACCACAGATGGAACAGATGAAACAATTAATTCGCGACAACTCCATT
Organism: Cheiracanthium punctorium; assembly: GCA_038373885.1. Classification (NCBI taxonomy): domain Eukaryota; kingdom Metazoa; phylum Arthropoda; class Arachnida; order Araneae; family Cheiracanthiidae; genus Cheiracanthium; species Cheiracanthium punctorium. The sequence continues at coordinate 252,690 of JAWZYV010012973.1, read as the reverse complement.
ACGCCGCGGAAGTTTTATACATTTTTAGAAAGTGAATATATCAACCTTTCAAGTATATTAGGCAAGTTGGAGTGTATAGGTTGATTATTTTACCAACTATGCGAAAAATTCCAGAGCTGGGGCTCGAACCCAGGACTACCGCTTAACGTGCGGGTGCTCTACCACTGAGCTACTCTGGGACGATTCCCAGATGAAATTTCTCGCTTTTGAACCGTTGGCATTTATCATCTTCCTCTGCAAACCACAGATGGAACAGATGAAACAATTAATTCGCGACAACTCCATTACGCCGCGGAAGTTTTATACATTTTTAGAAAGTGAATATATCAACCTTTCAAGTATATTAGGCAAGTTGGAGTGTATAGGTTGATTATTTTACCAACTATGCGAAAAATTCCAGAGCTGGGGCTCGAACCCAGGACTACCGCTTAACGTGCGGGTGCTCTACCACTGAGCTACTCTGGGACGATTCCCAGATGAAATTTCTCGCTTTTGAACCGTTGGCATTTATCATCTTCCTCTGCAAACCACAGATGGAACAGATGAAACAATTAATTCGCGACAACTCCAATACGCCGCGGAAGTTTTATACATTTTTAGAAAGTGAATATATCAACCTTTCAAGTATATTAGGCAAGTTGGAGTGTATAGGTTGATTATTTTACCAACTATGCGAAAAATTCCAGAGCTGGGGCTCGAACCCAGGACTACCGCTTAACGTGCGGGTGCTCTACCACTGAGCTACTCTGGGACGATTCCCAGATGAAATTTCTCGCTTTTGAACCGTTGGCATTTATCATCTTCCTCTGCAAACCACAGATGGAACAGATGAAACAATTAATTCGCGACAACTCCATTACGCCGCGGAAGTTTTATACATTTTTAGAAAGTGAATATATCAACCTTTCAAGTATATTAGGCAAGTTGGAGTGTATAGGTTGATTATTTTACCAACTATGCGAAAAATTCCAGAGCTGGGGCTCGAACCCAGGACTACCGCTTAACGTGCGGGTGCTCTACCACTGAGCTACTCTGGGACGATTCCCAGATGAAATTTCTCGCTTTTGAACCGTTGGCATTTATCATCTTCCTCTGCAAACCACAGATGGAACAGATGAAACAATTAATTCGCGACAACTCCATTACGCCGCGGAAGTTTTATACATTTTTAGAAAGTGAATATATCAACCTTTCAAGTATATTAGGCAAGTTGGAGTGTATAGGTTGATTATTTTACCAACTATGCGAAAAATTCCAGAGCTGGGGCTCGAACCCAGGACTACCGCTTAACGTGCGGGTGCTCTACCACTGAGCTACTCTGGGACGATTCCCAGATGAAATTTCTCGCTTTTGAACCGTTGGCATTTATCATCTTCCTCTGCAAACCACAGATGGAACAGATGAAACAATTAATTCGCGACAACTCCATTACGCCGCGGAAGTTTTATACATTTTTAGAAAGTGAATATATCAACCTTTCAAGTATATTAGGCAAGTTGGAGTGTATAGGTTGATTATTTTACCAACTATGCGAAAAATTCCAGAGCTGGGGCTCGAACCCAGGACTACCGCTTAACGTGCGGGTGCTCTACCACTGAGCTACTCTGGGACGATTCCCAGATGAAATTTCTCGCTTTTGAACCGTTGGCATTTATCATCTTCCTCTGCAAACCACAGATGTAACAGATGAAACAATTAATTCGCGACAACTCCATTACGCCGCGGAAGTTTTATACATTTTTAGAAAGTGAATATATAGTGAAAGTGAAATTGAAAGGTTGATATATTCACTTTCTAAAATTGTATAAAACTTCCGCGGCGTAATGGAGTTGTCGCGAATTAATTGTTTCATCTGTTCCATCTGTGGTTTGCAGAGGAAGATGATAAATGCCAACGGTTCAAAAGCGAGAAATTTCATCTGGGAATCGTCCCAGAGTAGCTCAGTGGTAGAGCACCTGCACGTTAAGCGGTAGTCCTGGGTTCGAGCCCCAGCTCTGGAATTTTTCGCATAGTTGGTAAAATAATCAACCTATACACTCCAACTTGCCTAATATACTTGAAAGGTTGATATATTCACTTTCTAAAAATGTATAAAACTTCCGCGGCGTAATGGAGTTGTCGCGAATTAATTGTTTCATCTGTTCCATCTGTGGTTTGCAGAGGAAGATGATAAATGCCAACGGTTCAAAAGCGAGAAATTTCATCTGGGAATCGTCCCAGAGTAGCTCAGTGGTAGAGCACCCGCACGTTAAGCGGTAGTCCTGGGTTCGAGCCCCAGCTCTGGAATTTTTCGCATAGTTGGTAAAATAATCAACCTATACACTCCAACTTGCCTAATACACTGTAAAGAGTTTTAAATCTCCCTGATTTAGAAGAGATTTTTGCAGAATTCCCTGACTTTTCCAGACATAAAATTTCCCAAATCCCTGTATTCCAAGTTCGCTGAATTCCAAGTCGCCCCTGAATATACAAAAAGAAAATCCCCACTGTAAAATTACTTCAAATCAAAATCTAGCTGTTTATCTCATACAAATGAAAAATTACTTTTAAAACTGAAGAAAATGATTATTGTTTTTGATAATGACATAATTTGTAGAAAAAAGAAAATCACAATGTTATGAAGCTAGAAATATTTCTTTGACAAGATATACTACTCGACATTAAAATTGCTGCACTGTGTGTAGCATGTGACCTTCTTGGTGTTGCTATTTTAGTTAACAGTTGTGTATTAATAAAATAAAAAAACAGTTACATGACATATAAATTTCATACTTTTTAAAATATTGCTATGGTTTGATTTATTTATATGTTTACAAAATTGTAGTTAAAAGTGTTTCATTAACTTTGAAAAAAAAGTGTATAACTATGCTTCTTTGATTCATTTTTACTAGGATTAAGAAATAATAGTATGCAATATGCAAAAAGAATTGCAAAGTGTGTACATATTTAAAACTACATAACAAATATTACAAGGAAATTATAAATAATTTGTAGATGCAATTCTTCTGTTCTCTTATATGTTATAAGGTGAAATATATCATTTCTTTAATTTGGTTTACCTCATAAACTTGATTAAGATATATCCATTGATTTAAATTATTGACGGCACTTACGCGTCAGGAAACTTTAAGATACTCCTAGAAAATCAGAATTCTTATTGTAAGTATAGAAGATAGAAATTTATAAGTCTGGGAAGTGTATATATTATATTTGATGTGAAATCCCCCAGAGCACACATGCACACTAAAAACATCATAAATTGTTCGGTGTTAGACGACTATTCAAGTACAAACACTGAAAATAAACAATATATTTATCACAGTGCCACGATGTTTAAGTTCAGCGATATTCTTTCACTTACTGGAGCACTGCAAACAAAATGATTGCGAACAAAAACACTCATTCCAAAATATTTAACATATCGATAACTATATAATAAGAAATGCTAACTACAGTTCTAGAACCAATTAGCAAGTGCAATGAATATAAACAAACACTATAATAAGGAAATGACTTATGAGAAACAGTTTATGAGTAGTACTTAACTTGTTACATGAAGTTGCTATTGTTCATTTCTCCCCAAAACCAAGAACAATTGCGGTACGTAGTTGTTGTGAACAAGTATATCGGATTTGTGTGGTTGGCTCGAAGCCCGCTTATAAATCCTCGTCAGAAGGACAACACAAACAAGGAAACCTCCCCGAAGCTCACTCACCAAACGTAACGAATTTAATCCAGTCATAAGTACACACTTAAAGAAACCTAATGTGTAAAAATTAGTTGCTATCTCCTCAAATTAAAGCTAAAATTAATTAATAAAAAATGAGTATGAGCCGACAGAATAGAGCCTCTATAGGCGCTTTCTATTTTCTTTTATAAATGCTTTTACAAAAAGATGCTTATTTAATAAGCATTTTAAGTAAGCACAGGCCAGGATTCATCTACAGCAATGATTCACTGGATACCCCGCAGAACATATGGTGGGAAAAAATCAGTCCGGTAACTGGTTCCGTATTGGAGAGGGGGGGTGTGGAGAAAATTGGCCAAAAATATTTTTTAAACATAAAATCTCTGCATGCATAGGAGGTTAAACGGAGCTTTTTAGAAGAAGCTTATCTTTTTAGCGAAGTAAGAATTGAAATAAACAATAGTGTTAAAATAATATTTTTTTAAAATTGTAAGGTAATTTTTTTGGAGGGGAGGGGGTTCACCCTATAATTCCCTCCCCCACCCCTTTGATTTGACCCTGAAAGAAATATATTATTAAGTTGTTTCATTAACACAATGTCAGAAAACTGCTGCACTTAATTTTTTCCGAATTTCCCAGTTTTTTCGGGATGTTCAATATGTAATGGCTATAACAATCTATTGTTTTTACTTAAAATCGGCATTGTAGTGTAGGAATGTGTCACTGCATTTTGTGATTGAATCTCACTTTCTACTTGCTTCGATCCTCTATGTTCCAGGGTTCGTCTAGAAGGATTTCTAAATTAAAACCTGACTGATCAGCATAAAAATTTGATCGTCTTTTAACAACGAATCCTTTATAAAGACATTTGCATCATTTACGAACGCCTGCGTTAATTTCTTAATGATTTCCTTTGACCGAGAGTTTTTCAGCAAAACAAATTTTGTAACTTTCCTGCTCACAATCTTATTCTTTTTTAAAAATCTGTACTGCCATCCTTTAGATGCGCGGAATTTCAGTCCTAATTCGAATGCCTTTTCTGAAGCCCAAGTTTGTAAATCACAATCATGTACATTTTTCTGTAATTTTCTTGCGTGTTAGAAGTGTTAAAACGTATATTTTTTAATTTGATTTAGTTTATAATCGCCATTCTTCTGAATTTGCTTTTCCCACAGATATAACTGCCTTTTATTTGTAACAAATTTAAAATAATTTTGAACACTCTGTAAACTGCGGGATTTTGCCACTATTGTATCCCGCCAGTATTTTACTGCAGTCTCCTTATCTTTTCAAGAAATAAATTGCTTATTTTGCATGATGTCCTCACTGGACATGAAATCAATGCTTTCGTTTTCTAAACTAGAAAATATAGGATCTTCAGGGGTATCGAGTAATAAGCATTGCTCATTTGCTACCAAATGTTGCATTTACTTTCTGATAATTTTGCAAGCTTTCAACAATTTGATTTTGCAGACTCTTTCTTCGTCTGTGCATGGAGACAATGTCATACTTTTCGAAGAAAAGTCCGCGTAAAGCATAAAAACAACATTAAGTATATTTGCTCCATAGTATCATCATGTGGATAAAAAGAATAGAATTAAAATAAATGCCTCACTTATGCGTAAACTGAATTTGCAGCTTGCAATGTGTTAATACAAATAAAAAGAAATTACTTTCTTCAGGGACTTTCAGAACTAAAATAAAAAGATTATAGGACTTCAGTTTAACTAGTAGAAAACGAGATTAAGCTACTTAAAAACCCAGTACGTTGAAATATAACACGGTATAGCAAACACTGATTTATAAATATTTCGAGTACGTACTCGCGTGAGCGTTTCAACATTTCGACCAATTATCCCTGTCACCAAATACTAGCTAAAGGGTTACAATTGGCGCGATTTTAACTAATTTTTAACCTTTAATTTCTCAAATTCTATGAAGAGATAGCAGCTAATTTTCACACAGTACGTTCCTTTTAGTGTGTACTTGTGATTGTGTGAAATTCGTTCCATTTGGTGAGTGAGCTTTGGGGAGATTTCCTTGAAAGAAGGGAGCCCTCCGTGGGGGTCTTTCGAAGGGGTCCTAATCCGTATTTACGCTAACTTCCGGAGAAAACCACGGAAAACTCTGAACGGTTAACGGTCGACGGACGCGCGATGGGACCCGAACCCGGGACTTTCACACTTCGCCCGTATACCATTTCCAGTGACATAAACGCTGTGCCATGGTGAGGTGAAAGGTACGTATCGTTCATTAGCCGACCCAGAGCGTCACCTCCGATCAGTGTTGCCAGAAACTTTTGCACATAAGTCGCAAGTAGCTGAAGAAAGAGTCGCTAAGGTGACGTCATAGTATGACGTCAGATCAAGTGATGCCCTGCACTGCTTAAAATCATTATGCCGATTTGTCTGGTTGGTCCATTGGTTTCGATGCGTAGTTTTACACATAAAAGTCCCCCCCCTCCCCTCACCCGCAAGTCTAAAATAAATATATCAAATTCACAGGTGATTTTTTTCGTTTCTTTTTGTAGGTAAAAAGTCTCGAATTCACAATCAAGTTCCATAACTGTTCTATTTCCCATCATTCAATGCCAAGGACGGATTAAAAGGGAAGACGGAGGGGTAACTGCCCCCCCCCCCAAAAAAAAAGAATTCAACCTTTTTGGAAATATTTTCTACAAAAGAAACCATTTCCCCCCTCCCCTCAATGTTACATGCCACTTTTTACCAAGGAAGGCCGATATTGTTGCTTACAATGAGAGTAAATGCCCCGCTCTGGCATAGCATCTTGCAGCCAACACTGAGGAGACTCAGTCACCTCTTCTGAGTCCAGTGTTGCTACTCACAATAAGAGTAAATGCCCCGCTGCGGTCCAGCATCTAGCAGTCAACAATGAGGAGACACAACAGTGACTGAGATTCATCTTCTGTGTCCAGTGTTACTAAATATGTGTCACCATTTAGTTTTCAAACGTGATATCTTCATGTTTATTCAAGTTAAAGAAAGGTGATTAGTTAAAAAAAATATTAATTATACATTGTAATTAAATCATTAATTTTGTTTTTATTGAATGACTACTGGAGATCAACAAAACATAATAATATATTTAGTTAATTTACTACAATGTTTTTTGATACAAATTATTAAATTTTTACTATTAAGTATTCATCTCTTTTGCAAGTCCATTTAATAACATTATGTATATTCAGGGTGTTTTCTGGATTTTTAACAAACTTAAATAAATCAATTAATCTGTCTAATTACTTATTGCTTTAACATTAATTATCCTAATTAATCATGTGGCGTGAACATTATTCACAAACACTAAAGTCCTTAAAAATTTTCTAAGTTATTTTAAATGTCCATTTTATGGAAATAAAATAAGAATTCTTACATTTTTTATGTAACTCCTTTCCTTGTATTCTTGGGGTGGGAGTTTCCCTCCCAGTTAAATATTACTGTATTAATAATTAATTAATAGTAATCAATCTAATTAATTAACGTATTGTTTTATATCTCGCTAATTACTTATTGATTTAACATTAATTACGCCAATTAATTAATCTAATTAATTACGCGGCGTCAACATTATCTACAAACACTAAAGTACTTAAAAATGTTCTAAGTCCAAACGAGCCCGGTTACGCCAACACGCCCAGTGAACAAAATCCGTACATAACATCAAACACTCACCTGAACCTACGTATGCAGTTGTAACTAAATATACCGTCCCTTTTCTCCAGCTCCAGCTAACGACACGTAGTATAATGCCTTTCCGTTTTAATTGCGCCGGAGGCGAAATGAGCCTCAAGGGTGAGCAATGACTCTTCGTCTAGTACGCATGCGCGGGTGAAGATAAAACAGAAAAAAACTGTTTTTTCTTACGAACAGACTTATTCTGTAAATAATACGAGTAATTTCTGTACGTTTTTCAGACTTTTTTTGCAGTGCATAAAGTGTGCATTGTATAAAACTATTCGTAAAGCCATTTTTTGTGATTTACTGAGCTTCTCTCAAAATTTTTGACATAGAAAAGGGCTAAATTATTTTTAACAGATAAAGTTTGCTTTCTACCTAATTTTTTCAAAAAACACATAATTTTCAGATATTCATAGATTTCAAGCTGGATGTGCTATCCCTAGAAACTGTCGTAGCACCTACAGATTTTGCATACGTATTTTTCGTAAAAATATACAACTCCCAAAGCCTCAGGAGCCTACTAATTCGGGAAAGAATTTTTTTGGTCGCTTTTTTTTTAAAGTCACATTTTTCAAAAATTTCTAAATTTCAAGCTCGATGCGCAACCCGAAGACGTTATCGTAGAACATTCAAACTTTACACACGTCTTATTCATATCAATATACAACTTTTGAGACCACAGGAGATAAAGATTTCGAAAAAATAAATTTTTTCGATCCACCCTAATATACATTAAAAAATTGAAATTCATTTCGGTAGCCCTGTAAATAAACTCTCCAGTAGATTTGAACCAAAAATCGAGATTCAACACTAGATGTTAAAAAAATCTTATATATGAATTTTCAACATTCTACAACTTATAGTTTTTGAGTTTTGAGAGTTAAACAGTTGTTGAGGGAGGCATGTGACCGTGGTCGGACCATTACCTTACTTATATGGTAGGACGGTTTTGTGCTTGAAATGGATGAATACCCCTAAAGTTGCCATTGACCGTAATTTATTGGAAATCTTTTGAGTGTTCCTGTAGCAGAATTATAAATTATAAAGACACTTCTTTTAATGGATAAATTCATTTTGCAACTCTTAACAGCATATATCACTTCTGAGTCGTTGGGAATAGCCCAATACCTCTAAAATACGCTTTAATGAATTTCGGCCCATAGAGCGTAATGAATGTAGAATCTTTTGGGCGGCCCTGTTGATAAACTATCCAGTCGAATGGAACCGAAAGGGGAGGTGCACAACTAGGTATTACAACAATTCTAAATGTAAGTTTTAACATTCTACGACCAATATGAGATATGCGAGATATGCGAGTTACATACATACGTATGCACGAAAAGAACGTACGTACATACAAGATGCATCGAAAAATTTCGTTACCCTACAAGGCTCAATTATTTTTCTGTGTCGGAAATAAATATATGTGATAATGTTAGTGACTATTATTTGGGTAAAAATAGTTTAAATAATAATAACCTAATATTTTACTAGAAAATCACATTTTAATTTCACATAATAATAATTTTAAACACATAATAATGAATTTCGGCCTATAGAGCGTATTGCAGCGCTTCTCACAATGTGGGGCGCGACCCCCAAGGGGGGACGCAGAGCGTTTGCAGGGAGGCGTGAGAAAAACCAAAGAGCAAGTAGTGATGCATGTTTTTTAAAAAATCATCTTTATTCTCATATTTACTCAAAAATATATCCATTTTCGCTTAAAATGTTCATTCAAACTTTACTGGTAACATTATTTTATAGAAAATTCGACTAAATGTCCATTGCTAAGATTAGAAAACTGAATGTATGCTGAAAAATGTGAGCGGGGGGCGCCACCGTAAGTTAGACTTTACTGGTGGGGGGGGGGCAACTTTAAAATGTTGAGAACCACTGGCGTAATGTATTGCGAAATTTGGGCGGTCCTGCACATAAACTATCCATTCGATTGAGACCAAAAGCGGAGGTGCACGGCCAGATGTTAGAACAATCCTAAATACAGTGAAACCTGTTTTTAAAGACCATCACTGGGACCTAGAAAATGTGGTCTTTAAGGAGGGTCGGTCTTTGAATTCAGGTAATACGATACATTTTGACAAAATTTTAAGCGTACTTAATTTTATCAATAGAATTGGAATTTATTTGATAATTACCTGATTATCACTGAAAAGGCTTTTATGTAAAATATAATATAATAAAAAGCCTGTGTGTGCTTACTTTTTTATAATATGTAGAGAAAGACAGTGAGATTTATATATATTTTAATAAATGAAATTACAATATATTTAAATTGAAAAAAAAATTTTTTTACTTTACATCGTATGTACTTTATTATTTTTAAAAATATAACAGATTGTTTAACAGCTACATTTTGGGATAATTGTTTAATCTCTTCTGTACACATGTCAGATGTTTAAATAGTTCATCACCCCCCCCCCACCTGCACGGAATAATTAAGCAAGGTGTTAAAACACTCTTTTGCTTCATTGAAAGTGATTGCAGTTTTTTGTGATGTGTCTTCACCAGATGATGATATATTTTCAACTGCAATCAGTTTGTTCATTCTTATTTTCAGATTCCGTCACTGATGTACTAAATTGTCCATGAATGGGGAAAAAAGAATTTTTTAAAGAATTCGCGGTCGTTGAAATAGGATTTTAAATAAATTTGTTTCTTATACAGAGCGGTCGTTGGTCGCGTCAGGCAGGTGGTCGTTCAATAAGGAAAATAAACCATTATTTATAATTATATTGTACTCGGGACCGCTAAGACATGGTCGACAAGACCAGGTGGTCGTTGAATACGGGGGTCGTTCAACACAAGTTTTACTGTATAAAGTGTCAACATTCTACGACCAATAGTTTTTGAGATATGCGAGTTACAAACATACATACACACGTACGTACGTACAGAGGGCATGGAAAAACTGGCCAGACTCGCCGCTGGTCAAAATGAGTTTCAGACTCACTTATATGATGGTGCATGCTAGCTCACAATGAGATGAATCGAAAAAATTCTTAAAAGTAAATTTAGAGGTAGTCAAAATCTATTTTTTTGTCGAAATTTGGCCCCCGAAATTTTTTGGGATCACATTACTTCCTTATACTCTCTCTGTACATGGAAGTAAAAATGTCACTTTTACAGTGTTTACGACAGTTAGAGCACGTACGTACAGAAGGACGGACAGACAGACAGAGAAACTGGAATCATAAGCACTTTTCAATCTTGTTGGAACGTATTAACCTTTTAAAGCGCAACCACTTCCGAATGCTGAAAAATGGGGCAGCCGCTGCCATCGCTCTATTAAACTACCTGCAAGATGGCGGACGATGGAATCATTCATCGTCTGCGAAAGATCTAGAGACCATTTTTCACACAGCTGCTGTGCGCCCACAGTGGTGAACGATTCGATCGACCGCGATCTTGCTGGTAGTTAAATCGATTGATGGCAACAGCTGCCCTTTCTTTTTTCAGGATTGGGCAGCTCCGGTTGTCCGGTTTTCAGCATTGGACATTTAGTTGTTCTGCTATAACCATGATATTTCGATCGTACTCTTCCAGTTCTCAGTGGATGCCAGTACGGTTAAAAATAATCCTGACAATTTTACAAGTAATCGACAATTTTTACGAGAAATGATGTGCTAAAATGTAAAGGATTCTAGTGCAACTATGTCATGGATTTTTATAGAAATCAAATTTATTCTTCGTGACTGACAACTGTCAAAATTTCAGAGTATCGTGTCCTCACGCCGAGGGAATGCAGCGTTAAAGAATTAAAAAAGAAGTAAGTTTGTAATAGAGTATAGAATCATAATTTTTTATATCTGAGTTTTTACTGACCTTAACTGTATTACAGGCCAGACAAAACAACGGAACGTAACGAGTGAAATTTTTAAACTTCGAATGAAATTTAGAGATAATTTCACACCACGTCGCGTTGCTTCGCACCGTGAAACCCACTGAAGATTAATTTCCGAAGCAGTGAAATGATTTCAGGCAGCGTCAAAAGGGCAACGGTTATGTAAGTTTTAGATGAGATAATTACATAATGAGAAATTTCATTAAGTACTTGTTCCTCATAGCTAAAAGCCTTGGATGAACAAAATTTTATTGAAGAGAGGTAATTTAAGACCCTTAAAGATATGACGTGACACTCACTCTTTCCTCAAAAATTTATTAAATTAATAACTAAAGGGAAAAACTTGATTGCTGTTGCTCAATTACTTAACTACCTGGGTGTAGCTACCTTTCTTCAAATAGTTATGATTCATTACTGTGTTTAAGGATAAGTCTGCTCCAAATGTAAAACTTAGCAGATCTGCTGATCATCTCCTAGACAGATTGAGTCTTACCAAAGAAGACTTAAAGGCTTCCCCTTCCTTGTTATCGATTTTCTAATAGTCAACAATTTATTGGATCTTGCTGATAAGAAACACCAACAACAACAGGATTAATAGCATTTTTTCTGCAAACTGCGCACTTACTAATAGTGAAAGATATTTACTACTTCTTCATCTAAAACTTTAAAAAAAAATCTGATGTGGACAAAACATGACTTCCTTGCACGTCTATTAAATCAAAAATATTTTCAGTCGACTTCTTCTACACTTATTTTAATTGCAAGAGATAAAATACTGTAGTAATAGTAAGGTTTAGCGATTTCTAGCCAAGCTGGGTTCTTTTTGAAAGATTTCCTAATGACACTTAATTTGGCGACATTTCGCCAAAAGCCGACTAAGTTGAGATAGTTTGCGAGATTTTGGGGATACACAAAGTAGTCATTGACTACAGACTTTCAATGAATCTAATATATCCATGCACCTTAATGTATTTAAAGTCATTTGGCTGACCCTGTAAATAAATTACCCAGTCGATTGTGAACAAAAGAGATGCGCAGTTAGATGTTAGAATAGTTCTAAATACAAAATTTCAAAATTAGAAGGGTAAAAGTTTTAGAGTTATGCAAAATACAAAATAATTTTTGGCGCCAAATTTGGCGATATTTCAGCAAAACTCGCCAAGGAGGATGACGGTAATATTTTGGCCATGGACAAAATGACTGACTATCGCCAAATTTGACTATATTTCGGTAAACTCGCCAAATTCGACTACAAAAGGCGAGGTGGGCATGGACCAAACAATGACTCTGTCTACAGATGTAATATATTGAAGATATTCTTGAACAGGGGGTAGCCAAGGGGGCGGTTAGGGGGTCATAACCCCCCCATTAGGAATTTTTTGCCATACAAAATGTATATTCTTCACTCCCTCATCACACACATGTGTGCATATATGTGAGTTGCAGTAGTCGTACCCCCCCATGAAAAATTTCTGGCTACGCCCCTGCATTGACATTAATGTATTAAAATTTTTTGGCTGGTCCTGTAAATAAATTCTGCACTAGATTGGAACAAAAATCGATCTGCGCAATTAGATGTTACAAAAATCTTATATATGAAATTTCAACATTCTACAACTAACAGTTCTTGACATTTGAGAGTTAAGTACATACACGCGTAAACCAAAAGTGGCCAAGCTTGGCGAGTTTTGGCGTAATTCTTGAGGGAGGCACGTGACCGTGGTCGGACCACTACCTAACTCTATGGTAGGACGGTACTGTGCTTAAAATGGATGAATGTCCCTAAAATTGCGATGGACCGTAATGTACTGGAAATCTTTTGAGTGTTCCTGTAGCAGAACTATAGATGATAAGACACTTTTTTGATGGAGAAGTAGCCCTTTTGTAGCCCTTAACAGCATATATCACTTTTGAGTCGTTTAAAAATAACCTAATGCCTCTAAAATACGCTTTAATGAATTTCGGCCCTTAGAGTGCAATGTATTTATAATCTTTTGGGCGGCCCTGTGAATAAACTATACTGTCGAATGGAACCGAAAGAGGAGGTACACAACTAGATGTTACAAAAATCCTAGATATAAAGTTTCATCATTCTACGTCTAATAGCTTTTGGGATATGCGAGTTTAATGAATTTCGGAACATAGAGCGTAATGTATTTCGAATCTTTCGGGCTGTCCTGTAGATAAACCATCAAGTCGATTGGACCAAAAGGGGAGGTGCACAACTAGATCATAGAACATTCCTAAATATAAAATTTCAACTTTCTACGACCAATAGTTTTTGAGATATGCGAGTTAGATACATACATACATACGTACGTACGTACAGACCCCATGGAAAAACTGGCCAAAATAGACTCGCCGCTTGTCAAAATGAGTTGCAGACGCATTTATATGATACTGCATGCTAGCTTACGATGAGATGCATCGAAAAAGTTCTTAAAATGAAATTTAGAGGTAGTCAAATTCGGTTTTTTCGTCGAAATTTGCCCCCTCGAAATTTTTCGGGATCACAGAATTCTTCTTCATTACTTCCTTATACTTCCTACAAGGAAGTAAAAATCTTATGTGGATAACACATGACTTCCTTGCACGTCTATTAAATCAAAAATATTTTCGGCGCATTTCATCTAATCTTATTTTGTTGGAAAGAGATAAAATATCAGTAATTGTAAGGTTTAGCGATTTCTAGGCAAATATTTCGATATCGCTAAGCTGAGTTCAATTTGAAAGATTTCCTTCTGACACTTTATTTGGCGATATTTTACCAAAAGCCGAGAAGCTTGAGATAGTTTGTGAGATTTTGGGCATACACAAACTAGTCATTGACCAGAGACTTTCAATGAATTGAATGCATTCATACACCTTAATGTATTTAAAGTCATTTGGCTGACCCTATAAATAAATTACCGAGCCGATTGTAGTCAAAAAAGATATTGAAAACAGTTAGATATTACAATAGTTCTAAATACAAAAGTTCAAAATTGTACGGGTTAAAGTTTTAGGTTTATACAAAATACGAAATAATTTTTGGCGCCAAATTCGGCGATATTTCGGTAAAATTTGCTAAGATCGACGACATATGGCGAGATTTTAAGCATAGACCAAACAATGACTGACTATCGCCAAATTTGGCGACATTTCGGAAAACTCGCCAAGCTCGAAGACTGAGGGCGAGATTTTGGGCATGGACCAAACAATGACTGTCTACAGTTGTATTATATTAAAGATATCCATAGACATTAAAATAATGAAATTATTTTCGTAATCCTGTAAATAAACTCTCCACTAGATTTGAACCAAAAATCGAGATGCACAACTAGATGTTACAACAATCTTATATATGAAATTTCAACATTCTACGACTAGTAGTTTTTGAGATTTGAGAGTTAAATACATGCACACGTGCACCAAAAGTCGCCATGCTTCGTGACTTTATGCTTAGTTGTTGAGGGACGCACGTGACTGTGGTCGAACCGTCACCTAACTTATGTGGTAGGATGGTATTGTGCTTGAAATGGATGAATGCCCCTAAAATTGCCATTGACCGTAATGTATTGGAAATCTTTTGAGTGGTCCTGTAGCAGAATTATAAATGATAAATACACTTTTTTTAATGGAAAATTTCATTTTGTAATTCTTAACAACATTTATTACTTCTGAGTTGTTTGAAATAGCCCAATACCTTTACAATACGCTTTAATGAATTTCGGCCCATAGAGCGTAATGTATTTGGAATCCCTTGGGCGGCTCTGTAGGTAAACTATCCTGTCGAATGGAACTGAAAGGGGGGTTGCGCAAGTAGATGTTACAACCATCCTAAATATCAAGTTTTAACATTCTATGCGTAATAGTTTTTGAGATAAGCGAGTTTAATGAATTTCGACCCATAAAGCGTAATGTATTTGGAATCTTTTTGGGCGGTCCAGGATATAAACTATCCATTCGAATGCAACCGAAAGGGGATGTGCATAACTAGGTCTTACAGCAATCCTAAATATAAAGTTTCGACATTCTACGCCTAATATATACCGTTTTAGAGATATGCGAGCTCAATGAATTTCGGCATATAAAGCGTAATGTGTTTCGAATGTTTGGGGCGTATATAAACTGTCCATACGATTGAGATGTAAAAGAGAGGTGCACAACTAGATGTTTGAAAAATCCTAAATATAAAGTTTCAAAATTCTACGACCAATAGTTTTTGAGGTATGCGAGTTACATACATACATATATACACTTACGTACAGATGGATGGCATGGAGAAACTGGCGAAAATAGATACGCCGCTGGTGAAAATGAGTTGTAGACACGTTTATGTGATCGTGCATGCTAGATTACTATGAGATACATGGAAAAAATTCTTAAAAGTAAATTTAGAGGTAGTCAAAATCGATTTTTCGGGATCACATTCCTTCCTTATACTCCGTACAAGGAAGTAAAAAGGCATAATTTGCATAAACAAAACCCAAAGATTGGATCACATAGAATGTTACCGAGCTACATATTGCTTGGTTCTTTTATGTTCCTTGGAACATGAAAAATTAAACTTCCCGCTATTTTTAATTGTGTAAAATCTATGGAGCAACTTGCGTATTTGCCATCCATGGCGGTATTTCATAATTTGGTGACTTACGTATACTTATAGTTAATAATTAGTTCTAAGAAAATAGTGCTTTATGTTTCCTGTGATATATATAAAAACTACGGAATAGCTAGGCTATCTTTCTACTAATGGTATTTGCATTATTTGCCAATTTACACATGCTCAGAACCGATATCATTGCTCATGTAAGGTTGCCGTAAAAACAGGGCCCGATTAACCTCTGAATTGAGGGGAAGCTCAGTCTCATTTCACCACCCCTCCCTTTCTTGTTTGGAAAAAATAATGTTCCAATGATTTCCTTTGATAAAAATATTTTTTTCATTAATCTAAAATTTTCCTTAGATAAAAATATGTTACTCATTTATCTTCGTAATAGTTTAGTTCATTGTAACGAGATTTCACAGTATTTTTGAAATTACTTTAAACAGTAAACTAAAAACATTATCTTATTGTAACATTAAAATTTATTTACTGAGTGGTATTTTAGATTAGAAATGCTTTTTTTCAGAAATTGTTTGTTTTTTATGACATCATAAAAACCACATCATAAATGTTAAGAATTATGATAGAAGGTGTTTGACATTACATGTTGAAATTCTACCCCCTTTCGGCCGACCCAATGTTCCCCATAATAGAAAAAACTCTCAACTGGAGCAGATGTGCCTGGCATAGACATCCCACACTGAACCAATTTAGAAATATTGTGACATGAAGTATGAGACTTCTGGAAAACCTTAAAAATAGCTTTCCACTTCTTTTCATTAAGTCTATAATTTAAATTATCATTTAAAAACAGAATTTTTGATTTTTATCGCAGTTTTTCAGTCATTTTTGGGCCCCCTCTTCAAACTCTGAGCTTCCCGAGCCTTTTCGGTAACCAGGCCCTGCTGCGTGAAAACAGTTATCCATACATTCATCATTATATATATATTAATATGTTAAGATGTTTGCCTCCCTTTTCAGAAAAAACCTCACAATTACTCCACATAAATTTTATATCATTTTATAGAGAATTGCTTGCTCTACCGGCATCAACAACTAAAAATTTGTTATTGCTTTTGTTTTTGTAAATTAATGGATGGAATTCAGAAGTGGTACCCATGCCAAATGACGGCGATAACGCACCATTTCTAGCAACACCGTTTTCGTTTTTCTTCGTAATGAAAAGAAACGTCATAGCTGTAGAATACTGCGATTTGCAAAAAAACTTGGATGAAGAGGTGATATCCTAGGAGTTTTACGAAGTTGTGGTTTTTGTACATTTAGCATTAGTTTACCAGTGAAATTCGCAGTTAGTGCAAGGCCAATGCGCATATGAAATATGACGTCATTGCGGGATTCGAGTGTTACGCTTTGCAAGTGAAATCGTTCGTGAATGTAGAACCGCTCGCTAGAATGGGTGCAAGAGTTTTGTTTGTTGCGATTTGCGATTGATTTTGTTACACAAGAATACGGCCAGCTTGTAAAGAATAAATAAAATAAATAATTTTTGTAATTTTGCAAAGTGATTATTTAGTGCGAATTATTCGCACAGGTACCGTTAGTCTATGCATATATAAATACGCTAAGCAAAACTTTTGTGATCCTTTTGCAGCGCACTGCGCGAACGGATGACCCTCAAATTTGGCACAGTTGAAGTTCGTATGGAGGTGATTGTGCGAATGTTAGAATTTTTGTGTAGTATGCTAATGCACCGTAAAAAATTAGAAGTAATTTGGCACGCAGTTTTTCTCGCCAAGTCGGGCGATGGTTCCATTCTTGTGTCAATTTTGAAATAACAACATTTAATTTTAGCAGTACTATAGGGCTATAGTATTACAACAAAATTTGCAAAAAGTGGAATTATTCCCCAGTTTAGTGATACGCCAATGACTAAAATGTGCTTTAGTAATGTGCTTGAAGACTTTTTTAGACGGCGATAAGTGCGCGAAGTGTTGTAAATTCCATGTTTGGAAGCTATCGAAAAACTATGGAGTATAGAATAATATTTACTATTTGTTCCTCCAAGGGACAAGCGAACTGAGCAGGGCAGGTCGCAATCCAAGAGACGCTACACAGAAACGCGCCAATTCGACAATTTCTTCATAACCACCCGCCAGGCAGTATGCTAAAGCAAATTTTCTCCAAAAATATTATTGAAGAAATACCCCAGCAATTAAGAGGGAATGAAAATAATATTATTAATGAAGTGTATTATTAATGAAAACATACTCTCAGATAACATATTGAAGTCAATTATAATAAAATCTAAAAACGATGATTGAAATTTTATTAATGTTGGCTTAATCGAATATCTGATGATTAGAGAGCATATCGCCGTAGTTCTGCGCCAAATTCTTACAAACCTAAAGCGATTTCCGGTACATAGTTGTTCATTCCTTTCCATATTTTGGAAGTTTAATTTAATTTCGTATTTTTATTCTATTCCACACGTTTATAGGAATTTCCTATTATGTACCAATAAGCATACAAATTTCTTATTATTATATTGATAATTTTGTATATATTGAATTCTGTATCTAAATACTATTTTGTATACGGATTAAAATTTCCGTCTTTTTGGGGGGAAAAGACAATGTTTCAGTAGTAGTCGTTAGACGTTTCCCAGAAAAAAACAGTTGGCGGGATTTGCAAATGGCTAACAGAAAAATACCATAGTTTGTAACCACATAAGTTAGTAAATTGCATCGTTATACTAATAAGAAACTTAAATACAAAGGAAGCATTAGTCAATGGAACAGGAATGCGCATCAAGTTTATACATCCTAATGCTATTGATTGCGAAGTTTGAACTGGAACCGCAGGCAATATTAGAATTTTAATTCCACTTATAAAATATTCTGGTACTATTGTAATATATCTTTTCAAAAAACTCACAATTTCCAAATATACCTGCATCAGTCGTACGCTCCAGCAAGTAGAATTGAATCATTCGACTATTTAAGATTTTATAACTCCAAACATCATAGGCCTTTAGCCGAGGAGAGGTCCAGGCTCAATTTTCGGAGGGGGCCCACTAGACTTTTTAGATTAGCTTAAATTGTTCAATAGGCAATCTGAATGCGTGAAATCCAAGGTCTGTAGAGGGAGATGACCCTATGACCCATTCGCTGGAGCTGCCTTTGTATTTAGCAAAATATGATAGAGTTTTTACAAAAACACCGTCTTCACAGAAAGGTGTGGTGGTTGTAAAGTGAAATTGTACAAAAGTGGTAACTAAAGATAGATAGTCTCTTAGCCAAGGAGGTCACTTTAGTAGGTTCCAGTGTATATGGAATGGTGAGACATATTCTTTGATAGAAGAACTTTATTCACACTCAAATGAACTTTGTGTAGCGCACTTTGACTTATTTTTTTTTACCTACTTTTTAATTTGGCTTAAAATTACTGTAATTCTACTTTATGTTTGTCGATTTCACACAATTGTACATGCTTGAAATTCCTTTGTTGCAAAGGCATGAGTGATTTTATGCTGTCGAAATTTGCCAAACCTGGCAACCATTGTGCTTAGTTTTTTCAGTTTTTTTTAAATATCTTCTAAAATAATTAGAATTTCCAAAATTTAAGTCAGCTTACCGGCTTCCCCGTTATCTTGACAAGCTTTTGACAGCGATGGCGGCGGCAGCTGGAGCTACTTTATTTAGAATAGAGAGATTTATGTTTAAAATTTTGTACTGCTTTTATTCTTAAAGCTACTCAGGCTACTCAAATGAAATGTAAAGAATAAAAAAATAAAAGATACTATTAAGGATGCATGGTGTGTGCAACATTTACCAATGGGATTGTTACAAAAGGCAGAATCGCTATCGTCATGTGCTTACAGCAATGGGAACAAACATTTTATAAGCTTCTTTCATTGCGTCAGTCTCGCAGTGGAAATCTACGTTCCTTTTCGAGTTTTACCCATTGCACGTACTCTTCCTTCCATACCCTGGATACGCCACGGATAATCACAAAACACACTTTTTTCTGTAGCGAGTGGTAAGAGAACAACAAGTGGTCAACTCTCACTGCATGATAACGTGGGAAACCATAGAGATAAGAATACAAGGATGGCATTAGCTATCTTCAGCATTGTACGAAACGAATGAAGTAACTGTGTTGGTCTAAGTATGGCTGATCATTTTGTTAGTTCCTTTTCAAATAACAATGAAAGATGCGCGATTTTACGGATTAAAAATAAAGATACACAATTGTATGTTACAGTAGTTCTAGATACAAAATCCCAGCATTCTGCAGTTAAAAGTTTTACAATTATGTCAAACACGTAATTATTCTTGGCGCCAACTTTGGCGACATTACTTCTTTAAAATCGGAACTGTCACCATAGAATAACACAGTCATAGTGTAATGTGGTCTAAGCAATAGGGCGGATCGGTTACTATTTCGTCTTCACTATCAGATAGCTAATGTCGTCTTTTTGTATTCATACCTCTATGTAGGAAACTACTCCCACGAGGCAACAACACCTAGCAGAGCCGGAACCTCGGTGCACCAAATTTCCCGACTATTCCATATAATATCTTCTTCTCTTCTATATTTATGCCCGGGAAGAATCCTTGCTGAACAAAGGATTTATGCGTACAATGTACAATTCTCTTATGCGTAGCTCAATGTTAATATGCTGCTAAAATTGCTTTTCACTTTCTTTTTCAGATTTGTTCAGGAAAGATAACGATTCAGAGAATTCCAGATTTACTAGCATTAACTGACGACAGCGCCAGAAAAGTTGCCAAAGCTCTGAGTTCTGCACTTTAAAATTAAGAATATTTTATGCATGAAGAAGCTTTTAAAAAATCCAGTATTTTTCTACAGTTCACTTGAAATGTATTTATATTTAACTTTTTTCCCCTACAACTTAATTTTTATTAATTAGATTTACAAATTAAAACTTTTATTCTGCTGAATTATCTCCAACTGTTCAAAGATAAATTAAGTAAATTTTAAAAATGTGTCATTTTAACAAAATAATGCAAATAAAATATTAGAGTATTTTGAAAAGTCTTGTTCATTTCTTATGTTGTTGCGACATATTTTCCTACATTGACTTTTGCATTGCTTTTTTCTGAGTTTAATAAATCCAGTCAAAAATCCATTGAAAGAAAAAACGTTAAATAAACACCAATTGCAGTTGATTACGCATATCGGTTTCAATATGACTCATGATCAGTTGCAGAATGGACAGTGGTACAAATGGTAAAAATTTTTATTTACGTCAATGCACGGGACCAAATTTCACAACTGATACTCATTATAATGATGGGAGGATTTTATAGGCTAGAGCACACTAACATACGATTCAAATAAACAAGAGGGAAGGGATTGTATTGTACTGTATTGCGTTAAGACAAAGCTACTCCAGGGCTATCTGCCTAAGGAAAATGCCTTGGGCGGAGGACATTGTAAGGGGCTCTCACGCATATTTACGTTACATCTGTAGGAATCTGCCCGAAACTCCAGGCCGTTATATCGATGGCTCCGCGATAGACCCGAAACTGGGACATTCATACTTCTGCCATCTACCAAGTTCAGTGTCTTTATCCACTCGGCCATGGGGAGGCCCAAAGAGGAGGGGGGGGGGTAACAATGTAGTTCTACGAGTTTGTACAATACACTAAAAAAAAATCTGATCTTAGAGGCAGTGTCAATATTTAAATTTTATTTAATATTTTTACTTTCTGAACATGCATGTAAGAAAAATATTTTAATCATAATTTTTCATAATATAAAATTTCAAGTAGATTTCTACAATTTAATCGAGTGAAAAAATATCGAGACTGATATCGAATAAGTGCAATTAAAGTATAATATTTACCAGCATGATATTCATCATGCTTTATTACATTTGAAATAGAAATGTTTCCTTTTCTGTTAAGGAAACAAACTTATCAATTATTTTATAAATATTAATTTCTTGAGATCGAGCAAAAGATAATTTCATGAGACTCTTGACCTATATCGTTTACTTTTCATTTTCATTTTCCTAGAATGATAGCTGAGAGACCTCAGTCACAGCATGCCTTAAAAACTCTATGAAAGTCAATAGTGTTTTATTACTTACGACTTTTCAAATGCTTTTCGACTCTTCAAATGCTTTTATCATTATTTCGACAATATTAATATTTTCAAGCTCCTCTTTCAAGGACGCATCAACCAATGATAACTAGGATAAAAATTCTTCACTCGAAAGGTGAATAGTGGTTCGTTTGAAAAGTAATGTTCAAGAAAGTTACACTTAGTTGTATTTCGAACTAAGAGAAAGCAGCAGGATTTATTATCCTTATTAAAAGGAGTTATGAATTGAGTTAACAGTGGAGTTGTTCTACAACGTGATCTATCTTACGCTAATGACATATTACGCGAGTTCTACACGAATAACGTATCTCAGAACTAACAGGGAATTTTTGCCGAGAACACGAGATTTTTCGTCAAAAGTAAGCGCAAACAGAAGTGCGGGATTTGGTCGGTAATTACCGTCTTCGTGAATTGATACTGAAGAAGAGAGCCAATCGTCGAACGGTTTTCCATCACTTGCGGCGTAACTGACGCCGGAAGCACCCAAAACCGTCCCCGTCCAAACATGGCTTTATTTATTACTTTATGGAGGAAATTGTAATATTCGTAATTGTTTAAAACGGTTTAACAGTTAGAGGGGTGTTTATAAGTATCCATATAAGACTTTTTACAGTTACTTTAGATATTGTGTTTTAAAAAATCTTATATGTACACCCTATTTCACAACGCGAAATTTTCACTTATGAGAGAGGTCTTGGAACGCATCCCTCTCGAAAGTCAATTCTCCACTGTATTTTTTTTCAGTTACTGCTAATATTGAGATGAATGATGGATTACTCATTTTCCATGACAATGCTCGACCGCTTTGCCTTCATGTCCCAAAGGGACAACTACTGTGATAAGGCTGTGCAGTGTTACTTCATGCATAGCAGTTCTCACATGATTTCATGAGATTAACTATTTTTAAACGCGCTTTTCAGTAGCTGAACAAAAGTAACGGACTAGATGGATTTCCAAACTGTTTCCGACTCATTTATTGTGGGATAGGGTGATTACATTGAAAGCTTGTAAACAAAAACTGCCAACCAAATAAAGATGTAATTTTTTTTTTTAAATGTGTGCATTACTTTTGAAATGTCTCTTGCCTGTACATATTTTCAGTAAAATTCATCTTTTAAATTTTCACAATATAACATATCTAATATGAAATAGAATATTAACTTTTTTCTTATCATTTGAAAGTTCTTCTGAGTTTGCATTCCCTGCCCACTTCTCAGGTTGCATTGGTCGTTTTTTACGGTCTTGTAAGTTCAGTTGTAAAATTTCGGAAAAACCATTCATTTTTAATCATTTTTTTTAACTTAAAGACTTTTTTGTGAGTTTTTAAAATTGTTAATTTACTTGTTAAGGCTTGTTTTTGATTGTCATTCACCTGCAAAAACAGCTCATTTAGAAAAAATATGGTTTCAACTAAATACTTAACAACTCAATTCTAAAGGTAACTTGCTACACTGAAAATTTTAGTTATCAGTTCAATAACAATTCGCAGAATTTATTAAACTTTTGACTATTTATTTCGTAATGAATCATTTTGGGACTCGTGTGTTATATTTCAGTCGTATCCACATATATTCGCAAGTTTCGTTCCGCACAAATTTCGGACATGAAGTCCTGAAGAGAAAATTGGAGTGAGTTTGCTACAAAAGGCGGTGGCAAACGACAGAATGCAGATTGTGTTCGTTACAAAATGAGAGAGTATTAATAATAATATTAATAATGACTGTGTAAAATATAAATCATGAGAAACGCATCGATTATAAGCCACATTCTAGCACCGTCTTTTTTGTGCATAAACTACTTCATGGTGAACAGTTAATCTTTCAACTTATGTCGTTGTAAAAACGTAACGATTGGGATTTCCGTTCTGCACCCATCATTATTTCCCGACATTGACAAGCACTATTCATTGCCGAACACCATGGGTGGGATGCAACGATCGGCAGTAGGAAATCTTTGTTTTCATATCTTCAGAGCCTCCCCTCTCCGAAAAATGTTAAAATAAATAAGACAATAAAATATTTTTTTTAAAGAAAACTCTCAGATCGTAATATATTTCCGCCTGCTAAAGAATTATTTCAGAAAGCTCTACTTAGTTTTTTTTTTCTTGGTTCGTAGTTTAAAGTCCAGTGGAAAGTTCTAGTTATGAGTCCAGTTGATAGGCTGTAACACAAATCTTCTCGGTCCTAGAAATTCGACGAACAATCTCCTGTACACAGTTCGCAGGAATTAACAATCAATAATTTGATTTATAACAGTCAGCTTATCACAGAAGAAGTCTTCTAAGATACGGTATTTCGCATACAATGAAATTTTTCCACAGTAAAAATTCAGTGGAAATTTTCGAGCAAAGCTATCTGCTCCTCCTCAGCATACAACAATGGAGAATTCACAAACAGCCTCCAAAATTTGGCTTCTCAAAACAAACGAGAAAGCGTCGCTTAAAATGCCTCAAGAGCTTCTGAGCACACCTAACGTGTTTCTCTACTAGTAACAGCTGACAACTCTTTCTCGGATCCGGGACGACCTGCCCTTTTATACTTTCTGCGCCTGTTTCGCGAACGTTCTACTAAACTCGACAACATTCTAATTCGATGGTACTTCCTATTGGTCGCGTATAATGATTATGCTATTGCGCAAGACTAATCGAGCAAGCAAATATTACTGGCCCTATTAATGAAATCGCGCCAAATGCCGCCTAAATTGGCGACCTTTTACCAAAATATCGCCACATTTGACGGTTAAAATAAGTTCCGAAACCTGAAGTCTGCTAAGCGATATCACCAATATTTGGTGACAAAGCTCCAAAAACTATGTTAAACAATGGGTAAGCAAAAAACATTCCATCTCGTGTTCTAGTTAACCGATTTTCATGCAACAAAATGCAAAATTTAATTATTTTGCACTTGTAATACGAATTTCAGCCTAAATTTAGCCCTTCAAGAGCAGATCATCCCGAAAATTCGTCACAGTATTTTACTGGGCTGTAAAGGATTTAGATTTTACGAGTTGGCAAATTTTTAAAGCAGATGAATTTGTGTGCGTGTGTATAGCACGGATAATTCTCAACAAACGTAACAATTTCATTTTTAGCATGTTCTTAAAAAATGCTTTTAAAACTCTATTTTTAAGATTTTGTTGAACTGTTGTAAATATATCACTTTTGAACAGCCTCAAACTTTGTGTCATTGTGAAAAGCATTGTCTTTGTAAAACACTATCTCCGTAATGGACCACTTAATTTTAAAAATTAAAAGACAAAATCATAATTCACACCTTGGAACAACTGAAGCAAATAAATTTTCTTTTATCTTCACTTGACATATTTTCTTTTTTTTCCTCTGGATGTGACTAATGCACTTTTTCTTATAATTATAAAAATAACTTTTATTATTCTATGTCAACGATCGGCAGTAGGAAATCTTTCTTTTCATATCTTCAGAGATTCCCCTCTCCGAAAAATGTTAAAATAAATAAGACAATAGAATTTTTTTAAAAAAGCTCTTAGATCGTAATATATTTCCGCCTGTTAAAGAATTATTTCAGAAAGCTCTACTTAGTTTTTTTTTCTTGGTTCGTAGCTTAAAGTCCAGTGTACATGGAAAGTTCTAGTTATGAGTCCAGTTGATAGTCTGTAACACAAATCTTCTCGGTCCTAGAAATTCCTCGGTCCGGAACTTGTTCATTGTCCAGTACTAGTGCTCTTACCTCAAACATTTCAAAATATTACATATTATTTGGCCTGTAAAATATGAAATTACGTAAGACCGGGACGAGACTCCTAAAACAAAAATCATAACTTACAATGGGCTTAAACAAAAGGTACAGCTGCGGGAAAAAAAGGCCCACTTGCTCTTTATTTGGCCATTATTCGTCGGATTGCGAAGTTATATACCATTCTTTTGCAAATGTCACTAAGGTAATGAACACATCTAACAGGAAAAATCGAAGAGCGACGTGGACGGAACATGACGTGTGACAGAAAATATACAAAATGTTTCGCGCCAGTCCTTACTCTAGCAACTTTACGATGGCGATGAAATGATTGAAATCTTTAAAATTTCTTTTTAACTATCTTTAAAATGAGTAAGAAAAAGAAGAGTACATATTAAATGAGGAATGAGCAAATACAGTTACAAATTCTAATTGAGTATTTCATTCAAGACGATATTTTGGGTAAAACCATCGACCACGGAATGTCCAAGTGAATTTTCTTAAATGATCTTGACTACCACAGCATTCTTTGATCTAACCACTGAAAGAGCGACATACAACATTCCATGAGAAAATACAGGTGCAGAAAGGTAAACACCAAAAGTGGAAATGTGAAAAATATCGGAATTCTGCAAGAGACAAAAAATCTAATCCGCCAAATGGCGATCGCGCGCTCCCTGCTTTATTTGCCTTTTCTCACGCTACCCTCCATGGGAAAGATCCAGTATCAGGTAGAAAACTGAAAAATTAAAGAAATAAGAGATAAATCGCTAACTAAAGGAGTTTATAACTGCCGTCAATGTGGTTAACAAACCACAAAGTATTTCTATGGAGAAAAGTTGAAAAAAATAAGAAACACTTTCATATTTTAAATACTCAATAAAGTGCTTATATTAAAAGAGTATCATAATCCATGCGCAATCCCTATTTTTCTTCATGTTTTCATTAATTTGAAAAGTGTATCATTATTCATGGCCGTGCCGTATTTTTCTTTCTTGTTCCATAAAACACTTCTTTGGAATCGAAATCTATATTAAAATCGCCGCCTGCTAAAACTATTTTACATTCTTCACCAAGCACATTCTAACTATACTTCACCTTTATAAATAGTGTTTTGAATGTGCATCATAATCCATGAGTGTGCCGTGTTTGTCTTCTGTACACATAACACAATTTTCAGAATTTAAATCTATATTAAAATCGCCTACCAAAACTACTTAACAATCTTCGTCAGACATGCTCTAACTATGAAAACTATACTACATGGCTAACTATATGGCGCAACAGCCCACTTGCGCGGCCAAGGCCTGTGCTACCCAGTCGTGTCTTTGTGACCACGGGTTCTGAGGGTGCAGAAGCATATGCCTCGGTCAGGTGGTCAGCCTGAAGAACTCCCAAGCAAGTTGGTACAATTTTATCGAATCACTCAACGGATGAAAGATTGAATCAAACTTGCCCAACCAGGGAATAAAGCCCCGGTTCTACGGCACGGGTAGTGCGCTAACCGTGTTACACCGCAGGGATTATATTCTAAATATACTTCACCTTCATAAATATGTCTTTGAATGTGTACCATAATCCATGAGTACTTAGTATTTGCCTTCTTTTTTCCAGAAAACACTTTTCCAGACTTGAAACCTATAAAATCGCGCCTACCAAAACTATTTTACAATCTTCGCTCAGCATATGCTAATTATACTTCTCCTCTATTGTAGGTAAATAATTTGCAGGTTTGACAGTTTCTAGCCTAATTTGGTAGATTTCGCCAAGCTAGGCTCAATCTTTGAGGACTTATTATTTGACGCCATTCTTGGTGATAAATCATCAAAAATTGTAAAGCTTGGTGGCTTTCAATATTTTATTCTCTCCCCACCCTTCTCCTGCGCTATTCGTCGCTTTTATGAATTTCTCTGTACAGACCGTAATGCATCAGAAATATTTTTTGCAGCCCTGTAAAAAAACTATAAGTCCTTCTTACACAGCAAAATCAATAGCGGTCGTACGACGGTAGTCTTTAATATAGGTACCAACTGTTTAGGAGTTCGCGCACTTTTAAGTACTTATAAATGAAAAATGTAAGTCATAAAACGGCTTATTTAGCGAGAAAATAGTAAAAAATGAAGGAATTCGAAGAAACGAGTGACGGTGTCCTGTATTCTGCCAGCGACAATGAACTAATCCGCAAATTTCCTACTTTATTTACATTTTTTCTCGCTTCCCTCAATAGTAAAGGTACAATAGCAGATAGAAAACTGAAAATTTCAAGAAAGCTAAAGCACCGAAATAAAGATGTTCATGCGTCTGCTCGTAGTTTGCATTGGAGTTATATAACTCCTTAGTGACCCATGTCTGGGAAGCTCTCAGCGTGTGGCGACTTTTTAGGTTGGCAAGAGTTTCGGGGGGGCGTTACTAAATCGTTCTCTCAAGTTAGTGGATACAGTAAAAATACGTTTCAAATTAATAATAGATGAAAGAAATAAGCGATAAAGCTCCAAAATAAAGAAGGCTTTTGTAACTGTCAGTAATGCGTTTTACAAGCCACAGTGTTATTTCTATAGCCTAAAAGTGAATCTCTGCCATTCCGTCACTCTTGAGCCGTTCGAAATCTGACATTTTTCGATTTCGATGGCACATCTACAGACCAAGACCTTTATTTAGACACCTTAACTAAATTTTTACACCGAGCCGTTCTCTCAATTTAGTTGTCGAAAGAAAAACACGTTACAAATTAACATAGAGATGTATTGAATTTTATCTTCGTCGTTCTGCTACGCCCGTACCGTTGGGGTTTTTCTAATTTTCTCTTTTGATGTCACATCTACAAGCCGAGACCTTTCTTCAGACACCTCAACCGACTTTTTACACGCAGCCGTTCTCTCAATTTAGTGGATACAGGAAAAAACATGTCACAAAATAGTATCCGTTAACGTTTTATGTCAAAAGTTTAAAAAAATATTAAACCAGTTATGGAAATAAAGTTTGAAGTTGAAAGCAATAATAAAATAAAATGAAACGAAAAACGTATAAATATAAATAAATAAAAATGAAAGAAATAAAGTGAAACAAAATACATAAAAATCTTGAGATGTAGTCTTGATTAGACTAGAGCTAACATTAAATATACATAGAAGATCTGTGAAAAGTATTTGAAATAAGGTAAAGCTTTGTTTGCCTCTAATTTCCAAGAATCGTTAGTAATGCAAGAGTCTCGTCTGTTCATGGGAACTATTTTCCTCGTGCGTGAGAAAACACACACCCAAAAAAAAAAAAAAATGCGTATGCTAACTTTTTTTTAAATAATTCCGAGATAATTGGAGTGAGGAGTCACACCACGGGCGGAACAGAAGATGCATTTCCTCTATCATTACGTTTATAAGCGATGGGCGTGAATGGGGTGTTCACAAAAGCCTGGCTACCTTCCATCGAACATACCACACATCTCCTCGACTTCTTTTTAGGTTAAAGGAATCTGACAGGTAAGTACCTGCATATGTTTCTAAGGATTTCTCCAAAAGCATGGTAGATAAAAAAAATCAAATTGTTTTTAATTAAGATGGATTTTTTAAAAATGTGTAAAATATAAATATCACTGTTTTTAGAATATAATGTGATGAATAGAACTTGATAGAATTTTAATAAAATGAATTTTTAAAAATGTTTAAAATGTAAATAGCCCTGTTATTAGAATGTAACAATAGAACTCGATAGAATTTTATTAAAATAATTTTTTTTTAATATTTAAAATATACATAGTGCTGTTTTTAGGAAATAACATATAGAATTTTAGAATTTTAACAATATAAATTTTTAAAAATGTTTAAAATATAAATATCCTTGTTTTTAGAATATAATATGATGAATAGAACTTAACAGATTTTAATAAATAGTGAAATTAATAGCCATGTTTGAATAAATATGCAATAAATAAAATAAAATAACATATTAAAATGCAGTTTTCATACAATTATTTTGGTAACTAAAGTGTAAAACAATATCATTTTTATGCGACTGTACCTGATGATTTGGCAATACACTGCATTTCAATATGTAGACAAGCTAATCTGCAGATTTTGGGAATGCAACAGTGAGTTCAATGTAGAATACATTATATATATACTAGCTGACCCGGCAAACGTTGTTTTGACATATATATTATTCCTAGGATTATTTTAGTAGAAAGAAATGACTAACTTATTGTAAGTATGTGAGGATCTGGTATATGAGTGGAAGAGGCATGGAGCGCTGTGAACCATGCTGGAATATAAAAATAACACAATACCAAACATTTATATTTTTAATTCATTGTAATTTATTCTTTACATTTATATATATCGCTAATTACAATAATTTTACTAAAAAATAATATCAATCCCTTAACGGAATAGAGTGAATAATATTTTTAGCTAACACAAACAAACTGCATGGTTTGCCCACTCGAGATCATGCCACGTATAATTGTCCGTGTGAAAAACATGGCGTGCTCAAATCTAAGCCACAAAAAAACATAGTTTGGCCTTGAGACTTATTCATAGTCATTCCATAAAAATTTTGTCCCAAAAAAAAATAATAATAAAAGGATGAAAATCTGAAACATTTTCAGATTTTAAATACGCACTATAGCGCTATATATTAAAATCGTATCATAATTTATGCGTCGTCCCTATTTTTCTCTCATATTCCATTAAGTTGGAAAGTGTATATTATTCATGACTGTGCTGTATTTTTTTTTTCTTGTTTCGTAAAACCCATCTTTGGAATCGAAATCTATCTTAAAATCGTCTACTAAAACTATTTTACAATATTCGCCAAGTATATTACAACTACACTTCATCGTTCTATATATTGTTTCGAATGCGTATCATAATACATGCGTATACCATGTATGTCTTTCTTGGGTTGATTCCTACTTTAACGCCTCGACTCTCGCCAAGGTGGCGATCATTAAACGTATGCAGTTACCATGACGATTTTTTGCATTAATGTGGCAATCGTAATTTAGAAATAAAATGGCGATTTGGAACAACATGTAAGTAAAGCATGCCGTTACATTTTTATTTATTTTGAATTGCCAATTAATGTAGTTTTAATAATTAAGTGTCTTCAGATTCCTTAACTGGTGCGTTTATCGCTAGTTTGTTTACTTTAGCTTTCATCTGGTTCTTTTGGGAGCGTTGAAACGGTACTTACCGTATCGTACAATCGTATTCCAAACAATCAACAATTTCATGTGCCCGGCATTTATCTTGGTGAAAAATTGCTTGTCTTGCCGGACCGCTGGGATAATATGTAAGTACCGTTAAAACTTGTGCATAACTCCCAGAGACTCATGACTGCAAAGCTCGCCAAAGTACGGGGATTTTTTAGGTTGGCGAGAGTGGGGATGTTAAAATAGGAATCAACTCTTTCTTGTACCATAAAACGCATCTTTGGAATCGAAATCTATCTTAAAATCGCCTACTGAAATTGTTTTACAATCTTCGCCAGGCATATTCTCCCTGTAGGCATATTCCAACTATACCGCAAAGACATTTTAAATGCTGTTTCGAATGGGCATCATAATCCACGAGTGTACCGTGTTTTCCTTTCTTGTTCCACAGAGAACTTCTTCGATAGAAATATATATTACAATCGCCTAATAAAACTCTTTTACAATATACGGCAGGCGTTTTCTAACTATACGCAAAATATATTTATAATAAATTGTCGCGTTTTGGCACCACATTTAGCGATCAATTATCAAAAATTGCAAACCTTGTGCGACTTTCAACATTTTATTAACTTCCCCCCCCCCCCTCTCCACATTATCTGGCAAACACATTTGAAAAGTGATTCGACACGCTAATGTCTACACAGAAATCCTGATTGAAATGAATAGCACTCGGGGGGCTAAACATTTTGGGGTGGACCGCCCTTATGACTTAGGGGAATGAGACATAGTTAAAAACCTATTCTATGACCTAACGAATATACATAGAAAATTTCATTAAAATTGGTCGAGTGGTTTCGGAGGAGTTAGGTGACTAACACTGGGACAGGAGAATTTTATATATTAGATATATATATACTAGCTGAAGCACCTGTTCTTCGCACGGGAATGAATGGACTTTTTGATATTACGATTTGTGGGGATTACTATTTATTGTAATAAAGAGATATAGCAAAATGGATATCGCTTTATATTGTGTTCAATAACCATGCATACCGAATTTCAAGGCAATCGTTTGTACGGTGCAGAAGGCCATGCGGCGTAGCGCAATCTAGTGGAGAGTTTTAGCAAAACAGATACGGCGGAAATATTCTTCGCATTCAGATATCGATGAATACGAAGTTTCAGGACGATCGGCTGGACAGCCCTGACGACGCGATATCTAGTGGCAAATTATATAGGAAAATGGATAGCGCCAAACTCTTCCCCGTGTTCAAATATCTACGTATACCTATTTTCATAGCGATCAGTTGCACAGTCAAGAAGTGATACACTGCAGCGCGATCTAGTGGTTAATTAAAGTAATGATTTGCTACAGTGCCGTCAAGTGGCGAGTTATAGAAAAATGGATAACGCCAAAATATTCTCATTGTTCAAATAGCTATGTATACTGATTTTCATAGCGACCGTTTGAATGGTCAAGAATTTGGCCTGCTGTAGCGTCATCTAGTGGCGAGTTAAAATAATAATGCATTGCAGTGCCATCTAGTGGTGAGTAACATCAAAAGGAACACAGTCAGAACATATTCTTCGTGCTGAAATGTGTAAGTATAAGAAATTTTATGCCGAACGGTCGAAAGGTATAGAAGTTGATGTGTTGCAGCGCCATTTAGCGGCAAGTTACAGCAAAATGGATACTGAAAAATATTCTCTGTGTTCTAATATCCGCGTGTACCAAATTTCATCGAAATCGGTTGGACGATATTCGCATAGTAAACGGCTAAACGGAATAGAATTCGACGTTCTGCTGCGCCACCTAGTGGCAAGTTAGAGGAAAACGGATAGCATAAAATGCTTCTCAATGATAAAAGACTTAGGTGAACCAAATTTCATGGTGCAACGGTGTTGGAGTTTTTCAACCTCATACACACATACCAACATTCATTTTTATCTATAACCAGTATCATTATATATCCCAGTCTCAAATAAAATCCAGTTTCAAATCTAAGCCTCGCCAAAGTGCCAACATACGCCATTTTGCAAGAGTTTTTTCAGGAAATCATTCGAAGCATTGACTTAGCAGCAATCAATATGGGAAATGGTTCAGCCGCCAAAAAGTAAAGCATACATTTATTTGAAAAGGGGAATCCCTTAATACAACCGAATTTTTTTAAATTATCAACTATAACGTGTTTTATTCATCGTTACTCCGATGTACTAAATGAGAAGATTTCAATTTTCTGAAATTTGGCGGAATTCCCCCAACTTAAATCAATGTACTCAATTGGCGAGAATTCTGAAGATAGATCGCTTGAAATCCCTTAATAACTGCAATATTTCTTCACGGATCATTAAAATTTAACGCTGTATTCTAATAAAACATTTGCACTTGCTTTCAAAAATCTATTTCCTTAAGCTCTCAATAAATTGCGAAAAGCCGAGAACTGTGCAAACCGCTAGAACTCACTTTCTCAAAATCAGCATTTGAGCCATTTTATTTTTTCGCCAAACTAAAAAAAAATTACATATTATCCTCGGAAATCTTCAATTCTTATTGTTTTGCGTATAAAACATTTCCCATGCACACGATATTATAATAAAAAATTAATAATCTTACAAATATAAACTAACAAAAAAAATCATTATTATTCTTTTATTTTTACTTCGAGAATTTAAAACATCTTATTCGGCAAAATCGCAGCACATGGCAACCACGATCCTTATTTCACACTTTTTTCACTACAGGGATTACAATTACGGAAAGGTTTTTGCATGGAGAACATAAAAAATCTCTTAAATTCCGGGAACGGGTGGACTTTTAAAGTTTTAAAGTGGACTATGATTTATTCTATATTATTTTACATATCTGTGCAAAATTTCAGGCTGATAGGTCCATTTTTGTGGATTTGTATACAACTCAAATCCACAAACAAACAAACAAAATTTCATTTTTATTTATAAGATATGTATAATGCAGAATGCATTATACATTTATATAACGTTCTTGGTTGTAGTTAGAAGTAATGTAGCGTTGCGGATATGAATTTAAAATATGAAGCATATGCTTGCAATTCAAATATTAAGTCGTCAATCAAATATTAAGTACCAATTCAACTTAAACTGTAAACTTTTTCTTTTTTTTAAGTGAATTTTTACAACTTGTAAATCACAATTCTAGGTTTGAGAACTTATTCCTGTTTTTGAAATTCAATACACATATTATATACTAGCTGAAGTACCCGTCCTCGACGGGTTAGTGAATGAAAATTTCCAAAAAGCAAGAACTTTCGTCAGCATTGTAGGAGTACACAGAATGGATGTAGTATGTTGCCAAAGTAAAGAAAGCGAAGTTATAATTTTCATGTATTGTTAAAATATTACAGGTTAGAGTGTAACTAAGTAATATCATTTCATTCGCTTTAGTCGTAATTATGTGATGCGCGAACGAATATTTAAGCATATTGAAATAATTTTCGCAAAATATTAAAATTTAATCAACATTTTTGAAAAATTTGAAGCCTAGAATTTAAGTTGAGTGACAACCTATCATGTCACCCAAATTCGTTTCATTCCCTGCAGTCTTTATTTCGTGATGCTGGAACAAATTTTCAGCATTTTAAAACGATTTTCGAAAAATCACAAAATGTAAGCAAAATATTTTTAAAATTCAACGGCTATAAATTAAGATTAGCAACTACCTATCATATCACTCAATTTCGTATCATTCGTATGAGTCGTTATTACGTGATGTTTGAAGAAATATAAACGTATTTTGAGAGAATTTTCACAAAATCTCAAAATCTAATAAAAATGTTTAAAAATTGGACTCCTATAGTTTATGTTGAGCAACCATCTATCGTGTGACCAAATTTCACATCATTCGCTTTAGTCGTTATTACGTAATACGGGAACAAAGATTCACTCAGTTTTAAACGATTTTCACAAAATCTCGAAATCTGATGGATTTTTTTTTAATTAGATGCTTATAGTTTAAAGTGAGTGACCACCTATCATCTCACCAAATATCATTTTTTCACCTTTGCAGTTATTACGTGATGTGCGAACACAAATTTAAGCAGTTTGAAATGATTTTCGCAAAATTTCAAAATCTAATCAAGATTTTTTTTAATTCGACGCCTATGTTTTAAGTTGAGTGACCACCTATCATGACACCTAATTTCATATCATTCGCTTTAGTCGTTTTTACGTGATGCTTGGACACAAATTTATGCAGTTTGAAAGGATTTTCTCAAAATCTCAAAATCCAATCAAGATTTTTTTAAAGTTCGACACCTATGTTTTAAGTTGAGTGACCACCTATCATGTCACTCAATTTCATATCATTCGCTTCAGTCGTTTTTACGTGATGCTTGAACACAAATTTACGCAGTTTGAAAGGATTTTCGCAAAATCTCAAAATCCAATCAAGATTTTTTAAAAATTCGACGCCTATGTTTTAAGTTGAGTGACCACCTATCATGAAACCAAATTTCATATCATTCGCTTCAGTCGTTTTTACGTGATGCTTAAACAAAAAAAGCGTCACGGACAGAATGACAGAATGACAGAAGGACAGAATGACAGACAGACAAACTTTTTTTTGAGGGTCGCATCGGATTCCAGGGTGCTTGAAACGGATAGAAATCGCAAAATTGTTGAATTCCAAGAAATGTACAGACAAAAGTCTAATTTTATTTATATAGATATGTACTAGCTGCATGCCCGTCCTTCGCACGGTAGGAAATCAATATTTTAATAAAATACTAGCTGCTTGCCCGTTCTCCGCACGGTGGGAAACGCATATTTTCCTTACACATATATAATTCGAAAAAAACCCAGTAATGAGGAATCTCAAAACGTGAAAAAATACTTGAATCGTTACTAAAAGTTGACGTCATGAGTGCAAATTTTAGACGATTGAACATGACACAAAAACTACGTCATGTGACTGGCGATCAGAAAAGAAAGAACTTTATGGTATGCAGACAAAACTTTTCTCTTTCGAAAAATGCCTGATTTCTACATCAAATAATTCGTTTTGTGAGGTTTAGTATATACCACATTGAGGTTTAGTATATATAGTATATACCACATAAATAACATTACATGATGTTGACAACAATTTTATCTTGCATTTTTCAAAGCGTGGACAATACATTAGCACAGTTATGTTACACACGACTTTATTAAATTTTACCTAAATTAAAAAACCTACATGAAACAATGGATGCATCATTTACGTTTAAAAGCCAAAAATGTACCCTGCTCCGGTGAAAATAATGTCGCTTTTGTAAATGAAAACGTTCGCACTTGTTACATAAAAGTGACAAGTGACGTTTATCTCACTGTCAATTCGCACTAAATAAATAACTAATTTCAATTTTCATTTTTTACAGATTACAGTTGACCCCAACATGGGTCTACAACACGAATTCTTAGAACACGACGAAAACATTACGATCGTTTTCATGTAACACGTTAAAAGAGAATCGTACAGCACGATGAAATGAGACATATGTTCTGATAGTATGACGCCTTAGCTCCTGTAATTAACATTCCTTTTGAATGGCAACACCAAACATCATTGCATTTTTACGGAGCGCAAGTAAGTCTTGCCGCGATTATACCGCGCAGTCCGCACTCCAGGTGGAGTATAGCGCAGGACCCGTACAACACGGATTCCTGTAACACGGAACGTATCTACCGTGTTATAGGGAATCTACTGTAGTTGCATAGTGTCAAATTCAATAGTTAAGGAAATTCTGGGTTGCCGTATTTAGTAATATTTCATCTTACCTTGGTGGCCGAAATGTATTAAAACCAAATATTCGAACTGTATCAAAAGTAAAATTTACTAAAAGCAAAATTTTTAATTTTGTATAACCCTCAGAACAACTTCGGAGTTTGCCATCTACAACGGTTTTTCATGACGTGACAACTGATGCTTGCGTACAGTGGTGTAGCCAAGGAGGAGATAGGCGGTCGCAACCCCCCATATGGAGTTTTTTGCCATACAAAATGTATATTCTTAAATCCCGTAACATTCCCATGAAAAATTTTTGGCTACTCCTGCTTGCATATAATTGATCTTTTTTTTTTCATTTATCAGTGATCAATATACTTCAGGATCGGAATCTCCGCGGTAAAAAATGGTCTAAAAAATCTGACACCAGAAAAATCTGATTAACACAGTGGGGTTACACAAATACACGCCGGACATACGCTCTTGCTTATGTCCGGAGGAGCAAATACATTAGAGGTTATGTGCTGCTCCGGATAATCTGCCAGCAAAACAGCAAAAATGACGTAACAAATGACATCCACACGCGAAGGAAATAAAGTTAAAGATATGTAGAATTGCATGAAAACTTCAATTATAAGTTCAAGTCTGTTACAGTTAGTTCTATTTATTACACGTTTGATGCGCTTTCACTTTTTCGAGTCTTAAAAGCTGTAGAAATGAGTGGTTTCATTTAATTGTTAAATTTAACAATTTAAGTGGCAACAATGGATTCCGTTGCTACGGAAATTAAAGCAATGTTAAAAATAGAACATGAAATGAGTTATTCATGTTTACTTTGCTAGAACTGCCATATTGGCGAAATTAACGCCGCCAGTCGATGGCCAATAGCTCAAATCACAAATTAAACTTGACACTAAAGTCAATACGCAATACTTTGTTTGGCGGAATTAAAAAAAAAATATCTATGTATACGCTAGTGACATCGGCTCATCTCAATTATGGAATGGAATTAATAATACGTACAGAGCTGCACTACATTTGAATATTGTTCGCCAACTTTGATAAGAAATGTACTAAAGTAGGAATCAACATACATTTCAATTCGTAAAACAAAAAATATATTATACAGTATTAATTACGCCTTTCTAACAGCTTTTAGTAAAAGAAACTTCCGTAGCGCTGCTTTAACAAATAAGAATCAATTATTTATTACACAGTACTTCGATCGCCAAATGCCAACATACACCATTTTGCAAGATTTTTTTGTTTTCAGGGAATCATTCGAAGCATTGATTTATCAGCAATCAAAATGGGAAATAGTTATCTATCATTTATATGGTTCCATCCCCAAAATTTAATGCAGGCATGTTATTGATAAGTAGCAGTTATTTAAATTATTATCAACTATAACGGGTTTTAATCACCGTTAACTACCATGTACAAAATGCGAGAATTTCAATTTTCTGAAATTTGGCGGAATTCCTCTAACTTAAATCAGTTTACTTAATTTCGTGAAAATTCTATAGATCGTTTAAAATCGCCTTAATAACTGCATTATTTCTATATGAAAAATCGAAATATAGCGCCGTAAATCTTATACTTGTTATTAAAAATACTATTTCGTTACGCTCTCAGTAATTTGCCCCAAGCCCAAAACTGTACAAATCGGTATAACCTACTACTTTCTCAAAATCGCAAAATGAGCCATTTTTTTTCGGCCAAACAAAAAAATATACATATTAGTCTCTGAAATCTCTCAATCCCTTATTCTTTCACACATAAAACACATTTAATTCCAGCTCTGATTTAACATGAACGCAATATTTTAATTAAAAAATAACTTTGTAAATAATCTAAACAGAAAAAAAAAATCATTATTCTTTTATTTTTACTGCAGGAGTCTAAATAATTTAATAAAATAGCCAAACATGGCAACCTCGATGCTTATTTCTCACATTTTTGACAACAGGGGTTACAGTCACGGAATTGCGGAGAGCAAAATTTAGCGTTTTTGATGGGGTTTTTTATCAATATCTCCTAAACTAATTCGAATTTCGAAATTTAAATTAGCGGAGGTTCTTTCTCGAAATTTTCCGAACTTGTGGATACCTCGTTCGAAACTCAACTCCCAGCCGTTTAGGAGGAGTTGATGTTACAGACACACAGACACACAGACAGAGGCGCACAGATTTTAATTGTATAGACTAGCTGCGTGCCCGTTCTTCGCACGGTAAGAAGCGAATATTTTACTAAAATCTAATCGTAACTATCTATGCAAAACAAACTGTCAAAAAATTCAAGCAGTCCTTTTGTTAAAACTACCGTGGAATATATTACGCAACGTAGGATTATGGTTTAGTTAGTTATAAGACGATCGTTGAAAAATAATGAATATAACACTTTTAATTTAACGAAATAGTTATTAACGTGGTATACTGTTCTTTAATCCATATTATCCAAACAAATCTACTATTACTACCAAAGATAAAAATGAGAATACTATCTATTACTTATATTAATATTACCTATCTTCGTTCCTCAGTCTTTAATGTTCAATTTAAAGAAACAGATTAGATATTTTAAACCAATGATGCCTTTCTACTTTTTGGTGATTCTGTGAAATTTATGCATTGCCATTAAAACAGATCTCCATATATTTTTAAGCTTAATTCTTGTCTGATTGGCGTATTTAGCACAGCAAAATATTTCATCTCGCAGTGGTGGAAAACATCCAA
This sequence comes from Cheiracanthium punctorium, assembly GCA_038373885.1. NCBI lineage: Eukaryota > Metazoa > Arthropoda > Arachnida > Araneae > Cheiracanthiidae > Cheiracanthium > Cheiracanthium punctorium. The sequence goes on along the minus strand of JAWZYV010012973.1, from coordinate 213,430 downwards.
GCTGTACCAATTTAAATATTATTTAAATGCACCATGGTTTAGACTCGTGAAAACATCAAACTGTGTAATCTCGAGGAACTATTTGGAATCGCTCAAATTGCGTATAGGGCGTTAAATTGTGTTGCAAAGTTTACGAATTTCAGACAACTTTTAATTTATGACGTCACGTTCTGAGCAGGGTAGTCGAATTTAGTCATTTTGCGCAGTAGTTTTCAAACGGAGTAATATTGAAAAATAGGACGTTGAAAAACTCTCGCTTGCAACAGAACTTTATTAAAGTTAATTTGAGAGATCTGGGGTTATTCCTAGCTAATCGGTATTTCAAATATTTTCGATATCCATATTGCAAATGATGTAACTTTTCTGCAAGAGCTTGTTAAGTTGCTAAAATTTAACAAAAAAAGAATATATCTAATATTGATAATATACCGCCAAAAGGCGTCCAAATTTGGAGACATTTTGTACGATTTTTGGGAATACATACAACGACCGTCGTCAAACCGATAGCGAATACTATGAATTATGTTAATTAGTATTTTGCATCTTGTGCCGACATTTGAATTTCCCACGATTTAAAAAAATGCAAGATTCCTTTCGTTATTATGGTTTCTGAAAAATCACAAAGCTCAAAAATCGCTAAGGGTAACACGCGCATTAAACAAAATACTTTGAATTTTTATAATAGTAATTTTTGCGTCAAAACCTTTTAATGTAATTAGATTTCTAACTCATTTTCATGAGGTCAAAATCACATCATTCTCAGTTGTGATATCTAACATGAATTAGTGAAAGAAGAAAAAGAAAGAAAAAACACGTTATTTTATTTTCTACAAAATCTGATAATCTGGGTGGAAGTTTATTATTTCGCTCGTGGTGTAATTTTTTGTCAAAACTTGTTAACCAGGATTTTTAATGCATTTTTACAGTGACATAAAAATGACGTCAGTCTCACTTGAATTATTGAAAGTAATAAATAAATAAATCTAACTTTGTTAACTATGCTCACGAATGTGCTGAAATCGGTTATTTGAGTAGCTTTCTACCCTCAAAATTGCGAAAAATCGTAAAAAGTTAGAGAACCCGGACGAACAAACAAACAAACATACTTTCACATTTATATAATAGATTGCATGAAAACTTCGATTATTTTTAAAGAAGCGCAGATATGTTAATGTTCTATTTTTTTCATATTTAATGCCTTTTCATTTTTCGAGTTTTAAGAGATGTAGATATTAATGATTTCACTTATTGTTATATTTAACAACTTAAGTGGCAACAATGGATTCCGTTACTACGGAAACTGTAGCAATCTTTAAAATAGAACATGAAATGAATTATTCATGTTTACTTTGCTAGAACTGCCATATTGGCGTAATTAACGCCACAAATTGATGGTAAATAGCTAAAATGAATCACTAATTAAACTTAACAACAAATTCAAAAATTTACTTTCAATCCTTACAATACCCACAATTTTTAACGGGCTGAAAAACCATTCTTATTCACCTCCAAAAGCAAAGAATTCCGATTTTATTACACCTTGTTTGGTGGGATTAAAAAAAAATATCCAAGCATACGCTCATAATATCGACTCATTCCAATCGGGGAATGTAATTAGCAGCACAAACGCGAGAACACACTCTATTAAACACAGCGTTACACTATATTTGAATATTTATCGCCAGCTTTGCTAAGAAAGGTAAAGTAGGAATGAACATACATTTTAATTTGTAAAGCAAAAAATTTATTAGACAGTATTAGTTATATGCCATTCTAACAGTTACCAGAAAAAGAAATTTCCGTAGCACTGCTTTAACGAATAAGAATCAACGATTTTTTACACATTCGATCGCCAAAGTGCCAACATACACCATTTTGCGAGATTTTTTTCAAGGAATCATTCGAAGCATTGAAATAACGGCAACCAAAATGGGAAATAGTAATCTATCACTCATATGGTTTGATCGCCAAAGTACAACAGGCATCTACTTGAAAAGGAGCAGTATTTTAAATTATTAACTATGTGTTAATGTATTTTATTCATTGTTAACTATGAACAAAATGCGAGAACAAAACGATGAACAAAATGCGAGAATTTCAATTACCTTAAATTTGGCGGAATTTCCCCTCACTTTAATCAATTTACTTAATTTGGTGAAAATTCTCAAGTTAGATCGTTTAAATTCGCCTTAATAACTGCATTATTTCTGCACTAATCACTGCTAAATAAAAAAAAAATTAAGCTAAACTCTAATAAAACCTACACTTGTTTCTAAAATACTATTTCGGTACGCTCTCAGTAAATTGCGCCAAGCTTAAAACTGTGCAAATCGGTAGAACCTACTACTTTCTCAAAATCGCCAAATCACCCATTTTTCCCCCTCCAAACTAAAAAATATACATATTAGTCTCGGAAATCTCTCAATCCCTTATTCTTTTACACACAAAAAACATTGAATTCCTGCTCTGATTTCACATGCACGCAATACTTTAATTAAAAATAACTTTGTAAATAATCTAAACAGAAAAAAAATCATTATTTTTTTATTTTTACTGCAGGATTCTAAATAAATTAATAAAATAGCCAAACATGGCAACCTCGATGCTTATTTCTCACTTTTTTGACTGCAGGGGTTACAATTGCGGAATTACGGAGATCAAAAATTAGCGTTTTTGACGGGTTTTTTATCAATATCTTCTAAAATAATTCGAATTTCAAAATTTAAATTAGCGGAAGACCTTCCTCGGAATTTTCCGAATTTGTGGACACCTCGATCGAAACTCAACTCCCAGCCGTTTCGGAGGAGATAATGTTACACACAGACAGACAGACAGACGCGTACAGATTTTAATAGTATAGATAGATAGAATAGAAGATAATCGTAACTATCTATGCAAAAACAAAATGCCAAAAGGTTCAAGTAGTCCTTTTGTTGAAACTACCGTGGGATATATTACGCAACGTAGGATTATGGTTTAGTTAGTTGTAAGACGATCGTTGAAAAATAATGAATATAATACTTTTAATTTCAGGAAATAGTTATTAACGTGGTATACTGTACTTTAATCCTTAATTTCCAAACAAATCTACTATTACTACCAGAGAAAGAAATGAGAATACTATCTGTTACTTATATTAATGTTACCTATCTACGTTTCTCCGTCTTTAATGCTCAATTTAAAGAAATAGATTAGATATTTTAAACCAATGATGCCTTTCTACTTTTGGGTGATTCTGTGGAATTTAATCATTGTCATTAAAACAGATCTCTATACTTTTAAGCATAATTCTTGTCTTATTGGCGTATTTAGGACAGCAAAATATATCATCTCGCGGTGGTGGAAAACATCCAAGCTGTACCAATTTAAATAGTACCATGGTTCAGGCTCGTGAAAACCTCAAACTGTGTAATCTCGAGGAACTATTTGGAATCGCTCAAATTGTGAATATGGCGTTAATTATTTTTTGCAGTTTACGAATTTCAGACAACTTTTAATTTAATGTCACGTTCTGAACAGGGTAGTCGAGTTAAGTTATTTCGCGCAGTAGTTTTCAAATGGAGTAATATTGAAACATACGAAGCTGAAAAACTCTCGCTTGCAACAGAACTTTATTAAAGTTAATTTGAAAACTGTTGGGGTTATTTCCTAGCTAATCGGTATTTCAAATATTTTCCGGAGCTATTTTGCTAATGATGTAACTTTTGTGAGAGATCTTGTTAAGTTGCTAGAATTTAACCAAAACAAAAGTATATCTAATATATATATTATTCCGCCAAAAGTCGTCCAAACTTGGCGATATTTTGCACGATTTTTGGGAATACATACAATGACCCTCGTTAAACCGATAGCGAATACTATGCATTATGTTAATTGGTGTTTGCATCTTGTGGCGACATTTGAATTTCCCTCGATTTTAATAAATGCAAGTTTCCTGTCGTTGTTATGGTTGCTGAATTAGATTTCTAACTCATTTTTAAACTCATGACGTCAAAATGACATCATTCTCAGTTGCGATATCTAAAATGAATTAGTGAAAGAAGAAAAAACACGTTATTTTATTTTCTACAGCATCTGGTCATCTGTATGGAAGTTCATTATTTTGCTCGTGGGGTAACTTTTTGTCAAAACTTGTTAACCTCATGAGGATTTTTAATGCATTTTTACACTCGTGACATCAAGGTGACGTCAGTCTCACTTGAATTATTGAAACTAATAAAAAAAGAAAATTAATAGCACTCTGGTGCTAAAAAGAAAATCTGAATCCCTTTCAGATTTTAAATACGCACCAAAGTGCTATAGATTATAAGCGTATCATAATTTATGCGTCGTCCCTATTTTCTTCCTTATTCCGAGGTTGGAAAGGGTATCATTATTCATGAGTGAGCAGTATGTTTCTTCCTTCTCTTATAAAACCCATCTTTGGAATCAAAATCTATCTTAAAATGGCCTACTAAAACTATTTTACAATCTTCGCCAAGTATATCCTTCACCGTTTTAAATATTGTTTCGAATGTGCATCATAATCCATGAGTGTGCCGTGTTTGTCTTTCGTGGGTTAATTCCTACTGAAATGCCCCGACTCTCGCTAAGGTGGCGATCATTAAACATATGGAGCTACCACGACGATTTTTTGTATTTATGTCGCAATCGTAATTTAGAATTAAAATGGCGATTTGGAACAACATGTAAGTAAAGCATACCGTTACATTTTTATTTATTTTGGGTTGCCAATTAATGTAATTTTAATAATTAAGTGTCTTCAAATTCCTTAACTGGTGCGTTTATCGCTAATTTGTTCACTTTAGTTTTCATCTAGTTCTTTTGGGAGCGTTGAAACATGCATAACTCCTAGAGACCCATGACTGCGAAGCTCGCCAAAGTGCGGTGATTTTTTAGGTTAGCGAGAGTGGGTGGGTCAAAATAGGAACCAACTCTTTCTTGTTCCATAAAACACATCTTTGGAATCGAAATCTATCTTAAATCTTCGCCATATATCATATCTTCGCCAAGCATATTCCAACTATCCTCCAACTTCGCCAAGCATATTACAAATGTGCCGTGTTTTCCTTCCTTGTTCCACAAAACACTTCTTTGAAATGGAAATTCATTCTAAATCGCGTACCAAAACTGTTTAAAAATTTTCGCCAGGCATAGTAAAACTGTACTTCACCTTTATAATACCATTTAGAAAGTGTATCATAATCTATAAGTGTACCGTATTTGTCTTCTCTGTTCAATAGAACACATCTTCGGAATTGAAATCTATATTGAAATCGCCGACTAAAACTATTTTACAATGTTCGCCAGGCGTTTTCTAACTATATTCGATACATATTTATAATAAATTGTCGCATTTTGGCACCCAGTTTAGCGATCATTTATCAAAAATTGCAAACCCTGTGCGACTTTCAACATTTTATTAACGCCCCCCTGCCTCCACGTTATCTTGGCAAACATATTTGAAAAGTGACTCGACGCTAAAATTGTACCAAAATCGTGTCTACACAAAAAGCCAGGTTGAAATAAATAGCACTCTGGTGTTAAAAAGCAAGGTTGAAATTAATAGCACTCTGGTGCTAATAAATCTATGTTAACCATGCTCATGATTTTGCTGAAATCGGACATTTGAATAGCTTTCTACCCTGAAAATTCCGAAAAATCGTAAAAAATTATGATACAGATGGGTTTCCAGATAAGCATATTTCAGCATTCGCACGGGTCAGCTAGTTATATCTTAAAAGAAGTTTATTAAGAAAAGATGTCTTTCTTAACGAAAGCCAAGAAATGTGGTTTGTTATCATTATGCGAAGAGTTAGATATCAATTTTCTATCAGATACAAAAGTACCTGCGCTTTTAAAGTTAATTAAAGATTCGGGGGATTTTTATGAAGATTTTGTTAAATCTCGCCTTGAGGTTATAAAAGAAAGAGAAATACCAATCGCAAGAGAGAGGGAAGAAAGAGAATTTGAGTTACGACGATTCGAAATTACTTGTAGACGAGAAACCATAATAGAAAATCCGCTTGAGTCTCATAATGAGAATAGAAAACAAACTCCTCAAAATATTATGACGCGATTCGACGGATCGGGAGATATTAGTATTTATCTAACACTATTCGAAAGACAAATCAGCCGATTAGACATACCTAAAAATAATTGGGTAATGAATTTATTGTTACCATTAGAATTCGTAAATGTAATATTGAGAGAATGGGATCCCTTAGCAGATGATTACGATCACGTGAAAAATCTTATTTTAAAGCGTTTTAAGTTAACGGCAGAAGAATTTCCGCAGAAGTTTATCTCTCACAAGAAAGAACAGTCCGCCAATTGTCGAGATTTTGCTTTCCAGCTTCGTAACTATTTCGATGAGTGAAATCGGGGTATGAAATTAGCGATTTTGAAAATTTGAAGGAATTAATTTTAACGGATCGCATAAAACAGAGTTTGCCTTATGACATTCAAGAACATTTCACTGATGACCTCCCAAGTATTAAAAAAGTTGATGTGTTTGTAAACAAACTAGATGATTATGAAGCCGCAAGGCGCAGTTTCAAGAAGGTTTTAATCGAAGTTTAAATAATTTTGAAATGACTAATAAAAGATCGTACGTTAAGGCATGAGATAAGTACAAGCTGTCCGAAAACTAGTTTCTGCTATGGGATTTTGCGTACGAGCAAACTCTCGCTCCTTCGCCGATTTGGCGCTCTTACCCGAGTGTATCACAGTTGCCAACTCTGCCGGAGAAAAAGATCTTGGCAAACTGGCAATACCGAAGTATTTTGTAAATAGGAAATGAAAGTCCAAATGACTCAAAGAGCATTAGCAGATAAGCATATTTCAGCAGCACAAGCACGCAAACGCCAAAAAAATTTTATTTTTGAAGTAAAACTTCTTTAGTCGCGACTAGGGGGTAACTCAGATTTTTTTTTTCTGACGGAAGTAACGCTCAGTAAAGGAAGTGACGTATATGTCATATACTCCACGGCAAGCGCGCCTGAAAAAGAAGAATCACGAAAAATCCTGCATTTTCGACCGCTCGCTCCTTTCGCGGACTTCATTGTTTAAAATGTAGTATCATTACTATCCTTATTTAGTTTTTCTTGAAATGGCAACGTTATCCACAAAATATGTATTTAAATATCTCGTTTTACCGATGGCAACTAGTTGTAAAATTCTATACTCACTGAGGAGTTTGTGAAGATTTCCGTTGGGAAATAACTTTTGAATTAAATTGTTTTTAAGAGGTCTAACGTTTATTTTCTTCATTGTGTATCGTTAGATTGTGGCTAGTACTTATTTTCAGACATAGAATTATTACTGCCGTGGTGGTATTTGATGAGCATACAAATGCCAAACGCGTTTTAAAATAAACGACTTGGTGCAGTGATTAATATTTGGCGTCCGCTTACTAGAAAGCTGGGTTAGTATTTTGACTAACTCTTGATACGCTTTAACATTCATCGTGTAAAAATACGGGGAACCTATTAGGGTAAGAAACGGCGATTTCTCGCCATTTCTTTGAGACATCAATCTTTATTTATATATCAATAAGCGCTTTGAAGGTACATCCAACATAATATTTTACATGTAATCCCAACCTCACAGGAGGTTGTCGATAATCCTTATTTTTAGATGAATAATATACAAGGTTTTGGAAAAGCACAAAGAAATGGAACCTGCCTGCAATCGAACCGGAAAAGTAGTTGGAAACGTCAGTTTAAGAACACTTTTCCTTGATTCTAACCCAACTTCAAGGCAGAACATCGGTTTAAGAACAAGGAGAGGAACACCACAATTAAAGGGACAGTGGCTGCAAATGTACCTAAACAGCAGAGGGAAATTTTCGCTTAAGAACACTGTTGGAGGATCATACTTCGATCCCACGAAGGTAAATTTATAGGAGGGGACACTTCGCTTTGAAAGTTGGATAACGCCGTTGTTGCAAACAGATGGCGCTACGCAAACTGGGTAACTGCGCATCTCAGGTTGTTTATATTTCCATCGAGGTGAAGTAAATGGAGATCGTTGAATTATCAAAACTTCAAAAAATTAAATGCATAGATTTATGAGCGTGATATATAGTAATTACTGGTTTCAGACGTGTTTTAATTACATAATTGTCTTATAATACTATTTCGAAGTGAATATAGGCAATAGTTTCGAAGTGAAGTGATAGTATTATTTGTCAAATGCCAGTTGCATTGGCCGTTAGGCCATTAAACTCCTAAATATTATGTATGTCGTGTCTGTTATTATTTTACCCAAAAGATGTATTTTAAAAAATGTTAGTACGTAAGAAACGGACCCTGGCTGCATTCAATCCCAAACAATGGACAGAACCTGCAGTTTAAAAACATGGATACAGAATAATAATTCGAAACCTACTAGCAGACGAAATCAACGCTTAAGAACACTGTGATAGAAAGACACAACAAAAATTACACTACCTGCATTCGAACCCCACAAACAGAGGAAAACATCAATTAAAGAACACAGTTAAGTATAATACTAGACTATGGACATCCCCCCCCCCATTAGATCCAACCTTCAGACGGAACAATGGTATACGAAAACAGTTAACGAATAATACTACAACATGAAAACTTCCTGGATTCTAAGTAATTATCATGAATTACCGATGATTCTTACTGGCGATTTTAATGTTAATTTTCGCTCTCAAGAATCTCAGTCGTTAGTTGATTTTTTAAAAGAAAAATTTGATCTAACTATGAATACTTCTCGACTTCAATCAACAACGCGTTTCGGTACAACGATAGATGCTGTATCTTCAAGAAAATTAGCAAATTTAGAGAGTTAAATTTATGTTTCGTATTATAATTACCACAAACCTATAATTTCATACATAAAAATTATGATGACATTCAAGTTCCTATTTCCAATGAATAATATGAATATAACATTTATATAATCTTTGTAAAGTACAAGAATAATAAATATAATTTCATTATAATATGATATTTATTTTAAGTTTAATCATTTCAGTGATATGTGTCGTAAACGTCAAAGAAGTTTTACTTCAATCGCGCGTAAAGATTACACGCATACACATTTTTTTCTCTGATTGAAAATATTTTTAGCCATTTGTGGATACTTTTAACTTTGATTTGAGTCACATTTTCTCCGGCTGAATTGGCAACAGTGATCCGGTCGGGTAACAGCGACAAATCGGTGGAGGAACGAAACTTTTTTCGTACGCAAAAACGGAGCTTTTCGGACAGCCTGTACTTATCTGAGTGAGCCATGATTAAGGAATCGGATAATGAAAAGTATTTTAATCGTGTCCAAAATAATAATAAATTTAGATATTCAAATAGCGTGAATAATAATTGAAATGTCGACTGTGCGATAAAAAATAGGAACATATCAAAAATTAAGTGCTTTGCCTGTAATCTCTACGGCCATGTCGCTTCTCAATGTTTAAATAGAAAAAATATTTGCCAGATTTTTCGCCATGATTCTCGACAAAATAAAAATTTCAGCCACGTATCCATTTCAAAAATACCCAAAAGTAAGTGAATTTCTATAAATCTACCTGAAATTCTAATAAGGATGGAAAGAGATATTCAAATTAACGGCAAGAATGCAAGATGTTTGATCGATACTGGAAGCCAACTGAACCTTGTGAATTATGAAACATATAAAAATTGGCTCTCCAAAACTATTTTCTGGTGATGTAAAAATATCATGTATCGCCAAAGATGTAGTACAACCATTAGGTTTATTTTCCAACGGAATTGTGTATTGATAATATTACAATTTCTGCTAATGTTTACGTTATGAAAGATCTCGCGCATGAAATTGTTTTAGGAGTCAATGTAATCAACAAATTAAATTTATCTATCGATGAAGATGGATTAAAGGTATTAGGCAAGCGCGAAAATGTTTGGATCGGTTACATTAAAGTAGTGAAGGAATTTGTAACTGAATATAAAGAATCGCCTAGAATTAAGAATATTAAAAATAAAAACGCTTTCAAGTAAAAGAACTGCTGACGCATCAATATTCGCCTAATGAAACCGATTCAAACGAAAATACTTGTATAAAAACATCTAATATAAATCACGAGGTGTTAAATCAAGGTGTTAAATGAAAATAAAGTTTTTCTAGAGATCAAGCGGAAAGAATTTGAAAATGAAGGGTTACCAGAAAATAATTTTTTGATTAATCTATCCGAAGCTGTAAGCTCTGAAGAAATAGATTTAAGTCATTTAGTTAGATTATAATAGTCTAAGATCCAATATAAGAAATATATACCCTCATCTGTTATTTAATGATGATAAAGAACATATTCTAGATAGTATATCCATTGATACATCGCAAATAGGTTCCTAGCTGAATCGCGTACCGATGATGTCACATAATTAAATTTCTAATTAATTTCTTTCGATCAAATTCCCCTATCTGTTATTTATAAAAATCGATCATTAGTTGAGAGAATATGCTCCAACGAATTGAAAAAATATGGGTAACCCATATTTTTTCAATTCGTTGTCTGCCCAACTTCCCGTCTGCCCAACTATGGAGTTGCCAGTCATAAACAGGTGAGTAAACGTTGCTAATATACCCTCATCTGTTATTTAATCGAATTATATATCAAATGAAAGGTTATTTTATTCCCAATCTAACTGTATTAGGTTGCCTCATCAAAAAGTTGTCTGAATCCATGGTTGCCTAGATTTTAGATGCAAAAAATTCGAGCGCGGCGATGTTCAGAGAAGCGTCGCGCGCAACTCCATGCGACAGACAAATGCAGCGAGTTCTTCTTAAAGATTTTTGTGCTATGTAATCACATTTCATTGATAAAATACTGTATTCAAGTACGATTAAATCCTAAAAGCTATATCAAAATTTGCGCCCAATCTATGTAAATTCAATGTGGCTGCACGCAGTTGATGCTTGCTGCTCAAACTAAATCCTGAAGATTCTGGTTGGTTTTTGGATGGGTATTTGAAGCCTAAATGGTACGTAGGAGACCCAAGCCCCTTACAAGTTGAGGATATACTAAGAGAATCAAAACAAAAACAAAATAATGAAGAATTAGAATTCAATTTTGACATAGGCATTTCTGACGAGTGAGAATCAGAATAAGTATTTTGCATAAAAAACTTTTACTGAGATATTTTCCTATTGTTAATTTTATGTATAAATAAAAAAGGAAGGAAATCTGAAACACTTTCCTATTTTAAATACGCACTAAAGCTCTATATATTAAAAGCGTATCATAATTTATGCGTCGTCCCTATTTTTCTTCCTTATTCCTTTAAGTGGGAAAGTGCATCATTATTCATGAGTGTGCCGCATTTTTCTTCCTCGTTTCATAAAACCCATTTTTGGAATCGAAATCTATCTTAAAATCGTCTACTAAAACTATTTCACAGTCTTCAAGCATATTCTAAATATACTTCACCTTTATAAGTACTGTTTGGAATGTGCATCATAATCCATGAGTGCGCTGTGTTTGTCTTTCTTGTTCCATAAATTACTTTGGAGAGTTTAAATATATATTAAAATTGCCTACCAGAATTGTTTAACAATCTTCGCCAAGTATATTACAACAATATTTCTTCATTTTAAATATTTCTTTCAATGTGCAGCCATTTCCATGAGTGTGCCATGTTTGTATTTCTTGGATTAATTCCTACTTTAACGCTCCGACTCTCGCCTAGGTGGCCCTAATTAACCATATGCATGTACTATGACGATTTTTTTGTATTTATGTGGCAACCGTAATTTTGAATGAAAATGGCGATTTGGAACAACATATAAGTACAGCATTCCGTTACATTTCTATTTATTTTTGGTTGCCAATTAATTTAGTTTTAATAATTAAGTGCCTTCAAATTCCTTAACTGGTGCGTTTATTGCTAATTTCTTCACTTTAGTTTTCACCTTGTTCTCTTGAGATCGTTGAAATTTGTGCAAAACTCCTAGAGACCCATGACTACAAAACTTGCCAAAGTGCGGGGATCTTTTTAGGTTGGCGAGAGTGGGGGCATTAAAATAGGAATCAAGTCTTTCTAGTATCATAAAACTCATCTTTGGAATCAAAATCTATCTTAAAACCGCCAACTAAAACTATTTTAAAATATTCCCCAGGGTTTTTCTAACTTTACTCGAAATATCTACACTATTAAAATCTGTGCTCGTCTGTCTGTCATCTCGTCTCGTTACTGGAAGGCCAGAGACTTCTTGAACATTTTATCCCACTGACTGTTTTTAATGCTGTTTTATATTCTAATTTGTTTGTTTTATGTTCTTATGTTTTTATATGCTCTGTATTTGATCTCGTACTCGTCCCTGTAAAGCGTAGGATAATGCCCAAAATGCTGCTGCATTGGGAAAAAAAAATGCTGAGTCCCAGCCAGCCACGATACATCGAATCAACGTCGCCGTCGACGTAGTTTCGACGTAATCATCGACGTTAAAAATCCTTGGATATGTCCACCTGTTTGCCCGTCGAGCGCTGAACTTCTAGACGGCGTATTACCCGCGAGGGGTGACCGTGAGAGATAAAAATCTCGCTTAACTACGGCGCAAGAATGGAAAAGGGTGACAGCCAGCAAGAGAAGATCCCCGATATTGGTCGAACACTCGTCGCTATAACGGCAAAGGGAGACAGATTCTAGAATCGTTTATAAAATTCAGCTCATAGTGGTTGATTTTACGTTATACGTTGTCGAATTGCTCCAACAGGAGAGAAAACCAGCTTATATTCGTCTAATAGAAGTCGTTCTTTAAAGACTTCGCAGAATTTGTCGAATTCTGACCATTTATAAACGTAGTAATTATGCCGCAATTCAAGACATTCAGAGAATAGACACATAACATTTACATACGTCGTGAAGGAATGGAAATTCAAACTGTTCTGATCTTGTGAACTTTTGCCGTTTAAAAAGGAAACATTTTATATTTCTATATAATACATTTTAATTTTATTTTTTTAGCTAATAAAAAGTAATTTTTAATTAAATGTGCAGAAATTACAAGTTTTAAATTAACTTCTAGTCGTTTAGATGAAGTTGTAAAATATACATTCATAAAAAATTTGAACACAGAGAAAATACATTAAAGATAAATATAATCTTGATTTTTTAAATTTAATTGATCAGTAACTTGCATAAATTGCTTATGTCTCTATTTTACATTTTAAAGGGTTATTTTTCCCCCCGGTACATTTTATGAATTGTTTTTACTGTAGGTATATTCAATAAAAGGGGGGGGGACGCTGTTTAATTCAATGTTATAAACAATCTAAATATCTTCATATATTGGTGAAAGATGGTGAAAAAGTAACTTAAAAATTTAATAAAATATTAGTAAATTTAGTTAAGTAAGAAATACAGTTTAAAACGCAATTTTACTAACAGTAAATATAATTTACTTATTTTATATAAAAAAGGTTACTTTTTAACCAATATATGAAAATATTTAGATAGTTTATAAGAGTGGATTAAATAATTTTTTGCACCCTTTTATTAAAAATACCTAATACAGCCAAAACGATTAGTGAAATGTACCGGGGGATAAATGGAAACCCTTTAAAATGTAAAATAGTGATGTAAGTAGTGACGTAGTTGAATGTAAATAAGTTGTTCGTGCGAGTTACTTATGAGTTAAATTCAAAATCAAGATTATATTTTAACTTTAATATATTTTTGTATATGTTCAAACTTTTATGAATATAAATTTTATAACTTTATCTAAACGATTAGAAGTTAATTTAAAACTTGTTATTTCTGATCATCTAATTCAAAATTTCTTTTCATTAGCTAACCACTAGTAGTAAAATGTATTATATTTAGAAATATAAAGTGTTTCCTTTTAAACGGCATGTGCACCCGACAAGGAGTTTGAATTTCCATGCTTTCACGACGTATGTAAATGGTGTGTGACTGACATATTCTCTAAATGTCTGGAATTCCGGCATAATTACTACGTTTATAAACTGTCAGGATTCAACAAAATCGTCAAGGAACGACTTCTATTAGACGAATAAAACTGCTTTTTTATATCCATAGTTTATTATAGTTTTCCTGTAATAAAATACGAACAAGTTTTCTATTTACAAATCCCCCCCCCTCTCACCCTCCCACGAGAAAAGTTTTGTCTACTTCGTTACACAAACAGTTTTTTATTTATCCCTCTTAATTCTTTAATTTGTTAAATTTTACTACTCCAAATAGGTTTAAATTACATACAAAGTGCACACATATTAGTATACAATTTAAAAAGAAAAAAAGAATTACCTTTGAATAAAGTGCTTTAATCTGTTTCATTGTAAGTTATGTCATAATGCAATAATAAGTTTACTTTTCTTATAGTAAGTTTACATTAAGTAAATTCGTGCTTATAATGAGAAAAAATATTGCACATGCTTAAGGAAAACAGTTGATTTTATGCCAATTGTACCTGTATATTTCACTCTATAATACAAAAAGGAAGACTTATAATTAGCAATTAATAAGAAAATGAATCAAAGAAACAAAGCACATAAGTATTAGTTAAATAATTATTTAACTCACCTCCAAAATTTTCATGGCTAGAATTAAAATTTGTAGTTACCCCGATAAACTTTAATAACATCACCGGCCAACACAATTTACAGAGAGCCAGACAAACTTATTAATATGCCAAGCTAACGATAAATCGTGTTAGTATTGAACTTGAAAAATATTCCAAGAGATTCTTGAAAAATATCCACTTTTATAGTTAAAACTATGGGAATTTTACTCTTCTGTGTAGCGCAGCTGAGCTCAGCCATCGACTACGCGCTGAAAATGGAGCGAGTTCTGCCCTTGCATAAAAAACTGCGAAGTACGAGCCACGCGAACCACGCGAATACACACAAAAAAAAGAAAAAAAAAGCATCTGTTTTCTGAGAAAACGGTTGGGGTAGACATGTCAAAGGTCGTGAGAAAGGACCCCGTAAATTCTGTCTCCCCTGCACTGTTTATTCGACGTTCAACTGACTATTAACTAAGCTGAAAAAATTTCTGGATACTCTACTGTTTCTTCTTGGCTGGCTGGGGGGGGGGGGGGGTGTCTCTCAGACCGCCGAAGCCATGAGCGGAAAATCGTCGATCTATTGACGGAATATAAACCTCGTGAGGGTGACCAACCTCATTGTCGAAGATAGGCCGCCACCCAGACCAACATAGAATGGCTTCTTATAACGTCGAGAACACAATGTATGTTTGATCTCTTTTAAACGCTATTTTTTGCTGTAATTTTTCCTCGACCTATTTTCGACATTTCGACATCGGGAATACGTAATTTATACGTGTGTGCGCTCTCGTTACTGAGAGGCCAGAGATTTCTTGAACATTTTATCCCACTGACTGTTTTTAATGCTGTTTTATATTCTAATTTGTCTCGTACTCATCCCTGTAAAGCGTAGGATAATGTCCAAAACGCTGCTGCATTGAGAAAAAAAATGCTGAGTACTATGCTAAATCCCCATATCTTAATTCCGATTAGTTTACTAGAAAGTAGAATAATGAGTATAAACTGAAGCAATGAATCTTTAGCATTTCGAAAGTGAAAAGTTTCGTCAGCCAACCGTACAGTTCTCTCTTTTTTTTGATCGCCAGTGACACTGACGTGGTTTTTGTGTCGTCAAGTTGCAATCATCTCAGATTTGCACTCAGGACGTAAGCGTTTCGTCACGATTCACATAAATTTTCATTTTTGAGATTCCGCATTACTAGGTTTGATTCCATTTATACGTGTAAGGAAAATATTCTTTTTCTGTGCGGAGTACGGGTACGCAGCTAGTATTTATAAGAAATTGTCGCGTTTTCGCACCAAAGTTAGCGATCAATTATCCAAAATTGCAAATCTTGTGCGACTTTCACCATTTCATTAACACCCCCCCCCCTCTCCACGTTATTTGGCAAACACATCTGAAAATATCTTCACCGTGACAGTTCATATCTACGAAATTTGTCGACAAGATATCGCGTAGACAAAAATGCATAGATAAAATTCTCGTTCTGAGCGAAATAGCACCCTAGTGCTATAAAATGTTGGTGTCATTTTGTGATATTTTATTTTATCTGACTTTCATCAGTATTTAATCCACGCTTACACTATCGGAAAAATATTCTTTTGAAAGACGTACGTTTTGAGCAAAACACTTATTATTTCATAAATGTATAGTCGCTGATAAATAAATACGTGAGTGAAAAAAAATTGATATCGCTGTTAATATTTAATCACACTTGAACAGGCGCGTAGCCAGGAAAATTTTTCGGGGGGGGGGGGGGGGGATATGAACTTATATGTGTATAAATAGACGGAATTTCATCACTAATCCAAACATTTCGGGGGGGGGGTATATCGCGATATCCCCCCCTGGCTACGCCCCTGCACTTGAATACAGTATTTGATCAATGAAACTCGCTTATACTAGCGGAAAAATCTTTTTTTATAAATAACTCGCTGCATTTGCCTGTCCCATGGAGTTGCGACGTTTTTTGTTACTCTCATCGCCGCGCTGGAAATATTACATATAAAATCTAGGCAACCATGGATTCAGCCAACTTTTGATAAGGCAACCGAATAGGGTTGGATTAGAAATAAAATAACCTTTCATTTGATATATATTAACAGATGAGGGTATATTAACAACGTTTACTCACCTGTTTATGACTGGCAACTCCATAGTTGGGCAGAGAGGAAAGTAAGCAACCCATATTTTTTCAATTCGTTGGGGCATATATTCTCAACTAATGCTCGATTTTCATAAATAACAGATGGGGGAAGTTGATCGAAAAAAATCAATTAAAAATTTAATTATTTAACATCATCGGTACGCGATTCAGCTAGGCAACCTATTTGCGATGTATCAATGTATATATTATATAGCATATGCTCTTTATCATCATTAAATAACAGATGAGGTTATATATTTCTTACATCCAGGCCTCTCAGTCGGTCCTCTTTTTTTTAAATTCCTACCTCTATAAATAATAGAGTAAAATGTTCTGCTGCTTCAACAGTTGTTAAATGTTCTTTAAGATGTCAAGGTTTTGCCTACCAAACCATTAAAATACTGAGCTATGTAAATAAAACTTTGATGAAGGTAGGAATTTAACAAAAATAGGACCGACTGAGAGGCCTGTATATCGGATCTCGCACTATAAAGAAGAAATCAGGAAGTTGGTCACAGGTTACAAACCGAGAAAAACGAAGACTGCTGAGCTGAAGATGAGCATAATTTTAACTGACGATATACCTGTGAGCGAGCGTCCACGAAGATTTCCTTTGAAAGAACAGAAAATAATAGAAGATAAAATTCATCAATGGTTAAAGGATGGGATAATTAGACCTAGTTATTCTGATTATGCTGCACCAGTGGTGTTATGTCTAAAAAAATAGATAACTCGTATAGGTTGTGTGTAGATTACCGGAAATTAAATCGGAAGATCGTTAAAGACAGTTTCCCTTTGCCATTAATTGAAGACGTATTAGATTGGAGAAGTCGAAAGTTTTAACAACTTTAGATCAAAAAACGGTTTTTTTCTCGTCGAAATAGATGAGAAGAGCAGAAAATATACTGCATTTGTTACACATAATGGGGAATATGAATTTTTAAAATGTCCTTTCGGGTTAAGCACATCACCAATTTAATTTCAACGATTCATAGATAGAGTTTTCAAGGAGTTGCTGCATGATAATACTATTGTTATTCATGGATGACATAATCATTCCATCCCAAGATGAAGAGGAAGGAATTGAAAAGTTAAAGAGAGTGTTGACTGTTGCCTCTGAATACCGGTTGGACATCAAATTTAAAAAGTGCCAGTTTTTAAAAAGAAAAGTTGAATTTCTCGGTTATGTCGCAGAAGACGTAACGATACAACCTTCACCCAATAAGTCATTAGACGTTCAAATATTTCCTCAACCTAAATCAATTAAGCAAGTTCAGTCATTTTTAGGGTTAACTGGATAACTTCGCAAGTTTATACCCAATTATGCCCAGATAGCCAGACCATTGAATTATCTACTACGAAAAGGCTCCACATTTAAGTTTGGTCATGAACAAGAAGAAGCATTTAATAAATTGAAAGAAATATTGTCCCAAAAGCCAGTATTACATTTGTTCAAACAAGGATCTCCGTTAGAATTGCACACTGACGCAAGCTGCCATAGTTTTGGTGCCGTATTACTACAGAAAGGAGATGATGAAAAATTTCAACCTATACAATATATCAGTAAGAAGACAACTCTGCAACAAGAAAAGTATTACAGTTATGAATTACAAGTACTCGCAATAATCGAAGCAAAAAAAAGAGTTCAGGAACTATATGTTAGGTTCAAATTTCAAGATCATTACTGATTGTCAGAACGTTTTCAGAAAACGTTGAACAAAAAGGAATTAGCGACAAGGTTGCCATGTAAGTTTTATTCCTAGAAGACTTTGTTATGAAATCGAACATCGAACAGCTGATCGAATGAAACATGTGGATGCATTGAGTCGAAACACTGTTCTGATCATCACTAGATCTTTAGATGGGGTAACAGCCAGAATTATCACTTCATAAGCGCAGGATGAACATATAAAAACAATA
The DNA here is from genome assembly GCA_038373885.1 of Cheiracanthium punctorium. Taxonomy (NCBI): domain Eukaryota; kingdom Metazoa; phylum Arthropoda; class Arachnida; order Araneae; family Cheiracanthiidae; genus Cheiracanthium; species Cheiracanthium punctorium. The sequence goes on along the minus strand of JAWZYV010012973.1, from coordinate 194,831 downwards.
AAAACCTTGGTTGACAAGGGAAAAGAAAACGGTTACTTCCTTAAAAATAATGCGTCATACAAGTGGGAAAATGGAAGAGAATTGCTAGTAGTACCTGAAGAAATGCAAAATGAAATCATTGAAAAAATGCATAACAGAGGGGACTTTGCTGTCTCCAAAACAGAAGAATTAGTAAAGCAAGAGTTCAATATTCCAAAATTGAGAAAACAAGTCGAGACGGTAATAGCAAACTGTATTGACTGCATTTTACACAATAGACAACGAGGTAAAGCCGAAGGATTTTTGAATCCAATTCCAAAAGAAAACATGCCCTTAAGCACCTACCATATTGATCACATTGGCCCATTGCCATCTACGGACAAAAGATACCAGTATATTTTTACAGTAACAGGTGCTTTCACGAAGTTTACGTGATTTTATTCTGTTTGCGTCAGCCAAAGAAGTGATAGACAAACTGAAACTACAAGTAGTGTTCGGTAATCCTACAAGAATAATATCACACAGGGGGTCTGCATTCACATCTAAAGAATTTGAAGAATATTGTGCAGAGCAAAGTATTGAGCATATAAAGATAACGACCGGATTGCCTAGGCGGAACGGACAGATCGAAAGAACGCATGCCATCTTGATTCCAGTACTGTCAAAATTCTCTAAAGAAGACAGCTCAAAAAGATACAAGTACGTAGCCGCCACACAGAGAATTATCAATAGTTCTACCAAAAGAAGTACGAAATTCATTCCTTTTGAATTATTGATAGGAATTAAAATGAAAGATAAGAATAACTTGAGAATTAAGGAGGTATTAGAAGATGAATATATGAACTACATGATGAAAGAACGAGAAGATATGTGAGAAGAAGCGAGGAAAAACATTATGATAATTCAAGAAGAAAATAAGAAACAATTTAATAAGTGTAGAAAGGAATCAAAGAAGTATGAAGTTGATGATATAGTCGCAATCAAAAGAACCTAATTGGGTTCAGGCTTAGAGCTGAAAGAAAATTATCACGGACCTTATACAGTATCGGTTGTAAAGCCAAACGATCGCTACGAAGTAGAAAAAGTAGGAAATCCCGAAGGTCCAAATAAAACATCCAGTGCTGCAGAATATATGAAGACTTGGGGAAAATGACTTAAGTTTCAGTCGAGGACGACAGAACTATCAGGACAGCCGATCTGTGGGATCAGGTTAGTCACTGACTCCAATAAACTCACTGGTTTTATTTAAAACGAGACATTTCATGATCTAAACATGCATTGCACAAAGTTTCACGCACAAAAATTATTAACTACGTGAAAATATAAAAAGTTAGTGGATTGTTCTATTGATTTTGAGTGTGTGAATAGCATAAGCGCTGTATTAGCCAAAAGGGCTTATTTGATGATTAAAAAGTACTTTTTTATTAGCTTGTTTATTTATTTGACTATAAACTGTTCTCAGCTTCCTACATATATAGATACATTATTTTAATAACATACGGGAATACACACATGCACATAAATAGAAACAATAACTTACCTACTGTATTCCGCACGATAACGTTTTAAAAAATATATAGCAAAACCTATATACTTATATCAAAGTAACCCTAAATATTACCTTTATTCTGTAAACATGAAGTTTTCAAATCATCTAATATCTATATATATAATACGCTATTGGATGCCGACCGAAAGTGGTCCGATTTTAGACCACTTTTAACATGGGACAGCTTGATCAACATGTGACAACTTGAATGAAAACATTTTTTGAATATACGCTAACGTACGCGGTAGCAAAATCGACGATATTGAAATCGACAGTATTGATACACTGCTTAATGGCAACAGCTAAATTTATTATGGTTTTATGTTAATTTCACGAAGGTAAATGTATAGGAGGGGACACTTCTCTTAGAAAGTTGGATAACGCTGTTGTTGCAAACAGATGGCGCTACGCACACTGGGTAACTGCGCATCCAGGTTGTTTATTTTTCCATCGAGGGGAAGTAAATGGAGATCGTTGACTTATCGGAACTTCAAAAAAATATGAAATACATAGACTTCTGAACGTGATCCTACCTTTTTAATATTATAAATGCGAAAGTGAGTTGTTTTTTTGTTTGTTTATGACGCTTTCACACCTAAACCGCTGAATCGATTAGGATGCATTTTGGTTTTGATATAGAGGGGACCCTGGAATTGGTTATAGGCTAATTAGAATTTTAGATTTTTAATTACTTTTTTAATTATTAATTAAAAACCGTTTTTACATTGCCATGGTTGGCGAGTTTCGCAAGTATCAAATGATTCATGTTTTGAGCTAACAAGAATGCTATCACTTCAATAAATAAGCGCGCGTGCATCTGAAAAACATTAAATACCACGGAAATTAAGCCAGTTTTATGCCAAATCTATCTATCTGTAATAATAAAAATGAATGTTCTCCAGACAAATCTACAGAAAGCAGAGCTTTGAAAATTTGATCATGATTGAGCCCATAACGGTAAAATCATGCAAGACGGTGTCCCTCATGTAAACACGGCGATAGCCGCTGGAGCTTGGCGATCGCCAAGTGCGAGCGCTACAGACCTTGGCGCCAAGCTCCAGCCATGGCGCCAAGCCTCCCTGGCGACCGCCAAGCTCCAACGGCTATCGCCGTCTTGTGACGAATGAACACTAGTATATACCACTAAAATTTTACAAAGAAACACAAATTCTAAGTAAATGACACTATATAAAACAGTCAAATCCACAACAAAACATTAGAAAAAGTACAATTAAAGAAGCACTTACCTCACTTTTCCCCCCATTCTATATTCCACACATCCATACTAACTAAGAAATTCCCCGAGACGCTCACTAACTTACGATAAAGGGTCCGTAAAACGGAATCAAAAACACAAAGAAAATCCAACACAAACTTATTCGACTCAGAATCAAAGAACACCAAACTTCAATCTTCATGCAATTAACAATAAATGAAAATTCTATACTTCAAATGCACCGCATTTAATTATCAGAATTACCACTCAGATTCTGATTAAAAAAAAAAAAACGATTTTCCAGACCAACATGTGATAAAAAATCCAGACGATTTTCAAGTTTATGACGTCAGCTTTTCATATGTTATCCAAGGGTGGAACCAGAAACTCTTTCGGATGGGGGCGCAAATAGTGAATATTCATTTTATCTAGTATGAAGCCTGCTAAATATTGTAAAAGCCCCATTTATGTAGTGTAAAAAAATTTTTCTCGGAGGGCGCTTGAGCCACTCTGCGTGACCCCAAAAAAAACATCAGTGGGTCCGGCCACCGCCTCAAAAGGGCCCCCTCGAAAATATGATAACGCGGGCCCCTCTGCGAGACCCAAAAAAAACATCAGTGTGTCCGGGCGGGCTCTTCTGCGAGACCCAAAAAAAACATCAGTGTGTCCGGGCGGGCCCCTCTGCGAGACCCAAAAAAAACATCAGTGGGTCCGGCCACCGCCTCAAAAGAGCCCCCTCGAAGATATGCTAACGCGGGCCCCTCTGCGAGACCCCCAAAAAAACATCAGTGGGTCCGGCCACCGCCTCAAGGGGGCCTCCTCGAAAATATGCTAACGCGGGCCCCTCTGCGAGATCCAAAAAAAACATCAGTGGGTCCGGCCACCGCCTCAAAAGGGCCCCCTCGAAAATATGCTAACGCGGGCCCCTCTGCGAGACCCAAAAAAAAACATTAGTACAAGTTGAAGCAAATTAGAATAGTAGACGAAACAGGAAAAAACGAAAAATAACAATAACGCATGCGCAAAACGCAAATTAACAGCTTAATGACGTCAAATTGAGCAGGCGAATTCGTTACATTCATCGATACATACATTCGAAAATATGCTAACGCGGGCCCCTCTGCGAGACCGAAAAAAAACATTAGTACAAGTTGAAGCAAATTGGAATAGTAGACGAAAGAACAGGAAAAAACGAAAAATAACAATAACCCATGCGCAAAACGCAAATTAACAGCTTAGTGACGTCAAATTGAGCAAGCGAATTCGTTACATTCATCTGCTTACGTCACACATACACAGTAGCTAGATTAAAAAACAACTATTACGCATGCCCGAAAGTGCAAGAAATTTCGCATCTTTCAATAGTTCTAAATTATCCAATTTACAATATTTGACTCATTATCATTCCTCCAAAAAAAAAAAAAAAATCGTCGCCAAGCTCTACACATTTCTTTATGGTTACCAGTCAAACTACCATCGGCAGGGTACTTTACTAACGTTGAACATCGCTCACGATGTCGCCAGAACCAAGGGGCACCGGATACGGAACATAGGCCCCCATAACTTCGGTAAAGTGCACCTGAGGCTCAAAATTTTGAAATTTTAACTAGTTTTCAAACTATTAATTAAAAGCCGTTTTATCGCCCGCACAAAATGATTTATGCTTTTGAAATAAAGCGGAAATTCTATTTGCAAAATCACATGCATTTGAAAAACATGGAAATTATGTTGATTTTACGCCAAATTAAAACGCATAAGTAAAGAAAAGGGTACTTACGTATTATCCCGGCGGTCCGCCAAGACAAGCGATTTTTTGCCGAAATAAATGCCGGGCACAGGAAATTATTTATGGTTTTGAATACGATTGGCAACAGTTTGGCAACCCATTTGACGATAAAACAGTTTGGCGGGAATGACCGCTGGGATAATACATAAGTACCAAGAAAAATCCAGATGTGTTTCTTAAAGTTCATAAATTTCAAAATCCTACCAATAATATAAATGTATACGTTTGTGTGTTTGGATGTTTTTGACTGAATCACACAAAAATGGTTGAACGGATTTGAAAAAATTTGTAATGAAAATAGATTATGCCCTGGATTAACATACAGGCAGCCTTTCAAGCATATAGCATAAATAATTCTTTTACAAAGACACTCAAAATAATTCTAATGCATTGCGCTCTATGGAAATTTTGTAGCTACTAAACCGATTCTAAAACTTTTTTCACTGATTAAAAGTTAAATTATTCCAGAGTATCATTGTTTGTTTTTGGATTAAGACTGATTGACTGCACTAGGGTCCTAGGCCTATATGGAAAATTCCTCTGTGGGGGGATTTTCTAAGGGATCCTAGCCCGTATTTATGCGAGGTTTTTTAGAAAACCACGGAAAACTGGGAGCGGCTAGGTCGACAGGCGCGACCAGGATTTGAATCTGGCACCTCCCCCCTTGCAGTTTTGAGAGCAGAACTTCTTAGACACCGGTGGCATCCTAAGTGTTATAGGCTACCTTTAATGCATATATCACAGATAGTTCTTTTACAGGGATGCTAATAAGAATTACATTACGCTCTATGTGCATCTCTGTAAGTACTGAACCGATTCCTAAACCTTTTTTTAGAACTGATTGTAAGCTACCCTATTCTTGAGTATTATAGGCTAAAATTCATGCATGTAGCATAAATAGTTCCTTTACAGGAACACTCAAAATAATTCTAATACATTACGCTCTCTGGGTATCTCTGTAACTACAGAACCGATTCTCAAACTTTTTCACTATTAGAAAGCTGCTCTACTCCTGATTAACATAGACTAAAGTTCATGCATATAGCATAAATATTTCTTTTACAAAACAGTTCGCAAATATTGTCATAACTGTCTCTATTCGCCAAATGCCTGAAAAAAATCTAAATTTAGTAATTCTGTGCATATTCTCTTATTTTAAATGAAGTATACTAACATGCATTATACTTCATTTGAAACAAGTAAAAAGCAAATAATATTTAAATGCAGTTCCTTTTGTCGCAACAATATTTGTTATTCACACATGCTACATTTCTGTCGGAACCTAATTCTAAAGCCGACGCGGACGAGGTCGCGGGTAGCAGCTAGTATAAAATAATTTCTGGCTTGAGGTGTGTTTTAATTACCTAATTGTCTTGGAATACTATTTCGTAATTAATATAGGCAATAATTTCGAAGCGAAGTAACATTATGTATGTAATGTCGTGTTATTATTTTGCCCAAAAGCTGTATTTTACGAAATAGTAGTAAATTTAGAAGAATGTTGTATGTGTGAATGCAATATTTAAAATGTGTTTATTTATAATGATGATCATACTCAAACAAGCAGTATTTACATTTATTTCATGCTGTGACAAATTTTAACACAGCTTTAAATTGCCGCTAAAGAACTCATGTTAAAATGTTAAATTCATGTTACATTAAGAACCCCGCACCATTTTCTAATGTAAATATATACCGCGGCAGACGAAAACTTTCTTTTCTGTGAGCCACGATATACACACTCGTTCACAGATATAAACTCAATATTTTAATAATCTTAAGATAGAACATTTTTTATTCATTTGTTACTAAGGCAACCATGTAAGCAAAAGCGAAAGAAATATTTTAAATTTAGTGCGCGCGTTAATAATCTCGTTCACATGCTAGGTCGGAAAATTAAAAACAAGTAAAATTAGTTATCAATCAGCGCGGGAAATGGTTTATTCTTTTGCCGGTAGGATCGCTGCACGTCACTAGATTTCCGATGTTTACATAATTGAATCTTATTTGGGGTACCAAAAGTTTAACATTACAGCTATGGAGAGTGTCCACTACTATAGTATATTTCCGTGCTGTAAACCAAATAAGCAAACGATTTCTATAATGCCACTGATTCCAAGATAAAAAAAATGTGAATTTTACGAATATCCTGAAGACACATTTCGGCAGCGCCCTCTATTGGTCGTTTGTAAAAACATAAAAGCCAACCCTCGTATAACACGGAACGTATCTACCGTGTTATAGGGGGGAGGGGGTCTACTGTACTTTCTGAATTTGTTTCACGACTCTTTGCTTATCTTTAATCACTTAACCCTTAATAAGGAGAGCTAATGTGCAGACAGTCGAAAGTACTTGGGATTTTTCTGGCCCATTTTTTAGGATCAATTCATATATTTTTCCTCTACTGTAATATCCCACGTGAAAATTGGTGAAACAAGTATTAAACAAACATAGAAATTTTGACAAACGTTTTTAAGTCCCTTGATTCCTTTCTCATCCACGCTAAGACTATGGTAGAGTCCGTCCAATAGAAGATTCGTTTAATGTCCATTTTTAATGCATTTTGTGCTTTGTGCATTAATTTGGTAAGAAGCACTGCACTACACAGCTCTAATCGAGGTATTGTTACTTGCTTAATCGGCGACACACTAGATTTACTTGTGACTAACTTCACTTTCACTTCACCATCACCACCATTTCAATATTAGACATAGAATAACAGTAATAGATAGTCTTGAATTTGATATCGAAGATAATGAATACTTAAAAATTTACACTGACGGATCAAGAATGGACAATGGGACTGCATTCGCTTTTACAGCCACCAACCAAGACAATAACACAGTTTTTGAGTACAACGAAAGAATTAATATATATAATAGCATATATCAAGCTGAACAACTGGCCATACTTACTGCGGCGGAATGGGCAATAAAGAATAAATTTACTAAAATAAAAATTTACACAGATAGCAGATCCAAGGTTGAAAAAATTAAATCCCTGTACTCCAACACCGAAATATTGATTGACTTATATAAATTACTTGAAATACATAAATCAGTAGAGATTAAAATAATCTGGATTAAAGCACATGGCCACAGGGGAAATGAAAGAGCTGATTTCCTGGCAAACCAACCATTACTGGAGGACCACCGGTTAAGTAATAGAGTGGTGTCACTACCTAGATCAAAAATAGTATACATAATTAATAAAACCATAAAAAATAAATGGCAAATATGGTGGAACGAGAGTGAAACCGGCAGATATACTTACAACTTCTTACTACATATACAAAATAATTATAATATCAATAATATAGTAGCCACTAAATTTATAACGGGTGGGGGCAGTTTCCCAAAATATTTAAAAAGAATCAATTATAGAACAACGGATGACTGTGGTCAGACAGGGGATCCCCTGCATTATATCTTTGGGGACTGCCCCCTAAAGCCTAATAAAATAAGAAGAAATAACTCAATAGATCCATATAAAAATTTTATGCAAATTATCCAATTGCCAAACATAATGAATCTAATAAAAGTAAATTATAATAAGCTTATAGAACACTATAGCACAATTAAATTTAAATATCATTGATCTGCCATTCTCCTGTGGTACAATAAGTATATATATATATATATATATATGTATATATATGTGTGTAAGTGTATATGTGTGTATATGTATGTTTTATCATGTGTATATGTGTGCATATGTATGTTTTATCATGTCATGTGTGATATCATGTCTGTAATTTACGATTGTACTAATATTGTTTACTGTCTGCCGTTGGGGTTCTGCGAGCCCCAGCGGCATAGTATGTAAAAATAAGCGATAAATGAATAAATTCTTCCCTGGAGGGATTTTATGCCGTAAACCTTCGGGTCGGCCCCTCCAGTGGGTGTCTCACACCTCTCACTTCACCATCTGGAGTGACGGATCTTGCGTATATCGCAGCACCGTATGCCTTCTCGGAGGCATCCGCGAAACCGTGGAGTTCAATCACTGCAGCATTTTCTATCACTATACATCGTTCAATGTTGATATTATTTACACTCATTAAGGATCTCACAAATTCTTTCCATTCGCCAGCTTCTTTTTCAGAGAGGTTTTCACTCCAATCAATTCTTTTCATCCACAATTGTTGCATGAAAATTTTTGCTTTTGTAATAACTGGATCGAGTAATCCAAGAGGATCAAAAAGTCGGGCGATTATGGATAGGACTGATCTTTTGGCCGATCATTTTTTTCCATTTCTACCGAACTTTTTTTCATTTTTAATTTCATCCGAACATGAAAAGTCATACTCATTTTCTGTGGTTCGGATTAGCTCGGAAGTACTCCCACACCACTTAGGTAATGCCATGTGCGCAGTTTTAAGAATCTCAATTAGTTGATGTTGCAAAATTTTAGCTGCCTCTAATGTGTTTTCTCCACTTAAAATGTCATCCATGTAGAGGTCATTACACAGTACTTGTGCTGCAATAGGAAAATTCTTTCCCTCGTCTATGGAAATTTGTTTTAAAGTTCGCATTGCCAAATAGGGTGCCGAAACTGTTCCATAATTTACGGTATTGAGTTGATACACCTTAACGGGCTCATTGACATCCTCTTTCCACAAAATTCTTTGGAGATGTCTTTGACTTTCGTCTATATTAATCATTCGGTACATTTGGCGAATATCAGCTGTAAAAGCAAAGATATGTTTTCGGAATCGCACTAACAAACTAAACAAGTCGTCTTGTATGACTCCACCATTATATTGGATGGAATTTAGTGATTTTCCACTACATGTTAAGGTCGATGCATTAAATCTGTTCTCAGTTTAGTTGTACTTTTATGAGGTCTATATATGCCATGGTGAGGCATATAATATGTCACCTCCGGTTCCACAGTTTCTTTAACTTCAGCCATGTGACCCAAGTCCTTGTATTCTTTTAAGAATTCGCGATACAATTTTAGGCACTCCTGGTCTTCAGACAATCGGGTCCACAGCGATTCAAGTCGCTTAAGAGCAATGTCTCTCGAGTTCCCTAAACATGACCAATGCTTTTTAAATGGCATGGAGACCGTATATTTCCCTGTTTTATCTCTCTTATGAGTTCGCGCATAATATTCCTCACACAATGATGCCTCGCTATTCTTTTTAGATACGAATGCTACATTTTCTACTTCCCAGAATCTCTCTAAAGTTTTATTTAAAGCTCTCTAAAGTTCTTCCTCTACAATTAACCCACAGTATAATTTTGCACCCCTCGATTCATCTAAAATTCCGCTCGCCACATATCCAAAGACCGTATTTTGTAAAACCAAATGACATCCCTGCAAATATATTTGTCCAGATAGCATTAGCTCATAAAAAATCTCCGCGGATAACAAAATATCAATCCTACTCGGAACGTAAAATGTTTCATCTGCTAAATTAATCCTCTCAGGAATATTTATATCCACCTTAGTTAATTTGAAGGCGTATAATCAATTATTTTATTTACTACAAGCATTGTTAATTGTCTCTCGTAACTCCTATCTTTATTTGCAATACACGTTTTGAACCAGCACCTTATGGTCCTGGTTGATTCATCCAAACAGGAAATTTCTACATTTATTTTTTCGCTTTTCAGCTGCAATCTATCTAAACAATTTTGAGTGATAGGAGACCTGTGACCCCGAGTCTAATAAACACGGAACTTTCTGCCAGTTAGAATTCCTATCTCTTATGTAGCACCGTACTGCTACGTACTTCTTGATTGAATTGTCTGTATCCCTTCGGTGTGGCTGGCTTCAGCCATAAGCACTGCGCCGAGCAATGACTCATTTTTCGCTCCTAATGTGCGCTGCTTAATTTCCTTGGCAGGTGTCTGATTTCCAACGCTCGTCTCTCTTGTTTCTCTGGATATGTGCGAAAGACGGTTATGTGGTTTGTTACAAAAACAATTCTTACCGCGACATTTTGATGCAAAGCAGCCTTGGTCTAAACACTTAAAGCATAAATTATTTGCCTTCACGACCTCTAACCTTTCATTAACAGATAGGTTTTTAAATTTCGGACACAAATATAATGCATGATTATTTGAACACAGAAAACATTTAGAATTTTTTACCTCAGATAAAAACACACTAGACCCTTCCTTATTATTGAAAAGAGACTCTCGCGACTTATGCACATTATTTACATCAGTTTTCGTTTTTACTCTTCTGGACTGTAAAATGTCGCATTCTCTGACCAATTCGTGCGGTTTGAAAAATGATTCCCCTAGTTTGCAACTAATATGTGTCGTTAATTCGCGGTCAAGAGAATTAAACAATCTACCCGAAACAATTAATTCACAAAGCGATTTAAAATCACTAACCTTTCGTAGTTCGCAATAGTACTCAAATGACGCACTTAAGCGCGAAGCAAATTGTGTATAATTTTCATTGGGCAATTTTTGTGTTTTATTAAAACTGTTTATGCATTCTCGTGGCGTAGGTTGAAATTCTCTTAAAATTATATCTTTAAGTTTTTCATAATTGCTCATATTCTCTTCCGATACATAAACCATTAAGTTTCTTGCTTTTTCTCCTAGAATATTTAAGAGGATATCCGGTTTTAACTCTTTCGATACATTTTTTGTTTTAAACGCTTTCTCGAGCGAATTAAAAAAATAAATTAAACGACTCTGGTCTAGTGGGTACGGGAATGGTTAAGGTCTTAATGCTTTTAATTAAATTCTCTAGATCATTAATTGATGATTCTTGCACACTGGATACTTCCGATTTAGATTGATTTTGAAATGACTCCTTCCTAATATTAGCTAATGCTATCTCCTTATCCAACTGCGCAAGCTTAAGCCGCTCCATCTCTAATTTAAATTCATTATTTAACCTTTCCCTTTCTAACTCATCGAACTTGTTTTTCTTTTCTTCCAAGATCCCTTGGGTTATTTTTATAAATATCACTAGTCTAAATTAAAAGCTTCAAGTCCACTACTTTAGCGCCCTCCGGAACATTTAAACCCAATTCTTCAGCCGCGAGTTTAAGATCATCTTTCCTAAGTTTTTGCAATAGAGCCATTTTCGGAAGAAATATTAATTATCAAGGGAAATTGCTCTCACCGTTAAACACGAAATTACTCTCAAATCTAATAACGAATTACTAAATTTAACTCAAGAGGACAAAAGCTCTTACCTCTATTTTGGGACCGATGTCACACGAGACCAGGAACACATTTCTCAATTACTCGACACTAAAGCTATAGTACTCTCCGGCTAACTAGGACCATGTTTTGGCCCTGTCGAAAGCTCGTTGTTTTATGTGTGCTCTTTTTATACTCAAAAAAAAAAATAACTCAAATGGACTGTATACATTTATTTTCTCCGTGAGGCATGCTCACTCCTTCGCACACACGCTCTCACAACTCTCATACAAAAGTTTTCATCGCTACACCTGCGCTGGTTACAACAGCGCCCTCTTTACACACTGGCCAGGCGTATCTCTCAACACATGGACCACGTGGTACATTGAATCCAAACTCTCCATGCATGAGGGATTCAAATGCCTGCTGCAAACAGTATCCTAATGAAAACATTGACAGAACTAAAGAAAAGGTTAATGGGTATCCTGTTTATAGAAGAAGGGTCATAGAACCAGTGAAAGTTGGTCGGTATGATATCGATAATCGATGGGTTGTACCCAGTGGCGGATCCACAGGGGGGGGGGGCTCTGGGGGCTCAAGCCCCCCACTCAGAGCTAGAAATATACTATCGATTAGGGAAATTAAAACATTTGTAAATTTTCACATGAACTGAAATTTTAAAAAGTAGCACTGTATATACAGTTGACTCTCTCTTTAACGACGATCTCTCTCCAAAGACGATATTTCAAAGTCCCAGCAACTCCAACGTAAAAAATTTCTATTCAAAGACGACATCGTTTTTGTTTAACAACGATTTTTTTTTTCATCTTACGCTACAGGAACAGTGGAAATTTTTTTTAAGATTGGGAAAAAAAGTGTCGGAGAATGTCAAAAGTGCAATTCGTAAGACAATCTCAACTACCTGAGTGTATTCTCAAAGGTCTTTTGAAAGCAGCACAAAAATTTATTTCGGTCCAAATCCAAACAGCCGAAAAGTCAATGTGGCCGATTGGAAGAGTTTGCCAAGGCACTTCTGCATGCAAATGCTTGCATGAAGCCAGAGCATCTAACATTCTAATTTCTGGACCCCACCATGGCCGAGTGGATAAGACACTAGACATAATAGACGGCTGAAGTGTGAAGGTCCCGCGTTTGGGCCTACCGCACGGCTGTCGATCTAACTATCTGGAGTTTTTCCGGATTTAAAGTGGATACGCGTTAGAACCTCTGAAAAAATCCTCCGACGAAGGCAACCGCCCCAGAATGCATTCTAGTATAGGCTTGCCACATAATAACACATAACTCCAATTCCTGGCGGCCCTACGAGTTGCTGGGCGCATAGCTCTCGCAACTGGGAGAAGAAAAGTGCCTGGTTCAAACTCAGGTCGCGTCCGTCAATCTAGCCGTTTGGAGTCTTAACGCAGTTTTCTCCGAAACTTCTCATAAATACGGATTAAGACGCCTTAGAAAAACCCCTACGTAGGGCACCCCGTACTCGGCCTAGATCCCTCATCTAGATAATTGTTCGTATTGCCAAAATAAAATAAAATCAAGGAATTAGTGCAGTGCTGTTATTCTGGCAGAAAAATTTGGAATGCAAAATTTTCAGGCGTCGGCTGGTTAGCTAGAAAAATTCATAAAATGGAAGCTGCATTTCACATTTGAGAAAATCTGGAAGAAAGAATAACGGGAAGGCGAAAAACAACACAACTGACTCATTTTGATTTTCTTGAAACCTCATTTTATTGTATTGCTTGTTTGTACTACCTTTTTTAAGATAACTTAAAACAATTTTTTGTGGATAATAAAATAATATAATGATAATAAAAGTTACATCTTTAAACACGCCAATATATCAAGAAAAAAATTCACAGTCCTAAGAATGTAAAGTGTAAAGGGTTGGTGTTGGTGCTTTAGGATTACGGCCAATTATCTGCACATGGAATCTAAGCCGATGGCTGGGGTGCACTTCGTGGAAGTCTTTCTAAGGGCTTTTAATCCTTATTTACTCTAATTTCGGAGGAAAGCACGGAAAACTCCGAACAGTTAGGTCTGAGGACGCGAACTGGTTTTGAACCAGGCACCTTCTAAAGTGGAAAGGGAAATGTTATTCTTTTACAAATTCTGTTTATGGAAGATCTCTATTTAAGGACGATTTTTCATATTTTCACGGTTCCTTGAAAGTCGTTAAACAGAGAGCCAACTATATATATATATATATATGTGTGTGTGTGTGTGTGTGTGTGTGTGGTGTGTGTGTGACCAAGAATATTTACACCAATACTTATTGAATCCTTGTGTACTAAATAACATAATTTCTCTATTTACAAAAATGATAAAGCTTTTATTTTTAAAAAGAAGGAGGGGCAAATTGTATTGACTCGCTATCGCCACAGTGGCTGGAGCACAGTTCCCAGTTTTATTTGTACAGTGGAACCTGTCTAATGGGACTACCTGGGAAGAACAAAACTGGTCACCTTATAAAGACGGTCACTTTACAAAGGTGGTAAAGTGTGATGGTTGTAAAGCGATATTGCATTAAAGTTGTCGCTATAGACAGACGATCTCTTTACCAAGATGGTCTCCACCGTATTTGCATGGACGACGGCATCCTGATACGGGGGAAAAATCTTCCGTTGCTCTCTCCATTTTATAGGGGACGGAGTTTGCGGTTTAGTGCAGAAATATTTTATCGGTAAACCCCGAATTGTCATTAAAAAGTCGTAAAATTCGCGACGAGAATGCCCTCTTACACACTGCAGTCACGTTAGACGCAGCGGCAATCAGCATCGGCCTTAAGTGATGCCGAAGCATAGACGAACAATCCAACCCTCCGCAATTTGTACAGCTTTCATTCTTTCAACTGCTCTCATAAGTTGTCCACACCACCCAGACGTATGGGTACAAATCCTCATTATAAAAGTAAAACATATTCTAAGATATCAGACAAAGCGAGTACCTGGCAATGTATAGCTGGTCTGGTTTTAAAAAAGAAAGCTCAAATTAATTGCAAGCAATAGCGATAATAGTTGTAAATAGCAATTGAGGTTGGTTTACTACAGTCCTCACAGAAAAGGATGGGAATTACTTAATCTGGAAAACTTAATGCCATCCTAAAATGCGAAAATGTATGCTGTGAACACTGTATATTGCACGATGGCTGTGAAATGGGTTCAATAATGCATTCAGCAATTATACTCTGTACACACTAAAATGTTAATGGGTAGGACCCGCGAACAACAACATGAATAAAGGTCGTTGCTGATTAGCCACGTCTTGTCGTCACTACAGGGGTTAAGGCGACATTTTTCTGGCGAAATTTACGACTTTTAATGACCAGTCGGGATCTACCAACAAAAGATTAATGTGTTAAACTGAAAACCCTGTCCCCCCACACAATGGAGAGAGCAACGGAACATTTTTTTCCCGTATCAGTCCCGTCGTCCATTGAAACGCATAAAACACGTGGCTTATGAGCATCGGCCTTAACTTGATCGGTATAGGGCGCACGATAGCTCTGCCCCCCCCCCCTTCCGAGTTTTCTTTCGACGGTTCTTGCAGCAGACAACATACTTATTTAGTTGTGATATACCATGTCTAATTATGCACTGGGAGAAAAAGTATTGGGAAATCAATGTATCATCCTAATGAAAAACGGAGCCCCCCCAGATGGTTTCTCTGGATCCGCCCTTGGTTGTACCATACAATCCTTGGCTATTGAAGAAATTCAATGCCCATATTAATGTCGAAGTATGTGCTGCAATAAGGAGTCTAAAATATTTGTACAAATATGTATATAAAGGGCATGATGCTGCTTCTGTTAGGCTGCAAAATGATAATATTGTCCATAATGATGAAATTTTAACCTTTCTTGATGATAGGTATGTAAGTGCTCCCGAGGCAATGTGGCGCTTGAACGAGTTCCCGTGTCTCACAAATCCCATGTTGTGCACAGATTAGCAGTCCATTTTCCAGAACAACAGCCCATATTTTATGAAGAAGGCCGGGAAGAGGAGGCTACTTTACGAGCCTCAGTCAAAGAAACAACTTTAACTGCATGGTTTAAGCTGAACTGCACAGATGATGGATCTCGAAGCTATACTTACCCTGACATTCCAATTTACTATGTCTTTGACAGTAACGAAACAAGATGGGAAAAAAGGCAAAGAATGGGATACAAAATAATTGGAAGAATGCCAGTTGTTAGTATACAAGATACTGAGCGATATTATCTACGAATGTTGTTATTGCATAAACCTGGTGCTATGAGCTTCGATGACTTAAAAACGGTTCGAGGAATAGCGTGCGAAACTTCCCAAATGGCACGCAAACATCTTGGTTTTCTTGAGGGAGATGGAACCCGAACCCATATGCCAAGTTTTTGAGAGTGCTTTTTTGTATAATTTGTGCATTTGGAGAAGTAAAAAATGTTCCTGAACTTTGGGATCAGCATAAAGTTTCCCTATCCGAAGATTTCATTCAACAGTATTCTGAAGAAACTGCATTTCAGTATGCTTTAGCTGAAATAAGTACATTTATCAAAGCTCAAGGGTTCAGTCTGGAGAAACTGAAACTCCCACCTTTAAACTCAATAACAAATATTCGTAGCCCATTTTCATTTGATGTTATACAAGAACAAACTAAGGCCTGCGTTAACACTGAAAAATTAAATGCAGAACAAAGATCTGTTGTAGAAAGTGTTCTTTCTGCAATTTATGAAAATGATGCTAATGGTCTTAAGTGTTTTTTCTTAGATGGACCTGCAGGAACAGGTAAAACTTTTGTTTATATAACGTTGCTGTACACAATTGAAGGAATTGAGGAAGGGGTGATTTTGCTATTCCTGTTGCATCAACAGGTACAGCTGCGACTTTGTTACCAGGTGGTAGAACAGCACACTCGATTTTCAAAATCCCGTTAAGTTTAAATGCAACCTCTACATGCAGTTGAAAATCAAATTCAGAAGAAGCAAAATTATTATTAGAGACAAAATTAATATTGTGGGATGAAGCTCCAATGACCCATATTTATGCCTTCCTAGCAGTAGACAGATTACTTCAAGATCTTACAAAATGCAGAGAACCTTTCGGTGGAAAAGTTGTTCTACTTGGTGGTGATTTTAGACAAGTACTGCCAGTTATATTAAGAGGCTCAAGATCACTTACAGTTGGTAGCTGCTTAAAGAAGCACCGATTTTGGTGTGTTTGAAATAATAAGCCTCAAAGAAAATATGCGAAGTCTGGCTACTTAAAGAGAATTTTCAGCTTGGCTTTTAGATGTTGGAGAAGCTAAACATGGAACGAAAATTAAACTGCCATCAATATGTTTTCCCCCTGTTCAAGATTCTCTATAATGATATAGATTTTGCAACTGTGACGCCTCAACAACTTAAAATGCGTGCTATTCTAACTCTTACTAATGAATTATACATGGAAATTAATCAGCGTGTATTAAATTTTTTACCAGGATCTGAGGTTACTTATGAAAGTGTAGACACTATGATTAGTAGACCGCGGATTATATGCACTTAAAAAGTGACAAAATATGCATGCAAATATGCATGAAAAAATCTAAAAATATGCAATAAAAATCTAAAAATATGCACTAAAAATCTAAAAATAAGCACCAAATAACTGAAAAAATATTCACATATTAACAGAAAATAAAATCGTATTTACTTGTAAAAGTATTTTCTATCACCTAATTAGCAATTATGACACATTTTTTTCTTTTGGAAATTTCAAAACGTCATGAAAAACAGAATGAGAAATTTCTATTCACAATCTTGGTGATATGAAATATGAATTAAAACTGCTTTCAGTAATTTTTTCTGCAATACACAACTAAGTTTTTTTCTGAATTTTCAATAGTAAGGCTTTGTCTTTTATCATTTAAAAACATTTTATATGCTGAAAATGCTCTTTCAACATCAAAGAATGTCACTGGACAGTACTTATAATATTTCGCTTTGGATGGTTCTACTTTTTCCGGATATTCATTCCCCCTCGCCATTAATAAAATTATTTATTTTATTCACTGCCAAAAATCCTGAATTTTTATTTAAAATAAAATTCAGTTTCTCACTGATTTTTTCTTCTAATGACTTTGGAATCTTACCAACGTATTCCTGTACTTTTACAACTTGACTCATTACATCACTCAGAAGCAGATTTTGATATTCTAATTTTGTGATGTCTGATGTTAAGAAGGAAAAATGTGTTTCGATTATCAATAGACCTTTTCGGATGGACATATCACTAAGCTTTTCTTCCGCAATGAAAAAAGAAGAAGAATCAACGCTGTCCAAAGCATTAACTAACATCCTTTTTGGAGTTAGGTCTTGTCCATAATCCGAAATCCATGTCTTCATCAGGGTTGACTTGCTTGCTTTCATTCTAGCCATTTCTGAAATTTCAATATATAGGCTGACTTAATTTAAATTGTTCCAAACACCACAAAAAAAAAATTGGAAGCGTATATGCTATTTTGCTAGGAACCTGAAGTTGTATAAATTTTTCAAAGCGTGGGACTTAAAGAGTTAAAGAAAAAAAATACTGAAAGGAAGGTAAAAAAAAAGTTACAAATTCAAAGCTAAAGAGATTGAAATATGCAACCAACAGTGAAAATGCGTCATTTTATGCAAAATCATCAAAAACACCTGAACTATGCGATTGCATATAATCCGCGGTCTGGCGATTAGTGAAGATCCGCAGGATACGCTGACATATCCTGAAGAGTTTTTAAATAGTTTAACTCCAACAGTAATGCCCCCTCATAAACTCCATGTTAAGTGTGCAACAATTGTCATGCTTTTAAGAAATCTGTCTCCTTCTAAAGGTCTGTGTAATGGGACACGCCTAATTGTTACCGGTTTGCAGCGCAACTTCATAGAAGAAGAAGATAGAGAATGATGTCAATGAAATTTTCCTTATACCTAGAATTTATTTGACTGCATCAGATGCAAATATGCCCTTTAAATTTAAACGCAAACAATTCCTTTTTTGACTAGCATTCTCTATGACCCTAAATAAGTCACAAGGCCAAACTTTTGATAAAATTTGCTTAGACCTATCTAAACCAGTGTTCAGTTATGGACAATTGTATCTAGGCTTATCTAGAGTCCGTTCTTTTGACGCTGTTTCTGTAGTATCGCCTACTTCTGAAATATTCAACTGTGTATATGAAGAAGTCTTAGAATAATTTTTACAGTATACAGTTATGTGCTTAGATGCCTAACATTAGTCTAGAATCCGTTCTTTCATGCTATCTCCTTACACTCTTAGAAAAATTCGTCTTTATACACTAATTTATCTCTCCTTTTTCAAAGAATAATTTCCGCACTCCCTGGTGCATTTGGAGAAGTGGAAAATGTTCCTTAACTTTGGGCTCAGCATAAAGATTCCCTATCTGAAGATTTGATTTTCCCAATATTCTAAAGAAATTGGATTTCAGTATCCTCTAGCTGAAATAAGTACATTCATGAAAGCTGAAGGTTTCAGTCTCGAGAAACTTAAACTAATTGCCAATAAGTTCCTTTAATTGACAGGAGAAAAAGAAACGGATATTCGTCAGTTAACGAGAATATTCCGGCCTCACTGATTGCTGCAAAATTTCCGTGAATCTCTGTATTCTAAAAAAAAGTAAAGGCCGCTGGCGCTGTCAAAGCTTCTGAACCTATCTACTCCTAAACCGTAGGGATTTGAGTTTCGACTAAGGTACCCACAGATTCGAAAAATTCCGAGGAACCTGCTAAGCTGATTTAAATTTCGAAAATCGAATTATATTAGAAGATATTAATTAAAAACTGAAAAAATAAACCGAATGGTTGCCAGATTTGGCATAAAATCATTCATTCCTTTGTAACAAAGCGTTTCCAAGTATCTAGAATCGCGTGAAATTTACAAAGTTAACACAAAAAGCCTAATAATTTCTTCATCGTTTGCACGATCCGCTTGAAAATTTTCATGATCATGTATAAAAATATAGAAAACAATCTGCGCTTCTTTAAAAATCTGAAAATCTACCCGTTCCAGCGATTTTTCGCTATTTTCAGCACCATTTTATTTCCGAGAGTCAAAAGAGTAAATCATTTGCGTGACAAAATTACCCTTTTCAAGTGAATATGACGTCACACAATTGGGATTCAAATTCGTTTAAAAGAGATTTTCCAGATTACACAGTTTATTATCATTTTTTTTTTCACAAATAAATCGTTTGCATGGACATGAGAATAGCTGTGTACACAAAACCAAATCTTTAGATTGCGAAAAGATTCCGCGAGTTTCCAGAACAGCATGAAATTTAATTTGGGTATCTCTCTATTCTAAAAAAAAGTAAAGGCCGCTGGCGCTGTCAAAGCTTGTTGGCCTATTTCCTCCTAAACCGTGGGGATTTAAGTTTCAACTAAGGTGCCCACAGATTCGAAAAATTCCGAGGAACCTGATGAGCTAAGTTAAATTTCGAAATCGAATTATTTTAGAAGATATTAATAAAAAACTGAAAACATAAACAGAATGGTTGCCAGATTTGGCATAAAATCATTCATTCCTTTGCAACAAAGCGTTTCCAAGTATCTAGAATCGCGTGAAATTTACAAACATGAGTTAGAATTACGCCCATTTTAAGCCAAAATAAAAACTATAGGAAATAAGTAACTCAAACAAGTTACACAAAGTTGACAATTTTCAAATAGTAAGTTCGCTTAGACAACAGGAGTTTATAATTAGCGTTTTTTCGTTTTTCCAAAACAGAACAACTAATATCTTGAAAATGAAAAATAATTAAAATGCAGATTATTTTAAAGCCGGTTCTCGTCCAGCTGGATTATTTGCTACCAGTAGAAATATTTGGCGTTAACTATGCCATTATAGCAGTTATAGTACACTTTGGATATTTGCTAGCGCGACGAGATGGTATAATTCGTGGTGTTAAGTACGCCAATCTGCAAACGATTATGTAAATGAAAGTATGGATAACAGTTTTCCGGTAACCTTAAATGAACAGTAAATATAGGTTGTGAGTATGTGTAAATCGCCAAATAATGAAAAGTCGCCATTGGTGGCAAGCTATTCTATCTGTTCCGTAGCTTTTATTAACTTTACATGTACGCAAGTCGCCAAATAATGAAAAATCGCCATGGGTGGCTAATTCGCAAGGTGTCCAATAGGTTTTACATTATTAAAAATGCAGCTGAAACATACGTTCTTATTTTATTACGCTTTAGCTCCTAATTAGTATAACCTTTGAATGGCAACATTAAATATCATTGTGTTTCTGAGGAGTACAAATAATTTTTCCAGCGATTATAAGCGGAATCCGCACTCCAGGTGGAATATAGCTCAGGACCCGTACAACACGGATTCCCATAACAAAATATCTTTCGTGTTATGAGGGGTAGGGGGTCTACTGTAGTGTGAAGTTTAAATTTTTATGTACCAATGAAGATGCAAGAACTAAGCAATGTGTAGGTTAGCTCTAACATTCTATCTGATCCAATCTTCGGGTTTTCTCTGTTGAAATTATGTCTTTTTTACGAATAAGCCCGATTAGGGGCCGATTGCCTCATATGAAAAGCGAGCGTAGCGAGTCTGGGGACCTTGGCCCCTAGTTGAATAAATAATTTTTGAGAGTATAGTATGGCCTTCTTCTGAAATATTCAACTGCGTATATGAAGAAATTTTAGAGTAGTTTTTTTAGTATATAGGGGCCGAATGCCTCATATGAAAAGCGAGCGTAGCGAGTCTGGGGGCCTTGGCCCCTAGTTGAATAAATAATTTTTGAGAGTATAGTATGGCCTGCTTCTGAAATATTCAACTGCGTATATGAAGAAGTTTTAGAGTAGTTTTTTTAGTATGCAGATGTGTGTGTGTGTGTGTGTGTGTGTGTGCTGAGACACCTAACAGTAGCACAAAGCCACTGTTGGCAACTTTCGCCAATGTAAACCAACCGTGAAGCAGAGAACTAAATAATATTGGGCGGCGAAGCTGGACGCCTTGGCGGCTAGTTTTAATAGTTCTGGAAAATAAAATTTTAACAGAATTTTAAAATCACTGAAATTTTTATAGTTTATCTTGCTTCAAAATAAGCACTCCAACCCCCATTTTCAAATCTGAGGTTCAGAGAATAAATATCTATATGCACAACCTATAACATAGCTCCCCACTCGTAACTTTAAAAAAATGTTGCGGGAAAGTGTAAAAAATCAGAAACTAATAAAATCAAGTTTCTTGCATTCAGTATAAAGGATAGTTAGCTTTGACACTTTTGAGTGTTGCTGCATGTAGTTTTCATTCGATTTCGATGTCTCATAAAAGTTTTGTGTATTTTGAATGTTCAAAAATAAAGCTATTTTACCACTCCGAAGAACGAAAGCTTAGCTAGTTATTAAACAAGTTCGATTTCAAAATTTCCTTTTAAAGTCATTAGTATGTGCAAACAGTAGTTGGACGTGCTCATTACCTTTTAATCACTATCAAATTACATCCATCCACATAAGAGTTTTTCTAGATACAGAAGTTACCACAGATGCAGCTTGAGAATAAAAGTAAACACCATTAATAGAAACAGTTCAACATTTCACCAAACAATGGAGCTAAATTAGCTGCAACCTTTCTACGGGGAACCGTTGGACTATAATTTTGGTTCCACTGATGAGTTTAATCAAGAAATCGAAGTTCTCCGTAAAAAGGTTGCGTCTACTTTATCACCATTTTACGGTGAAATGCTAATTACTTTTATTAACAGTATACTTGCCTGTGTTAAACTATATTTCCATTCTCTTTAATAATAGCGCTATATGCAGTGAGATGTATGTATGTTCGCATGGGCGCCGGCAGCCTAGGAAAAGGGGGGCAATGCCCCCCCCTGGATTTTTGAATGCATGCAGTGTTTTCCGTTGCTTTTTTGCTCTTTCCAACATGGTAACCATACGTTGAAGTAGTCTTTGCCTCCCTTTGAGTAGTCATTGCCCCCCCCTGGTAAATATTCTGCCGGCGCCCATGTATGTTCGCTATAGGCGGCAACACCATTCGTCGCATCTGGACAGAATTTGTCACATGGCTAAATAGGACAAGGGAAAGCTATTCATGCAAAAAATGTAATAATAGTTTTTAATTATTAATTAAAAAGCGTTCTAGCGGAATTTTTTATTATTTGTAATGCAAGCTATCGCGCACAACAACTGCTTCTGAAAAAAGAACCCTTGGCAGAAAATGGCGACAGCTGAATATTCGGTAATTTTGAAATTGCAATCCGTGTGTTGTTACTTATGTTACATGGAAAATACTAGTGGAATCTTACAGTCCAACATTTCGTCTTTCTAAAAATATGTTTTTTAAATAAATTTGAACACTTTTTCTACATTTATAAAATTTTTATAAAAGGTCGATTTCTGATTTAAACATTGAAAAACTCCGATGCTTTTCTATCGATTTTGATGTAAAGTTTCATGGTGTTTAAAAAATCTACTTTTTTAAAATTTTCCAATTTTCAGAAATTTTCTTCCAAAATTGGGAATTTTACAAAATAATTTGATTAAATGGTTGAAATAGGGGAAAGTACCCCAAAACGGGATAGCTTATCTATTTTTCGCTTTATTTCTTATTGTGTACAAGGTACATTCCAAAGTTAGACGTCATTTAAAAGTATACACCTTTTCAACTACTTAAAATACCTTTGTCACATTTGTTCGATAATATTTATGTGAAAAATACTGGTTTCACAAAGTGTTACACGATCCCGTTTTACCCTATCAAGGGTGGGTAAAACGGGATAGGGATTTGTATGTTATTACGTTTTTGCTGATTTTGACTCATGGTATTAGATTAGCAAATATCAACAGACATTTTTTTGGTATCTAGAGCATTAAAATGATTTTTTTTTAAATAGGCCAAAGTCTACAGTTCTGAAGAAAAAATTAGGGAAATTTTATAAATTCAATTTTTTTAGATAATTCATCAGAGGTTCCTAAGAGAATTTCAACATACTGGATTGTTCATTTATGCAAACGAAAAATTTTTGATTGTACTACCTGAGTGTCAGTTCTCCGTACGGGAGGAAGCTGACATTTTTCGAAGTTAACTGAAGTTAATTCAGTTGCTGCAGAGCTGGTAAATTGCTTCTCTGGCAACCTAACATTTGTAGACGAAATTGCTCTAGTGTTAGCTCGTCGACTGTTCTCCCATATTTTTACTCCAAACAGTGCTCCTTAAAGTCAGTAATGAATGGAAACAATTTTTTAATTGAGAGATTTTATTCTGTTATAGTCAAACCTCGTTAGTAAGTCACCTGGATAAAATATCACTCCGCAATAATTATATGATTTGTCAGAAGCCCAGAATTTTATTTTATTTTATTTTATTTTATTTTATTTTATTTATTTTTTTTTATATATTTTTGCGAATTTTCATACATTGTACTGCTCCTATTGCGTTGCTATTTTTTTCAACCACTCAGCTTACTGTCACTTTTAAGAGTGCAATACACAAACTTGGTCCCAGGTTTTTGTGACTGTTATCTACCAAAAGCAATTATTTTTTGTTAAGCACGACTCTCAGCAATTTTCCTTAGAATGATACTAGCCTTATCAACAAATGCCAGGAATACATCGACTTCCGTACGATGGCTCATTAAACGTGACATATTGTACAGCTAAATTTTAACTACTGCGTACCGTCTGTACTTATAATTTCTTTAATTTGTCATTTACTTTATTAATTGAAATTCTCATTCTACTAATTCATATAAATTATAATATGAGTTAATTCTATAGGCACACTTATTTTATAAATATTTAGAATTTCATTTTGCATTTAATATGACTCCGCTTAATAAGTCAGCCCCGAGACTGGACGTACTAGCGAGGTTCGACTGTATGTTATTCAGATTATTCAGCACTTTTACTCTCTATTTTCAGAAATTTCAATAACTCATAAAAAAACTATTTATTACAATTTAGATTTTTTTTTCTTTTCCTAGAGTGTACCATGGACATGCAAGACCATCATGAGTATTGCACAGGGGATTTTGGACCAGATGATATTGTCATCAGCGGCATTTCCGGGCGCTTCCCACACTGCAATACCCTGGAAGAGCTACAAGATGCCATGTGCAAGCAGAGATATCTTCTGTTCGAGACAGCTCACCGATATCCGAAAGGTAAAAAGTTTTATTCAGTTTTAATCAGTGTATTAAAACGGCTTCTGAATGGAAAGAAAAATCTGAAACACTTTCATATTTTAAATACGCACTAAAGTGCTTTAAATTAAAAGCGTATCATAATCCCTGCGTCGTCCCCACTTTTCTTCCTTATTAAATTCAGTTGGAAAACGTATGATCATTGATGAGTGTGCCGTGTTTGCCTTTCTTGTTCCACAAAACACTTTTCAAATTAAAATCTATATTAAAATCGCTTATTAAAACTGTTTTACAATCGTCGTCAGGCATATTCTAACTATACATCTCGTTTTTAATGAACTAGAACGTTTACCAGTTTCTCGCCAAATATGGAATATATTTCCAAGCTAGGCTCCGCTTTGGGAACATTTTTGGCTACAAACTTGGGGATAAATCATTTAAAATAGAAAACCTTGGTGACTTTCAACATTTTAGCTGCCCCCCCCCCACTGTCTGGCAACCCTACTGAAAAATGCAACGAAAGCGTGTCGACGACACAAATCAGTCCACAAGAACGTATCCAAAAAAATATGTACACCCTCCAAAAAAAGTATTCGAGCAAGAGAGAAATTTCCTATTTTAGATTTGCGAATAATAGTTGAGTTTTTGAAAAACGTACAACTTGACGGAAATATGGAAAGTCATAATTATACATAGCCTAATTCATATTCTATGATAAATAATTTTAATATACGAAAACAACGTAGGAAATTTCTCTCTTGCTGGAATACTTTTTTTGGAGGGTGTACATAATAATATGTCCTCAAATTATGACGACAGAAAATATCGGTGTGAACGAAATAGCACTCTAGTGCTAAAAAGTATTTGTTATAATTTGTAATGAAAGGAATCTGGAAAAGACGTTAGTAAAATACAGTTACTCCTCGTTAGTCTATATCTCTCGGCACCACTTAAAAATGACTTACTAAGAGGAGTGATTTCTTAAGGGGAGTTTATATTAAATGCCAAACGAAAGTCTAAATATTCATGTACTAAGTGTTCCGATAAGTAATTTACATCATAATTCATATACACGGGCAGACAAAAGTTCCCGGAAAACCCCCACCACTATTTTGTTGCTACCGGAATTCATAACATGCAGTATCATGGAAGTGCAGCTGAAGGTACACTGCTAGGAGTGTGTGATGATCAGATGGTGCGGTGTCGAAGTTCAAGCAAAGGACGAACATGAAGTTCAAGTGCTCGTTGGGAGCATCACGGGCAGATTGGGGACAGTGGAGGTGTGGTGCACCATGAGTTTGTACCAGCTGGACAAACTGTTAACGGTCCTTTTACGTGCAAGTTTTGAAAAGAGTGCGGGAGGCAATCCGAAGAAAACGTCCCATCAAATGGCAAGGAGGATGGTCTTTGTATCACGACAAACCCCCTCTCTCCCATGCATCAACTGTTGTGCAGGCATGGCTCGGAAGAAAGAGCATTCCACTCCTCCACCAGCCTCCCTCCTCACCGGTTTTAGCACCGTCGGATTTCTGGCTCTTCCCCAAGATCAAAATGGGACTCAAAGGTAGCCATTTTGACATCGAAGCCAACGGGACAGATGAACTTCGGAAGACACCGAAACAGGACTTTCAGCATTGTTTCCAGCAATGGTAGGAGCGGTGGAGCAAGTTTGTGTGTGTTCTGGAGGAGCCCACTTTGAAGGCGATTAACCGTTTGACTGCTATGCAGCGCTATTGCGCTTTTGGAATGTACACCTTCCAAAAGAAACATTCGAGAAAGAGAGAAATTTCCTACGTTGTTTCGTATATTAAAAATTATTTATCATAGAATATGTGTTAGGCTATTCATAAATATGACATTCCATATTTCTATTAAGTTGTGCGTTTTCAAAAACTCAATTATTTTTCGCAAATCTAAAATAGGAAATTTCTCTCTTGCTCGAATACTTTTATTGGAGGGTGTATGAGTATTTTGATGGATAGCAGTCAACGAGTCATCTGTTGTTGTATATTGAGGTAATAAACAGTTACACCACAACTCCGGAAACTTTTTACTGCCCGTCGTAAAGTAGTAGAATAAGAATTTAAATTAATAAGATGGGTGACAAACTAAGGAAATTATAAGTAAAGCCGGAGAGCAATGCTCATAATTTAACTGTACAATATGTCAAATATAATCTAGCATCATACAGAAGTCAAAAGGTAGAATAGCAGAATAATCCTGGAGGAATTCCTAAAATTTGTTCATAAGGCAACAATTTTTGTTAGGAAAAATGTCGAGAGTAGTGCTAAAAAGAAATTAAGTGTTTTTGGTAGACAAATTTGATTAAGGAATGGGACCGAGTTCATATATTGCACTCTTAAAAGTGATGTTTTAAGCGGAATGTTTGAAAAACACTCCTTTCACATATTGTACTCTGCTTATGGCGACGCCATAAGCAGAGTACAATATGTGAAAGGCATATTGAAAACTTCGGGACTTCTAAAAGATGATGTAATAAGCGGTGTGACGTCTCATCCAAGTGACCTACTAAAGAGGTTTAACTGCAATAAAACGAGAGTGATTCAAAAAGTAAGGTAATGAGATTTTTAATCCAAAATTTTATTTACAAATTCCAAAAGATGCACAGACATACCAAGAAAGAGGGACACCAGAATTAACTCCTAAATATAAGAGGATATTTTGAATTTTTTTTCTAAATAAGTAGCCTGGAGATACCAAAAGGAAATTTTAGTAGAAAGCAGATATTTTTCCTTCTTTCTTTTGCATGCGTGTGTGTGCCCAAAGCTTCTTTTAAAAAGCAATTTTTAAAAACTCACACGCATAGGGGGTGGCGAACAAAAACAATCTTTCTATATTTCTCATCATATTTTAACCCTTTATAAGGCAGTGGTAAAATACTTACCACCTACGTATATTAAATACAGAAATCAATTGTCATTAGTGACTTTTCTGATTTTTGTTCAGTTATATTGGATGTACACCCTCCAAAAAAAGTATTCGAGCAAGAGAGAAATTTCATATTTTAGATTTGCGAATAATAGTTGAGTTTTTGAAAAACGTACAACTTGACGGAAATATGGAAAGTCATAATTATACATAGCCTAATTCATATTCTATGATAAATACTTTTTAATATACGAAACCAACGTAGGAAATTTCTCTCTTGCTCGAATACTTTTTTTGGAGGGTGTATATTTTTTCCATACATCTAGATTCTAAATAATATTTGGCTTATGAACTTTTCTTTCATTCGCAATTTTAACCCATTTATGCCTAGTGTCCCTTTTTTGGGACGGCATTTTCGCTATTAGTCGAAAACGTTAGTCATTTTTCCTAGCCTTTATTCATGAGTATTGAGCCTCAACTCTACAAAATATTTTAACATGACCAAGTAGGATGTTGATATTTCGATTTTTATGCATAATGATTTTAAAAGAAATCATCCCTTGTTCAATAAGTTGACATCAGAAATTTATCTATTATTTCTGTTATCAGTAAAAATCGAAGAAAGTCCCAAAAATATCCAGGCACAAATGGGTTAAAGAAAGCTCGAATAATGACTCGAAAATTGAGCATAAGAATCATCGCTTTTAATTATATATTTTTGCGTTTCATTCCCTGTACAAGCAGCAGGTAGTTTTCCGACTTTGATTTTGTGTATAATTAATGTATTCTCCTGCAAAATTTCTATATTTGTTTAATACTTGTTTCTCCAATTTTCACGTAGGATATTACAGTAGCGGGAAAATATATGAATTAATTCTAAAAAATGGGCCAGAAAAATTCCAAGTAATTTCGACTCTCTGCACATACCCTCGCCTTATAAAGGGTTAAAGGAAAACAGAGAGCCACAAAACTCATGCTTTAAAATGTAAGCAATCGAAATGCTTTAACCCTTTGACGCGCTGTGGTTGCGCCATGAAATCACTAAATTTCAGAGCAGTAGTTAGTTGCAAAAAAAAAAAAAAAAAATGGTTAAATGGTCCCAAAGCTGAAAAAGTGCAGCTGTTGCCATCGATCCTTTACATAGTTAAATGGATCAATGGCAACGGCTTCACTTTTTCAGAGTAGGGCAGTCTATATTGATGTGAAAGCTCTTGCGCTTCAAAAGGTTGATATCAGTGTATGAAAAATTGGTTAATTCCTACTTTAGGGTGATTCTTGGCGCGTTTTCAAAAATCGCCAATTTGGTGCGTTTACCCGCCTTGTCTCTGGGCGCTGGAGCGTTTCCAAAGACACTACGGGAGAACGCACCCAAATTAGCGATAAATACACAAAATAAGCAAATTGAAAAGTATAAATATTAAAGTTTTAAGCAACAACAATTATTGTACTTCCATAACTTGTTGAACAACTGATTTTTTATTTTATTTAAATAATCATATTCGTCGTCTCACAAGTCGTAGTGTTTTTTTTGTTTTTTGTTTTTTTTTTAATGTTTGTGAATACTATTTTAGAAGGGATTTTCTGTAATCTAAAACGAATTTTCAAAAATCTAAACCATAAACCTAACATCAAAACACTAATCATAAACCATTCAAGTACGGCAATTTTTTGAAATCTAAAATGAATTTTCTAAAATCTAATGCTGCAATTTTTCGTTCAGCCACAACCATACACCACACAATTTAGAAAAGCGCGCTTACCTTCACTAAAAAAGCATCTAATCCACAGTGAGAAATGGAGGATTAAATTCACAAATACAATTAACGGACAAGAATTAGTTTATCCAAAAGAAAGGATCCGAAAAACACGATTAAAAGGAGCCGAAAACCTTTGTCGTTAACCCTTCAGAGTTTCCATAAGAAATGGCTTTTGGAAACCAATAGAATATTCAAAACAACCGCCGCGCATGCGCTCCTTTAAAACAAGCCATATCAAAACATTTTCGAACCAAAACCAAACTATACCATATATGGTTCTGCTCCCATCTAAACACAGCTGCACATGCGTTAAATCGAAGAAACGACTTACGCATGACGTCTCACATGTGCTTACATGTACATATAGATTAGGTTTAGTAAAATTTAATTACTTTCTATGTGAGGGGGGGCTGTGCCCCCCTCAATCCCTCCCCTTCTCTTTTTAGTAGAATAAATTTAATAATGTAAACAAATAAGAGTCCCGTCAGAGGCAAAAAACGGGCGCTAAAGAAACAAAATGGCGGATTTTCACATGGTTGCCAGAAAGCAAACTAATGTCGTCAAGATTAGCACATTATACCTGTTATCGCCTCGTTGGCGAAGCAGCACCCTAAACTAGGAACATTTAAAAAGTTTCGAGAATTAGTGAATTCTTTCTTCAAAGGAACATGTATGAAGAGAATGACTTTGTATTTTTTCAGGCGCAGAAGATGTTCCGTTCGGGTCTGCAGGAACGGTCAGCGATATTGACAAGTTCGATGCAGAATTTTTCCGTTATTCTTCGAAAGCTGCCGACTGGACAGACCCTCAACAACGAGTTATATTGGAAGTATCGTATCAAGCTATAGCAGATGCCGGTAAGTGAGAGTCCCTCTGTTCACAACACACTGCTTTTAGAAATAAGTTAAAAGCCAACGTATGAATGGCCCAAAATGTATGACCGAAGCCTGGCTAAGCCAACATGAGGCCCAGGTCAGACATTGTCATGGGGGCCTGCATTCATAAGTAACAATTCAATGTGCAAAAATTAGAAAGCCTGGAACTAGCTTTCTACTCTTGTGGATGCTTGAAATTTTTTTGCGACTGAAAAAGGGCAGACCTTTGGTATCACACAACATGATTATACTTACCAGACATTCATCATTTTACTCAAAATGTTTTATTAAATTATTTTATTCAGTATAGTTTAATGACTTTCTTTTGGAGACTTCTTTAAGCACAGAGTAAAATTTTTCTAAGAACAAAAAAATTTCTGGATTTGCCTCCTCCCCACTTTAACTGAAGGCCTGGGGCAGCAGATGCGCTTGCCCTGCCTTATAGTCATGCCCTGTGAATAACTTTTCTATGTGCCCAAAATTCAAATGAGAACTTCAGCCATTTTTCGAATTTCAAAAAGAGCACGAATAGTTTTCCCCCATTTGAGAATTAAAGGAACAATTTGGGGATTTAAAAGACATGATGAAACACATTTTCCAGTGAATTGTTTCTACTCATGGGAGTGCATGTTGAGGATCGACAGTAAATTCAGTCAGAAAAAGAAAACGGTTTTGGTCTGCCTTCAGGCACGTAGCCAGGAAAATTTTTCGGGGGGGAGGGATATGCGCCTGGAAAAATTTTCGGGGGGGGGGGGATATGAACTTATTTGTGTATAAATAGACGGAATTTTATCAGGATATATCCCGATATCCCCCCCCCCTGGCTACGACCCTGTCTGCCTTACACCCTTAAAAACGACAAACAGCCTGTAGCTTTTTGCAGCAAGACAACAGAACATCACAAAATCACAAAAGTAAGAACACGTGTAGCATCAGTGTATCTATAAACTCAGGGTGGCCCCTCCAATAACGCTTCCAAATTGAAGTGGAGGGAGATCAGGCCAATTGCGGATATGGCTCAAGTCCATGTCATCTTTCAGATTACATAGTGGACAAAGGGATTCCGATGCGACATTGATGCAATGGAGATGTTTACTAAGGCAGCCTTGACCGGATATGAGACGAAAATTTGCTACAGATTTCTCTCTGGACCATTCGGGTATATTACGAATGCACGGTTGATTTCTATTTTTAAATGTAAGTTCTAGGAAAAATGCGGCCATGAAGGCTTTCTTGACAGTTGACTTGATGATGTGGTGGGGGAAAACGAAATTGTGCTGTTTACAGTACAGAAGCTCCCTTCTTAGCTAATAAATAGACAGCCTTCATGCACTTACTCCACAAACCAGGCAGCAAACTTGCATCAAACTTGCAGCAAGCTTGATTTATCAAGTCAATAAACTTGAATTAAGCTTGAAAATTTCAAGCATGTAAGCTTGAATCAAGTGTTCTAGTTTACACTTGCCCAGCTTGCATTAAGCTTGACATAGCAAGGTTAATTTCAAAAATTTTTCAAAAAAAAAAAAAAAAAAATTAAAAACGTCGGCTAACTCGCCCCACACATTTTATTTTTACACGCATTTTCCCCTCTATGCTGAAATTTCAAGTTAATTTAATCTGTTTCCATCAAGCGTCCACAGCTGGAATAGATCTCGGGACCTAAGGATTGCGAGGCCAGCGTGCTATGCGTTCCGCCAACCTGCTTCACGCCGGCACGACTAAAGTTTGAAGTGACTTTCATGGTTGTCACGCCGTTTTCTGGAGAGATCGAGTGGCCGATGTGTTGATCTGTTTCTTTTATACATGCGATGCATCAAAGTTAAAATAATGTTATATGTAATTTAGAGACTCTACTAATAGGGAAATAAACATAATATAAACTTAGCAGCAGCACACGTTTTAAAACTTTCAATATCCCGACACTCATGTTGGGCAATACTGGCCAAAATCGAAACAAACGACTGATTTTGAAATCAATTTCGTAGTATAATGGTATTTTATTTTGAAGAATTTCCATATTTTGAAATATAGAATCTTTTTTTTTTTTTTTAATTCTATGGTCAAGTACATTTATGACTGATGATAAATTATTTTGTGGCGGCCGGATTGCGCCTCATTCTACCACCCATAAAGTGGAGTATATTAACTAAGTAAATTGCGTTAATTATATTAAAATTTATTTTTAGGGCTAATTAATTGGTTAATGGAATTACTAATGTTAATTAGATGTAAATAAAACTAAAACTCCCCTCGTGTTATACTTCAGAGGGGTTTATCCCATTCATTTCTTCCCCTTGCGTGTTCTAATGTCCAGGTTTTGTGCGATAATAAAATAAAACACAACTTTTACGAACTTTTCTTTATTTAATATGAGCAAATTTGAGAAAACGCTAGAGAAATTAATGTCCATTCTCCTTCTCGCCTACAGCGACAGGTGGCGCCCTCACCGCACGCTCTCCCTTTCAAGCTGTTTTCAAGCTTGATTGTTCAAATGACTTCTCCAAGCTTGCTGCAAGCTTAAAATGAACTGAACTCTCAAGCTTGTATTAATACGTCAAATTCAAAGAAATGTCAAGCTTGATTTAAGCTTACGTGCATTCTGGGAATGGGCAGGAATCCATTGATGTACAACCTCTTTGCTACTACTCGAAAGCAAATTAAGAAGTTCATAACAGCAATCGACGTCAGGAAATCACTCTACGAGTCAAAAGCGTATAGGGTGGCCTTGAAATCTGATAACACCTTTGAGAAAAGTTCAAGACGGATTCGTAGTTGTAGCAGGTTTCGGTGGATAACTGCTACTATCCGTCAAAAGCAGTTGCGCACGGTCCAATAGGAGTATGTTGTAATTCCGGGAGAGTCGAATCACCCAGGACAGATGCTTCAACCCTTGTACTTCTGGTAATTGTCGATAGATAGCAGTCACACGCGCAATATAGATGTGCAGTGAGATTTCCTAAACTGGTGTATAGCAGGAATTTCGTTCATTGCTTTAGCTGAAACTATAAAAATTTTATTTTGAGACTAGCGCATGATTTTACTATCCACACTTAAACATATTACGCTTAAGTGCTTTTTTACGCTAATAAGCGATTCCATGTATGATTTCGTAGTCAAAACTAAGGGCGAGATTCAAGTGAAACGCGCGCGATCGAGTTCGAATCAAACGTTTTTCAGTCCACAGTTCGTATGTTTTGGCAGAATGCTTCCAATGAACAAACCTGTCGCGCTGTCACGTGATCAAAACACGATTGGTTTGTTTCAGTTGAATAAGAAACATTGATATACTTCGAAGTTTCCCCTGTTCGACGCGGAAAACGTTCGAATTGTGTTTGCCTTGAATCGCTTCCTAAGTGTAGCATCTGTATAGAGTACTGTGTATATATGGTTACTCCACTTTCCGTTGCGAAGATAGGCAACTGTGCTGTGTTACGTCTGTAAATGGGACACATGCCGCACTGCTATTTCGGTATACATGACGCAGTTTCTTTTGTACGGGATGCCGCTTTTAGTGAAATTTTAATTTCTCTCCATCTCTTATTTTTTACATTACTGAATTTATTTTAATTGAGTATATTTGTTGGATCTAACTACGTGTTATTAACTTTTTTCACTTTCATTTTGCACACTCACCAAGTTGGGCATGTCATTAGTCGTTAATTGTAATAATTTTTTATTTTAACATTCTGTCTTGTATAAAATATTGATCTTAAAAACCAGATTAATTTTAAATTTTCTTACAGATTTCATTACCCGCATTTTATAAAAAACTAAAACAATGTAAAAACAAAAGAATAAAACAATGTTAAAGCAAATAAAACAAAATAAACGTTAATTTACTTTTCCCCCTTCTCATGTACACTGATGTTACGTTGTTGATGAAATAACAATTAAAATGCAAATAAAAAAATGAATATTTAACTTTAGTAGTGAACTAAGTTGGCAGACTTATATGGATTGAAACATACTAATACCTTTCTTTGCATTCATTTAGATTTTTTTTTGTTATTACATAGGTAATTATAGATCAGATATGAAGATTTATTTTAATATTTTTAATTTATTACTTCATTAAGTTCATATGACAGGCGCGGCATAACACCCGCACAAGAACGGCGTCTCACCCTGAAGAGAGAACTCTTCCCCGCAATGCAATGTTTCTCTCTATTCTAAAAAAGAGTAAGGGCCGCTGTCAAGAGCTTGCTAGGCTATCTTCTCCTAAACCGTGGGGATTTGAATTTCGAGAAACGTGTCCACAGATTTGGAAAATTCCGAGGAACCTGATAAACTGACTTACATTTCGAAAATCGAATTATATTAGAGGATATTAATAAAAAACTGAAAAATAAAACATAATGGTCACCAGATTTGGCATAAAATCGTTCATTACTTTGAAACAAAGTATTTCCAAGTATGTAGAATCGCATGAAATTGACAAATCTGAAATAGAATTACACCCATTTACGCCATATTAAAAAGTATATGAAATAAATAACTCAAAGTGTGTTACACAAAGTTGACAATTTTAAATAGTAAGTTCCCTTAGACAACCGGAGTTTAGAATTAGCGATTATTCGTTTTTTCAAAACAGAATAAATAATTGTAACTGATTTTTAAAAGTGCCATTTTGGCATTAGGTACGATCTGCAAAATGGAATCTTTCCAAGCAGGATGAATCTAAACCCCGAATTCAAAAATGTTAGAACCCAAGGTCTTGAAAATGAAAAATAATTAAAATGCAGATTATTTTAAAGTCAGTTCGGTCCAGCTGAAGTATTTGCTACCAGTAGAAATATTTGGTGGCGCTATGGCATTATAACAGTTAAAGTACACTTTGGATATTTGCCAGCGCGGCGAGATGAAATAATTCGAGGTGATAAATACGCCAATCTGCGAAGGATTATGTATATGAAAATATGGATAACGGTTTTGCGGGATCCTTAGATGAACAGTAATTTTAGGTTGTGAGCATGTGTAAATCGCCAAATAATGAAAAGTCGCCGTTGGTGGCAAGCTGTTACGTACTTTTTATCAAAGAAAACACATGAAGTACTGTTTCCTTAGAGTTAATTATTAACTATACATATAAGCAAGTCGCCAAAATATGAAAATTCGACATAATTGGCTAATACACAAGGTGTTCCGTGGGTTTCACATAATTAAAACAAGTGCGAAGTTTAAATTTTTATGTTCCAAGCAGCGTGCAAGAACCACGCAATGTGTAGCTCGGTAATATTCTATCTGATCCAACCATTGGGTTTTGTTTGTTGAAGTTATGCCTTTTTTACGAATAAGCTTTATTAGGGGCCCGAATGCCTCATACGAAAAGCGAGCGTAGCGAGCCTTGGCCCTAGTCCAAAAAAAAAAATAATAATAATAATAATAATTAAAAATTTTAATTATTTATATTTTTGTTGCATTCCACATATTGCATAGTCTATATTAAATAGCACAGCATGATTTATTTCATTGCATGTGCACACTGGGATTTTTTACACAAATTAAAAGAAATGAAGAAATGTGCGGCATATGTCCCGGAATTAGTCTGTAAATACACGGTTTGGTTCTATTCGGCGCGGCCGTTTCGGCGCAAAACTCATTTTTACTTTAAATAATGTGCAAATATAAAGATTGCCTTTAGTATAAAGTTTTTTAAAAAAACTATTTTAATTCCGTATAATACAATATAATCAGTGCTGGCCCTTTTGCGAGACCGAAAAAAAATCATTGGGTCCAGCCATCGCTTCATGGGGACCCCACAAAAATATGCTAACGCTGGCCCCTTTGCGAGACCAAATAAACATCAGTGGGTCCGGCCAACGCTTCAGAGGGCCCCCTCGAAAATATGCTAATGCTGGCCGATTTGCGAGACCCCAAAAAAACATCAGTAGGTCCGGCCATCGCCTCAAGGGGCCCCCTCGAAAATGTGCTAACGCTGGCCGCTTTGCGAGACTCCAAAAAAACATCAATGGGTCCGGCCATCGCTTCAGAGGAACCCCTCGAAAATGTACTAACGCTGGCCCCTTTGCGAGACCCCAAAAAACATCAGTGGGTCCGGCCATCGCCTCAAGGTGCCTCCTCGAAAATATGCTAACGCTGGCCGCTTTGCGAGACCCCAAAAAACATCAGTGGGTCCGGCCATCGCTTCAGAGGAACCCCTCGAAAATATACTAACGCTGGCCCGTTTGCGAGACCAAAAAACATCAGTGGGTCCGACCATCGCTTCAGGGTGCGCCCTCGAAAATATGCCCCTTTGCGAGAGAAGTTGAAGCACTTTAAATTATAGAAATTTCTATTCATCTCAATTTTTTTTGTTCATGCATGAGAAACATAGATATTCACCGAGGAGGCCGCGTCAAAATGAGTTTCGTGCCGAAACGGCCGCGCCTATACGGGTTTCGCGCCGAATAGTCCAATTCCGATAAAGACAACAGTTC
Source organism: Cheiracanthium punctorium (assembly GCA_038373885.1). NCBI lineage: Eukaryota > Metazoa > Arthropoda > Arachnida > Araneae > Cheiracanthiidae > Cheiracanthium > Cheiracanthium punctorium. Next base: position 158,094 of record JAWZYV010012973.1, on the reverse strand, counting down.
ACAGTTTAACAACTTGCACAATACATTTTATCAGCTGTAAGCTATGTCTGATTACATTTTTTGCAGTGATAGAATGCGCATTTGCAAAAGTATAATCGTTTATTTAAAAAATTAAAAAAATTTCGGACGTTTTTGGTGTAACTTATAACAGGCGCGTAGCCAGGAAAATTTTTCGGGGGGGGATATGCGCCTGGAAAAAAATTTCGGGGGGGAATATGAACTTATATGAGTATAAATAGACGGAATTTCATCACTAATCCAAACATTTCGGGGGGGATATATCCCGATATCCCCCCCCTGGCTACGCCCCTGACTTATAAGAGCTTTAACAAGATTTCACAAAATTGGCAAAAAATAAGTCAATACATTTTAAAAACATGGATATTAAAAAAATCCATAAAACAAACGAAAGTAAGGTTTACGATACTTGCCGACGAAACTCTGAAAACCAACCAGCTCAAACTCATGGGGATTATACTGTACGATGGCCCTCCATCCTCCATTGGGAGGTTTGTCAAGAAGGTTTGTCACTGCAGAGACTAGATCCGAAGATAGTCAGAAGAAATGTTCCCAATAGATTTCTAATTTCAAAATCAACATTGTTATGAATTTTTAGGACTGTTCTTCAGAGGTTAAATTTAGGCCAAATCTGGTATTCTACTCATCAAATAACTATAATTTGCATTTTGTTGCAAGGAAATCTGTTATCTAGAAGGCGAGACGGGGAGTTTTGGGTTTCTTCTTTATCTAACATAGGGTTTGGCGATATCACTTGGCTGATTTAAATTCTGGCAAATTATTTTTGGTTCCAAATTCGACGATATTTAGCCAAAAAGTCGCCAAGTTTAGTGTATCTTGTGCGAATTTATAAATGGGAGCTATAATGTCTTCTTTATTGTATGGTGTAACGTCTTCAGGACACGGCCACCAGATAATCAGTCATTCTGGGTTAACATATGTTTATTCCAGCCATTTACAATAATTACATAAAATTCACACTGACACTTTATTAAACAAAATAAAATAAAATCCACAAAAACTCCTTGCTCGGAGTATTTCATTAGCAATTAAAATAACAACCCCCGCATGGGTCATCTCTTCACGTGCTGGACGCACCGCGCACTCCTCGTCCAACTCACAGTTTTTTTGTAGGGAGACAACAGAAGTATATTCTCTTCAGTTCAATCGCAACAGCGAATTCATTCGGGTGATGGTTCGCAAACAGTTCCCACTCAAGAACGCACCAAGTTCGTTTACTATCTTGAACACGGCGGTCGGAGGAGTCCTCACAAGGCTGTCAACGTGATGCCAAGAGGAACCTTACAATGGGTATTATGCAACAGCATTAGTATTACGCAATCAAATGGAGATTTTTCTCGAAAATGTTAGAATGTTTGAAGAAGTCGTAGAATGTTCAAGAATCGCCAGCGAAAACTACAGAAGAACAAGTCGCTCCAGAGTTCAGTTCAGTTTTTAGTCACTGCTTGTAGGGCAGCTGCATTGAGAGCTGTGTAGAAGCGACTCTTCTACAGTTGTTCTGAGAAACCTGGTTTTGAAAGCTGTTTGTGAATTCTTCATTGTCGTATGCCGAGAAGCGGTAGAGAGTTCCGCTCGAGAATTTACACTGAGTTTTAGATTGCGAAGGGATTGAATTGTATGCGAATTACAGCACCTGAAAAGCTTCTGTGATAATCTGACTATTAAAAATCGAGTTATTCCTTGATAATTTCTGTGAAGTGTACACTGGCAATTGTTCGTAGAAATTTCTAGAAACATTAAAATTTATGCTAAATCCTAATAACTGTACTGGTAGCTAGAACTTTCTACATACACTGGACTTTTAAGCTACGAGCGGCAACTAAGCGGAGTTTGCTGTAACGATATTTATATTAAATGTACGTGTTGCATGTTTTTAAGTACTTTATAACTACGAAACTAACCATAAGTGCAACCGAATAGGGGGGGGGGATTAGAGTGTACGCAAATTATACACTTTTTTTTAGGTTTCAGTTTAGAAGTAAAGGGGTTGGGTTTTGACATGTAAAGAACATCAAATCAATGAATTTTCAAAGGGAAGTCATAATATTTCAGAATGCTCGAATAAGTTTTAGAATGCTCATCCAATGAGAAGTCGGAGAAGCAACTGTGAATCGATTCTACTCGATTATAAATCTCAAAGCATCTCCCATGATTATATCGAAATTTTAAAATCTTTCGTATTGTATGATAATGATTTTTCCATTGAAGGTTACGATCCTTTCGACCTGAGAGGATCCAACATCGGTGTTTACACAGCCATTTCAAACGAAGACGGCAAACAAATGCTGGGTACGGAATTACAATTGCATGCGAACCTGGGTCCCGGATATCTGAGGTGCATGGCTGCAAACAGATGCTCATATTTCTTCGATTTCAGAGGTAATTATAAGTAATTGTTACACCTAAGTGTTTTTGATTGAGCTCTATAAAACAAGAAAATAATAAATCAAGCCGAACACATCAATTGTATGGCACTTTGCAACGCAAACTTATTTGGTTGTAATCTACAGCGAAACAAATAAATCGGATTAAGTAAAAAATTTTCCAACAGGAGACAGCTTCGTTCCAACGGCTGTGTTTTCTGTTGTTGTTAGCCTATCTACAAATGGGTTTTTGGGTTCGGAAGCTGACAATTCAAACTACACGACAGCGTACTGTTATTTTTTAACACTTTCCAATAAGGTTGAAAAGTGTTTATGATTTCAGTTTGTCTGTCTGTCCGTCCGTCTACGATCTAACTTCCGTAAATATGCATCGATTTTTACGAAATTTAAATATGTTATTCTTATCTATACTGTACTATGAATCCTACTGAAAACGGCCTATGCAGCATTTATAGATTTTCTACAGGAGCACTCAAAATATTCCCAATGCATTGCGCTCTATGGGAGGTTATTTTTTAAAGCGTATCATCCTACTATATAGTTACGCTGATCCCTGACTTCAAGATAGAACTTTTTCCGCCGTTATTTCAAAAAGATTGCAAAGTTAACACGAAAAGCCTAATAACATTTACACCGCTTGTGCGATCCGCTAGAAATTTTTCATAATTATGTATAAAAAGTATAGAAATAATTCGCTACTTTAAAAATCTGAAAATCCAGTCCTTCTCTCACTTTTAAGCGATTTTTTGCTATTTTCAGCACCATGTTATTTCCGAGGGTAAAAAAAGTGAATCCTTTCCGAGACAAAATTATCTATATCAAGTGGAAATGACGTCAAACAATTGGGATTAAATCTATTAAAATAGTTTTCCCAGATTACACAGTTTATTAATTTTTTTTTCACAAATAAATAATCTGCATGGATATGAGAATAGGTATGTACACAAAACGAAATCTTTCGACTGCGAAAAGATTCCGCGCGTTTCCAGAAGAGCATGAAATTCGATTTGGGTATGTAATAAAAATTCAGTATGATGTTATATATTTTAGGTGGACGAAGATTAAATATATTGAGTGTAGACATGCTTTCGCCAATTTTTTTTCCTAGCAACCGTTGTAAATACCTCCACAACGGGCTTTAACTTCAAGTTTTAGAGGTATTCTGCTATTTGAAATAAAGCAAAATTGATATATGTTATAAAAGATTACAAGATGAAGCTTTCCATCGAAGATAGTGTCTGTTTAGTATAGTCAATATATATATATATATATATATATATATATATATATATATATATTTTACAGAAGCACTCAAAATAATTTCAATACAAAACGGTCAGTGGCAGTTTAGAGACAGGCGTCCATTTAAAGCATATAATACTATTTTACAATATGATTAGCTAATAATCCGACGACAATCGTGTGCCTCCCTCAAAAGTTGCGCCAAAATCTGCCAATTTTGGCTACTTTTGCGATAAATTGCCAAATATGGTGCGAAAAAAAAATGCTTTGAAAAATGAACCGAACTTTCATCGCCGAACCGAATCGCGATATTTTCATTATTTGGGGATAAATCGAAAATGTACTTCCGTACTATCCTAGCGGTCATTAAAGTTAAGCTATTTTTTCCTCAAATTTGCCGTCAAACAGTTGCCAATCGTATTCCGAAACATCAATAATTTCATTTGTCCGCCATTTCACTCGGCGAAAAATTGCTCGTCTTGGCGGACATCCGGGATTATAAGTAACTACCTGGAAAAATATCTAATCTGACTATATTAAGCTATGACGATTTCATTGGAATTTTGAAAATTCGTTACTCGCTGTGTAATTAACCGATTTAATGTACTGTGTTTTTTTAAGGAATGACTAAAGATGTTGCGTCGATCGAAGGAATTTTTCCGGACGACGAAAATCCGTCAATGCGTTACATCCCAAAACGGGTTAATTTATTTTTACCTGTATCAAAATAGCAAACTTTGAATCTTCAGCGCGTGGAAAATTAATTTTAGACTGCTAACCCTTTAAAGGATAAATTTAAGGTCTCCGTGTTCGTCCGATACCATTATATTGTATAAAAGGAATATTTACATTTTTAACTTACCAGCAAGTCCGAGAGGTCTGTATGATTTAGGTTTGCTTGTCTGTTCTGTTCGGTTCGCTTGTCCACACGTACAGTGTTCTGACTGGTATAAATATACACCGATTTGTGCAAAAATTATGTTTTTTCGATTTACACTGCCATGTACCTTATTGAAAATGGTGTAGGTACAGGAGAAAAAAAATCCAATACATCGCACTCCATGGGAGTTATAAGTCATACACAGTCTAGGAGACATCAGTATCCAGAGGCAGTCTAGGGTCAACTGCCTGTCCTCCATGAACCTGAACGTTTAAACTGACATGTGAAATGATGATCTCATTGGTTGAATCTGATTAAACAGGAGACGTAGAAGTTCTCGCTTTACAGTCTCGCTTACAGTTTAGTATGGAAATCCAAGAAGAATAAAAAATGGTCGAAATGAATTAAAAAGAAATTGCAACCAAATTAAGCTAAAGACCGAGTACATGAAATTCTGCCTTAAGGGGACAGCCTACTTTTAAAATGCTCCAAAAATTGATTTTGAGATTTTTATCTCATTAAATAGTTTACTTTATTCTAAAAAGATTGATACCAATCATTTTTCTGTATGACAATTATTTATTGAGATAAAAAGGAAAATGTAAACGCAAGTTGGGCAGCATGCTGTAGAAGCTGCAACTAATGTTGACACTAAAAGCATAAAAGAGGCAGAAAAGAAATGTACAGAATTTAATTTAGAAACTCGAAGAGCCAGAAAAATGCTCAACAGTTCTCAGTTTGAGGCAATAAAAGAAAACGAAGGCAATGTGAATGAAAGCGGAAAATTTTAAATCGAAAAGTTCATAAAGTGAAATAAAATCAAATTTTTATGTTGCATAGTAAAAAAATATATACATGGATATAATTATTAAAATAACTTCAAATAATGTACTTTACCAATATTCGTGCCTTTATATCCTAAAAATGTATCTTTTGTTAAGGTATGTACATATTTTTTCATATTTACAATTGTCGAGCTTTTCTTTAGATTGATGTTTCTTAAGCCATATTAAAACATATTTTGGGTTAATCATTTTAAATACTCAGTAAAATTATTTTTAAATAGTAAATGTTTCAATAGAAAATGTTTTTAATTTTTAAAAATTAAATTTATGTTCCAAAACTACAATTTGAACTTTAATTGGCGTTTTCTCAAAACACTGTTTTTCAAGTTTGCGCGCATGATATTTTAAAAACTATTAAGATATCAACTTGAAATTTTTTTCAGGCATTTATTTTAATATAATGAACAAAATGAACTAAAATGAAATGGTTGTGTTTCATAGAAAAAAAGTTATGATTGTAAAACTATCAAAATTTTTATGATAATTTAAACTTTTAGATTAAATATTTTTTTAATTTAAATTATGAAAATAGTTAAACCATTTTAGTTTAGATTGTTAATTATGATGTTTTGTTTAATTTAGAAAAGAATTATGAGGATCAAAGGAATTCTAATTGAGATATCTTGCGCGCAGTTGGAAAGTACCCTTGAATTGTTTTTACAATATTGTGTGGTAAAATAATATTTTTTAAATTATCACCTTTATAATAAACTATAATAATATTTTTAATCAATAGAGTAATGTCATAGTAGTTAACTGGAAAAAAATTGTGTTTCTGCATGCATTCATTATTTTTTTTTTTATTATGAAAGTTGAACTAAAATTTCTACATTTTCCCATTCTTAAAAGTAGGCGGTCCCCTTAACGCGCTAACACCAGTTTCAATATGTTCATTGTTGTTCTCAAAAATACATTTGATTTGATGGGTAACGGCCGTATATGTACACTAGGGATGTCGGCCAAAAGAAGGAGGATGCCCTCCGTGGGTGTCTTTCTAAGGGTCTGTATTTACGAGGAGAAAATTACGGAAATCCCCGAAAAGGTAGGTTGCACGATACCTGTATTTGAAAGAGGCACCACAAAAATACATAGCATTACATGAATTTCTTATTTTCTAAACTACATGACTGGTTAGCACAAAATACAGAACAGTAGCTAAAAATGCTAGCATCCTTAAAAAGGCGAAATTGACAACCCTGTTCTGAAGAGGCATTCCATACATTTTCTGAGTTTTTAGAACTACTAGAATGAGTGGATCCCAAATGGCGGTCTGTGGACAATAGGTGGTACTAGAACAAGGTCTGAGTGGTCCGCTAAGCGAGTGGTTAAAAAATAACTGTTTGACAACTTTATGAGGCAAAAAGCGTAATTGATTACGGTCGTTTTTAGATAATTAAAAAAAAAACGTGTTCCATAATCCTTTCAAAATAGGGAAGAATTCATGAGTCCTACAGCTGGTCAAAGAAACATGTGTTAATAAATCACATTAATGCCGGAAAAGCAGAAATAGAACACGTACACTTATAATTAATTCCCTAATTCACTTTAAAAAGAAATGATGTACATCTTTCTAATTTTATTCAAGAATCTGTTTTGAATTTTTCATTTTATCATTACATTTTGTGCATGCATTTCGAATTTCTTTCTTTCTTCATTACTTTTTTAATATTAACCATCACCCCCCTCCTCCCCAACGGAAATTCACTTAAGGTGTCCGTGGGTGTGGAAAGGAAGTGGAAAAGTGATTAGAGAGTTAAGTTGAGTTGGGAACCACTGCACTAGATTCTTTAAAGAGCTGTTCTAAAGTTGCATCATTTCTTAAGAGAAGAGTCGTAATCTGTTTGTTGTTTTCTGTAAAAAGAGGTGACGATAGAAATTCCCCTTTAATACCCCTTTTTGGATCTTTGAACACAACACTCTGCTGTAACCTAGCATTACGCATGAGCATGCGTTAGGTCACAGCGGGGCATTCAAAGACACAAAGTGTGAGCAAACTCTGGACTGAGAAGAAATTCTTTAGGTGATGGTGATCACTCCTTTGAAATAATGAATAGAAGGTTAATAAGAGAAGAGAAATTGGGTTAATACTGAGTTTAGCAGAGAGTTTAATCCATTTGTAATTGTTGTCCCTTTTATTTCTGGGATGTTCAAAGTTTAACATTTCCGCTGTCAATCACAAGAATTAGTATAAACTTTATTAAATTTTCCTAGCCTTAATTCACGAGAGTGTTAAACCGCAGTTCCACAAAATACTTCATTATAATTATGATGAAGTGAAATGTAAAATTTTCATTCTTTATGAAAACTTGAAGAGAAATTATCACGTATTTATGCAGTGGATTTCAGAAATTTATTAATTTCTGTTGAGTGTTAGCAAAAAATTGGAAAAACTCATGAAAACAACCTCGACACAAATAGGTTAAGCTCATACACAAACTTCCCCTACCAGGTACGCAATTGTCTGAACTTGAGGTGCGATTAAAACACGGACTTGGATATAGGACGATCATCGACGTATTCAAAAAGAGGTAAGCGAAATTTTCCTGTAAGATGGCGCTTTGAATCGTAATGTAATGATTAAGTTTATGTGCGAATGCGTTCATTAGTAATAGATTGCATTATGATTCGACTTTACGTATCGCTAGTGGGTGTTTATGTAGCTAATCATTGAAAGGAAGTCAAGTATTTTCCTTTGAGACGCCGACGTTGTTTCACCTGTCTGCCGCTAGTCGATGATCGTCCTATATCAAAGTCTATGGATGAAATTAACCGTGCACTTTTGCAAAACGTTCGCGGTATTAGTGTTGTCACTTCATCTTTTAGACTTGCATGTGCTGCTTATGAAATTTATACCTACATGTAAATAATTATTACCAGGTCCCAGCTACACTGTGGATACGGCATGCTCCTCGTCTTTCGTTGGACTGTGGGCAGCATGCTGCGACATCAGAGAAGGCAAAGTAGACGCGGCGCTGGTCAACGCATCCCAGCTCTGCCTCAGTCCCTCAATCACCAGACTTTACTACGTCAGCAAGATTGTTTCGCCGACGCTCGAGAGCAATCCTTTCGATGCCAGAGGTAGGTAAAGCGTTCATTCTGGACACTGGTTACGATGACGGGGGAAATCCTTATAAATAAAAATGAAATTCTGTTTGTTTGTTTGTTTGTGGATTTGATTCGTATACAAATCCACAAAAATGGACCTATCAGCCTGAAATTTTGCACAGATATGTAAAATAATATAGAATAAATTATAGTCTACTTTAAAACTTTGAAAGTCCACCCGTTCCCGGAATTTAAGAGATTTTTTATGCTCTCCACGCAAAAAGCTTTCCATAATTGTAACCCCTGTAGTGAAAAAAGTGTGAAAGAAGCATCGTGGTTGCCATGTGTGGCGATTTTGCCGAATAAAATGTTTTAAATTCTCAAAGTAAAAATAAAAGAATAATAATGCTTTTTTTTGTTAGTTTATATTCGTAAGGTTATTTTTTTAAAATTATAATATCGTGTGCATGGGAAAACAGAGCAGGAATGAAATGTTTTATACGCAAAACAATACAAATTGAAGATTTCTAAGGCTATTATGTTAAATTTTTTTAGTTTGGCGAAAAATAAAATGGCTCAAAATGCCGAGAAAGTGAGTTCTAGCGGTTTGCACAGTTTCCGGCTTGGCGCAATTTACTGAGAGCTTAAGGAAATGGATTTTTGAAAACAGGTGCAAAGGTTTTATTAGAATACAGCCTTAAATTTTAATGATCCGTGCGGAAATAATGCAGTTATTAAGGGATTTAAAGCGATCTATCTTCAGCATTCTCGCCAATTGAGTGTATTGATTTAAGTTGGGGGAATTCCGCCAAATTTCAGATAATTGAAATCTTCGCATATAGTACATCGGAGTAACGATGAATAAAACACGTTATATAGTTGATAATTTAAAAAATGCGGCAGTATTAAGGGATTCCACTTTTCAAATAAAAGTGTGCTTTACTTTTTAAAGGTCGAACCATTTCCAAAATTGATTGCTGCTAAGTCAATGCTTCGAATGATTCCCTGAAAAAACTCTTGCAAAATGGCGTATGTTAGCACTTTGGCGAGGCTTAGATTTGAAACTGGATTTCATTTAAGACTGGTAGCTATATTAATAAAAGAATGTGTAAACTGTTAGTTCATTTGTCTGTGTCTCGCGTAGCTCGCAAACGGGTGATCGTAGACCGACACACCTCGAAGCGATTTTTTCAGAATTCGAACTATTTTAGGAAATATCGATAAAAACGTATCGCAAAAGGCTAATTTTTGCTAAAAGGCTAATTAGGTTGCCACATTCGGCAGTTCATTAAATGATTCAGACTCTTGAAGTAAAAATAAAAGAATAATTTTTTTTTGTCTAGATTATTTGTAAGGTTGTTTTTAAATTAAAATATCGTGTGCATGTGAAATCAGAGCGGAAATGATTTATACTCAAAAGAAAAATAGAATTTGGAAATTTTCCGAAAGTAAATGTGCAACTTTTTAATTGGTCGAAAAATAAAAGGGGTTGATGTGCGATTTTGAGGAGGATTCTAACGCTTGGCGCTATTTATCGTAATTTAATCGTCTGCTATTTGGGTTATGAATAAACCTGCGTATAAGTTTTTGAAATTTTCATTCAGTTGGAATTGTGCATTTTTCTGAGCAGATTTTCTGGATTCAGAAAAAAAGATGTTAGAAATATCAATTTTAATTTTGTTTAATCACACTCATGAATAATGATACACTTTCCAACTTAATGAAAGAAGGGACGAAAATAGGGAAGACCCATGGATTATAACTCTTTTTATATATAGCACTTTAGTGCGTATTTAAAATCTGAAAGTGTGCGTTATCCATTTTGCTATAATTCGCCACATGACGGCGCTGTAGCAAATCATTACTTTAATTAACCACTAGATGGCCCTGCAGTGTATCACTTCTTAATGATCGCTATGAAAATAGGTATACATAGATATTTGAACACGGGGAAGAGTTTGGCATGATCCATTTTCCTATAACTTGACACTAGATGTCGCGTCAACACATGAACTTCAGGACTATTCAGCCGATCGTCATAAAAATTCGTATACATCGATATCTGAATGCGAAGAATATTTTCGCCGTATTCGTTTTGCTAAAACTCGCCACTAGATTGCGCTACGCCGCATCGCCTTCTGCACCGTAAAATCGATTGCCTTGAAATTCAGTATGCATGATTATTGAACACAATATAACGCGATATTCATTTTGCTATATCTCTTTATTACAATAAATAGTAATCACAACAAATATTAATATCAAAAAGTCCATTCATTCCCGTGCGAAGAACGTGTACTTCAGCTAGTCTGAAATAAAATAGGAAGCATAATTATTTTGTGTTAAATGAATAAATGACACTTTTAAACGCGTGAATAATGATGTATTTCGAATGTTGAAAATTTTACCTCATATCTTAGTGCACAAATTAAGATAAACGGATTTCGCCAGTGCTCGAAAAAATTCAGATTGATACTTTATAAGCTGTGCTACTCACTGAAAGAAATAAAAATACGGTGCATTTCAAGGAATTTTGCAGAAAAATTCTCAAGACGGAATTTCTGAGCAAAATTTTTTAAAGAGTGCAACATTCTGAAAATTGTTTTAATTTTAAGAATTTTTTCTAAAAGATTCATATTAAAACAGGGTTATCGTTTATTTCAGTGTATAGCACAGCTTGTAAAGATACATTCGAAAATTTATCAAATGCTTGACATAATTTTTTCTCGACTTACACCGTCATTAAATTATGGCTGGAGATAAAAATACACCGTCTGTTGCATTGGAACTAGAAAAAGAGTAAGTTTCGAAAAATACCGTCGTTAAAATTGGTTAAAAGTTCCACCGGAAGAGGGCGCAGCAGACAATCTACTGAAATAATAAAGAACATTTACTTTCCAGTTAATCGATCTTGAGTGAGTTTTTTTTTTACTGCAAACACAGCTATTACCGAAGCATGAACTCACTCAAAACGGTTTTATATCTCTCATTCCAACAACGCATTGACTGCAGCGCCCTCTGACGGCGAAATTTTAACTAATTTTATCGGCTGTATTTTTTTCAAAATTTACTGTTTTGTAGTATTAATGTAGCAAACAGTACATTCCTGATTTTGCATGTTCAAATTGGGTCAGTTATTTATTAAATATTCGGCATGTAAAGATTCCTTCTTTTAAACAACTGAATTAGTAATTTAAAAAAGTTTCGGTTTTTCAGGAATCAATGAAAACTATGTATGCCACAAGCTATCCGGCATTCTTTGAAATGCCTGAGCATTATACAAATTTTAAACAAAGTCCATAATAATCTTCACATTTCATAATTTGCCCCCAAACTTCAGACATTGTATAAAATATCCAGGTATTCTATAGAATGCCAAATGAAAGACCGGTAAAGTCTGAAATAATCTCATTTCGGTTTGAATATCAGAAAACAAGCCCAGTTCGTTATTTTATATGCTATCACAAGTGTTTTGCTAAACTATGAAAGAAACATAGGTTGGTCGTCCATAGCTGTAAGGGGTCTCCTCGAAAGTACGCTTCCACTGGTACTATGCAATTTTCAGCTTCGGAATGGACCAGCGGTAGCCTATTTTCGTAGGGCTCGCTATACAACAATGGTCATATCTACTGATGTTTTTTATAGTTGTATAAAATGCCCATGCATTTTATACAACTATATTAATGTAGTGTACATTGTATAAAATGCATGGGCATTTTATACAATGCCGGCAATTCATACATCGCAATATCATATGCAACACACATAAACCGTGTACAGAAATGTTCTATAGAAACTCTCGCCTATTAATCTTAATTTCAGTCCAAAAAGAAGAGAAGCATTTCCTGAAAAATGGAACAGCTTGGAAGCTTCTATAGTGACAAATATAAAATCAATTTTTAGAGATTTTTCCAATCTCCAGCTGTGCTGAAATTTTGCGTACTAATGTATATTTTAGCTAATATTACATTTGAAAATTTGGATTCTATATTAGTTTAAAAATCCTATCTTAGTCGTATATAACCTATTTTAGCTCTATATAATGACTGCAAAAGCTGTCATTTTAGGTGAAGTTGTTAAGTTCTAATATACCAGAGGGTATCTGTACGAAATTTTAAACAGTATCTATTCAATTCTTCTTTCACTTATAACTTCTTTTTATGTAACAGCAAATGGATTTATCAGATCAGAAGGAGTAGCAGCATTGTTCGTTCAGAAAGCTTCTGCAGCTAGAAGAGCTTATTCCACTATAATGCGTATCAAACATTGCTCTTCTGGATATGTTGCAGAAGGTGAGTACCTCATTTCATTGATAGAACAGAAAATACCAATGTTATGTTTTACTGAAGTTAGTAAAGCCAAATGCTGTTCGCACTCTTCGAAATTGCTTATCTTACAGGATTTCCCGAAAAAAAATCATGTGGTTTTGAAATCTAACCTTTATTCAATCACTTTTGAAACAGGTTATCTTTTTTACCTCCACAACAGTTGTATGACTATCATTAATGTTGTCCAAAAATAAAATGTATGTAGCCAAACTTCTTTATTTATCCATTTAACCCATTTGTGCCTGGATATTTTTGCGACTTTCTTCGATTTTTACTGATAACAGAAATAATAGATAAATTTCTGATGTCCACTTCTTGAACAAGGGCTGATTTCTTTTAAAATGATTATGCATAAAAATCGAAGTATCAATATCCTACTTGGTCATGTTAAAATATTATGTAGAGTTGAGGCTCAATACTCATGAATAAAGGCTAGGAAAAATAAATAACGTTTTCGACTAATAGCGAAAATGCCGTCCCAAAAAAGGGACGCTAGGCATAAATGTAGGAGGCGACGTCGAAATAAGACTGGAAGCACTCCTACGGTTCTCAATCACGTTTATTGCTCGGCTAAATATAACAGAACTATTTACAAAGGAAAGGAGAGATTTTGCAGAACATGAATAAGTGGATTCGTTAACAGGGATAGGTTTCCTTATCACACAGGAGCCACTGGCCACCTTCTCGTGGTCGTTCTGGAGTCGAATCGCCTACGCGCGATCAGAGAGCTACGTCCGACATCGCTCCTACGCGAGCGTGGTCTCGTTCGCATCTGCTGCCTCTAGCTCCCAGGCTCTGATAACCTGCGTCTGCTGTAGACGTGGGGTTGCGATGCCATCTGCTGGAGGGTTGCGCCTCTTGATTACCACAACGCTCGGCCATCGACGTGTGAGGACCTCCGAACCTGAAACTTAAAATGAAAAGAAAAAAAAGAAAATAATGATTAAAAAAAACAAAAAGAGATGTTGAGAAAAGGAAAAAAAGTTTGTAGTAGGATGATCTCAAATTGCAGTTCCAGTAGACCAGGGTTTCATGTGGTCAGCTGAAGTGGAAGTTGCTTCCGGTCCTTCATGAGATCCTACTTTAGCTACATCGTAGCGGTCATGTGGTTTTATTTTTATGACTTTGTACGGTCCTAAGAACTTGGGTCGTAGTTTCAGACCTCCTCCGAATTGGGTTCTTTGGATTGCTACCAAGTCGTTGACTTTATAGACAGGAGCGGTTTTGCGGCGTCGATTGTATTGCCGTCGGTTTTCTTCTTGGATTTTTAATATATTTTTCTTAGCTTCTTCACGTATATTTTCTTTCTCCTGGATTGTGGATTTCAGGAATTCTTCTTCAAGGATTTCCTTGATACGTTGGTCTTCTTTTTGTTTCATTTTCACACCTAGCATCAATTCGAATGGAGTGAACTTGGTGGATCGACAAACAGTGCTGTTGATGATTCGTTGGACATCTGGGACGAACTTGTACCATTTTGTAGGATCTTCAATCGACAATTTCGAAAGAACTGGGATGAGAATTTCATGCATTCGTTCAATCTGGCCATTGCCTCTTGGCACTCCAGTTGTGATCGATATGTGCTGAATTCCTTCATCTTCACAGTAATCTGCAAAGTCCTTTGACGTGAAGGCAGATCCCTTGTCGGAAATAATTCTCGAGGGATTTCCGAAAACAGATTGTTGGGACTTGAGTTTCGCTAGAGCTTCTGCCGTAGATGTGGTCTTGACGGGATAGAACCAGTTGAATTTTGTAAAACCATCTACCACTGTAAAAATATGTTGGTAGTTCTTGTTTGTGGATGGTAGGGGACCTATAAAATCAATGTGGTACGTGCTTAGTGGAATATTATCCTTTGGGATGGGATTCAATAGACCTTCTGCTTTGCCTCGTTTTTTATTACAGAGGATGCACTCCACGCAGTTCGTTATGACTTGCTCTATTTTCTTTTTAGCATTCGAGATATGGAAATCTCTTTTCAAAAGATCTTCAGTTTTCTGTACAGCAAAGTGTCCTTTGTTATGGATGCCTCGAATAATCTCTAACTCCATTGCTTCCGGCACAACGATAAGTTCTCTACCGTTATCTTGCAGATATAACACATTATTTTTTAGCAGGTAGTCGTCTCTGAGTCCTTTCTCGACTAGAGTTTTCAATAACTGAATATGCTCATCGGCATCTTGCGCTGTTGCGATCTTAGTGGTGATTTCACTTTGCGAGCGGGTGACCATGCACACAGCAGCTCTACTCAATGCATCGACGTGTCTCATTTGTTGATTTGGTCTGTGGACGACTTCATATTCGAACTCTTCAAGTAGTAGAGCCCATCTGGCTATCTTCGGCGATAAGTCTTTCTTCTGCATTGTTTTCTGAAAAGCGTTACAGTCGGTGACTATTTTAATTTTCGTCCCTAAGAGGTAACTACGAAATTTTTTAAGAGCTTCGACGATCGCAAGCACTTCGAGCTCATAGCTTGACAATTTTTCTTGTTGTGGTGATGTTTTTTTTACTCATATAATGGATTGGGTGGAGTTGCCCATCATCTGCGCGTTGAAGCAACACTGCACCAAACCCATGACTGCTAGCGTCCGTGTGTAATTCTAAAGGTTTTCCTTGCTGGAAGATGTGAAGAACGGGGCTATGGCTTAAAAGTTCTTTAAGATGATCAAAAGCCTGTTTTTGCATTGGCCCAAAAGTAAATTCTACACCATTACGAAGCATATCGCTAAGTGGTTTTGCTATTTTGGAATAACCAGGTACAAATTTTCTGAAATATCCTGTGAGACCGAGAAAGCGTTGCAGTTGCTTGACATTCTTAGGTTGAGGGAAGTTTTGAACTGCAGTCGTCTTATTTGGAGATGGTCGAATCGTACCTTCTTCAATTATGTAACCGAGGAACTCAATTTTTCGTTTTAGGAATTGACACTTTTTAAAGTTGATTTCTAATCCGTATTCTGAAGCTAACTTTAAGACTCGTTTAAGCTTTTCTAAACCTTCTGTTTCATCATGGGAAGGTATGATGAAATCATCCATGTAAACTACGATTGTATTGTCCCTTATTAATTCCCTGAATACTTGATGAATAAATCTTAAAAATACACTAGGACTTGTGCTTAGACCAAACGGAGTTTTCTGAAATTCATATAACCCTGCATGACAAATGAATGCTAAATATTTTGTGCATTTTTCCTCAACTGGCACGTGGAAAAAACCATTTTTCAAATCCAAAGTTGAAAACACTTTCGCTTCCCCTAAATGATCTAGGACTTCCTCAACTTGAGCCATAGGAAAAGAATCTTTCACAACTTTTTTATTTAGCTGTCGAAAATCGACACATAATCTGTGAGTACCATCGCGCTTTTTACATAACAGAATTGGGGATGAATATTCAGAACAGGATGGTTTAATTATTCCATTTTGTAACCACTCATCTATCTGTTTATCAACAATGTTTTGTTCTGCAAATGATAATCTCCGAGATCGTAGCGATACTGGAATGTCATCTTTTAACACAACATTCAATTTTAAATTGGTGTCTTTTATTTTGTTCGGTTTATAATTATTAACCAATAGTGATAAATCCTTTCTAATATTTACATCATTAACATGCAATAAATCAAGATCATATTCATTAACTACATTTGCAACATTTAATAAAAAACATTCTTCCACAGGTGATTCGCTTTGAAAGTCATTTCCATTTTTAGGAATTTGCGTTACAATTTTTTCTTCCTGACTGACTTTTAAAAGTTGAGAATAAATATTCGGTGTTAAAATTAAAGGAACAGATAGTTGTTCTACCACAGCGACAATGATTTCTAACTTAGGCGAATTTCGCTTCAAAGATAAATCTACTCTAGCAATATTTGCCTCTTTTTTCTCTTCAAAACATGAACTAAGTATTATTTTACCCTCCAATGGTGATTTTATTTCAATTAACGATGAATTTATAACCGGAATTTGTGCGCCTGAGTCAATAAGTGCCTTTATATTTTGACTGTCAATGAATACATCAGCATATTGCAACTCGTGAATAAAACTGACAGTATTAACGCTTGTTTTATTTTTCAGTCCCGTCTCCTTATCTGATTCGGTTTGTTTATTAAAACCTCTTGGGCAGTTACGAGCGTAATGGAAGCCCCTTCCAGTCGCCCCACACACGTGGCAAGATTTCGGCGACAGAGATACAGATTGCTTTTCGCTTTTGCTAAGGTTTTTGTTTCGCCAGGATGATTCACTCTTTAAAGCTTCAGCTTGCTGCGTCTTATGAAATACTTTCGTTTCGTGGGTATGAAATTTGGGATTATTTATTTCCGATAATGATTTTCCGCGGGATGAGAAAAATAAATCGCATTCTCGTCCTAATTGCGTCGGATTGAACCATGTTTTTCCTTCGCGAACACTTATGTATTCTTTTGTTTTTAAATCTAGCGTTTCATATAATTTATCTGCAACAATTAAATCACATAACTTTTTATAGTCCTTCTCTATTTCTCGAACCTGACAATAATGTTCGAATGTTGCCGTTAATCTTGAGGCAAACTGAACATGGGATTCGTCTGCTAAGCGATGAGCATGTTTAAAATTGTGCAGAATTTCTCGAGTTGTCGGCTGAAATTCAGCTAAAAATAAAGCTTTAAGTTTTTCGTAATCCGACAATTCTTCTTGATTTGCATACGTTAAAAGATTATTAGCTTTGACCCCTAACAAATTAATGAGTATTTCTGCTTTTAGATCTGGTGGGACATCTTTTGTTGCAAACGCTTTTTCCAAGGAAGCGAAAAACAAATGAAATGCCTCTGGCCTTTCAGGGACAGAGATTGTGAGCGTTTTTTATGCTTTTAATCAAATTTTCTATGTCACTTTGCGCATTTCGTTTTTCGCCAGACATTGATTCACTTCTTAATTTTTCTAGCTCTATCTGTTTCTCGATTTGCGCTAATTTAAGGCGCTCTATTTCTAATAAACATTCCTCTTTAGTGGATTTAGGCGTTCGATCCTCCGTGATCGATTTTAAGACGCCTCGAACATGTTCAGGATTGGTTTTAAAAATATCTGAATTCTCAATAATTTTTCTTATATCAGCTTTTTTAGCATTATCTGGAACTTTCGCTGCTATTTTTTCAGCGAGGTCCTTTAAATCACTTTTATTTAAATTATTTAAGAAACTCATATTGTAGTGAAATATGAACAGCAAAAAGTAGTACTATTGTGAGAACGAAAAAGTTACAGTACCTGAGCCCCCATGGTTGTAGGAGGCGACGTCGAAATAAGACTGGAAGCACTCCTACGGTTCTCAATCACGTTTATTGCTCGGCTAAATATAACAGAACTATTTACAAAGGAAAGGAGAGATTTTGCAGAACATGAATAAGTGGATTCGTTAACAGGGATAGGTTTCCTTATCACACAGGAGCCACTGGCCACCTTCTCGTGGTCGTTCTGGAGTCGAATCGCCTACGCGCGATCAGAGAGCTACGTCCGACATCGCTCCTACGCGAGCGTGGTCTCGTTCGCATCTGCTGCCTCTAGCTCCCAGGCTCTGATAACCTGCGTCTGCTGTAGACGTGGGGTTGCGATGCCATCTGCTGGAGGGTTGCGCCTCTTGATTACCACATAAATGGGTTAAAAAATTTCTTTTTCAATTTTGACCCATTTTTATCAATTTTGAGAATGTACAATCTATTTACTGGGTGTCATAATTTTTTTTACCGATATATAAACCTCTAGTGGCCGTTCTATTCTACCGATCGAGATGAGATTTCCGATAAAATTATACTGAGGTTTGAGCTACAGATTGTGTGAACAGCAGCTAAGTGGCGCTCACGGTTAAGGTTACAAGTACCGAAAACCAAAATTTTCGAATGGCAACGTCCCCGTTTCCTGTCGCAAAATGCTCAGTGCATGCAAAAACCTTAGATAGCGTCAGAATGGTAAGTGTATCATAAAGAATGGACATATACACACAAAAAGAAAAACAGCTCATCATTGCCTTACAGAGTCATTTTGCCGGTGTGTGCAAGCTCTACGCTCCACCATTCTTTCCCCGATTTTCAACGTTACGTTTTTTAACCCATTCGTGCCTGGATATTTTTGCGACTTTCTTCGATTTTTGCTAACACCAGCAGTAATTGATAAATTTCTGAAGTCAACTTTTTGAACAAGGGATGATTTCATTTAAAATCATTATGTATAAAAATTGAAATGTCAACATCCTACTTGGCCATATTAAAATATTTTGTGGAATTGAGGTTCAATACTCGCGAATAAAGGCTAGGAAAAATAAATAACGTTTTCAAATGATAGCGAAAATGCCGTCCCAAAAAAGGGATGCTAAGCATAAATGGGTTAAAGTAGAATATCTCAGGGACATCATTCTGTGATTGGTAACTTCCTTATGTCGTGTGCAAATTTCCTCCATGCTCCCCGATCATGATTTTCTTGGCCGTCTGCAAAGCTGTTTTTTTTTTTTTTTTTTTTTTTTTTTTCGCTTAGCGGGTACATTTTTTGTGAAGCACTTATTGTTCCAACGCTATTTACGGTTTTCGCATGGGCTGATATTTTTTTTCGGTGGAAAAATGTGGTCTTTGCCGTTCGAAAAGTTCGAGTTTCTGTATTTAGTCATAACAGTAGCCATAAGCGTTACTTTCCTGTCGTTCAAGAATCCTGAGTTCAGAAGTACACGTGAAGAGTGTTACTATATTTGACCGATACTATATTTGACTATACTCGACTCTTTGAGCGTAACGCCCACTCGATATCGACATGTCAAGTACGTGGTTAGGGTTCAGCGTCCCTAGTGGAAATATATTTAGCGGCCCTGCACAAAAAATAATTGAAGGTCTTTCAAATTTGTCTATTTACTGAAACTGTTGATCTTGACCTGCCCCTCCCCAACCCTCACCAGTCAAAACTCGCTGCTGCTACAGTCTCTAATTAAGTAAATTTGATTAATTGATAATTATTTTAAATGCAATACGTTTCCATAGTGTAAAAGCTACATTCTAGTTACTACCATGATGTAAATGTGAAAAAGAAATCTACACACGAATTTACAAATTCTGTATTCTTTCTCGGCTATGCTTTCAGATGTGCAGTTTTTAGTACTAGGTTTATTGAGATTCTTAGTTATAAAGAAGTTTAGTTGATATATCCATAAATTCAACAGTTTTCTAGCGCCCCTGGGTGACCGCGGAGTTTTCCAATCTCTAAGCACGGCTCTGGATATGCCGCACAGTTTTTTTTATGACCACCTTGTATAAAAACGTTAGCTGTTGTTTAGGACTGCTAGCGCCATTGTAATTATCCTCACACTAGACTAATAATACTAGTTTCTTTTTATCATTGATAGCCATTTTCTTTAGTACATCGTCATTTTATAACATTGAAATAGCAAATCACAGAATTTTGGCCACCAAAATGATTAACGCCAATTTGACACGGTTAGCTGTCAATTACACAAATAACTGTACTAGTATCCAGCAAATGAAACAGTGCTGCTTATTTTTTCTTCTAGGTATTACTGTTCCATCGTACAGGGGAGAAGTGCAGTTGTTTTCGGAGGTTATGGAAGAATCAGGGATAGACCCTGAAGAAATCCAATACATAGAAGCCCACGGTACCGGCACCCAAGTCGGAGACCCAATTGAGACGCAAGCCTTGGAAACAGTCTATTGCCAAGGAAGGAAGAAACCACTGTATATAGGAAGCGTGAAGAGCAATTTAGGCCACGCTGAAGCTACAGCAGGTATTTGCGGGGACCACGTTTATTAAACATCGGTTTACACTATCACAAATTTGGTGCAAAAGCATGGTATTAGAATAGTAGTATTTAGAATTATTAGAATTGAGTTAGATGTCGAAATTTTATTCTAACATTTAGTGCAAAAGTTGAAACATAAACATGTGTAAAAAGTACGCACCTATCTTGGTGCAGATGTAAATAAGTAACAACGTAACCAGCACCAATAATTGGTGAATCTTAGCATACTGGTTTTGACACGCTTACATGGCGTCGTCAGTGCCATGTCCGAGTTAGAAGTCGGATAAGAACGTGTTGTCTGGGGAGCGCCTGGGAACTCGTCCCACATCTCCCATTCAATAACAGATACAGGGATAACAGGGGGGTGCGCGAGTAGAAATGGAAGTGCGAATGTTTACTAACAAATGAGGGGGGGAGTTTAGAAGAGAGAAGAGCCGGTAAACAACCTAAGTTGTTTCCGGGGGGGTGGTGAAAGTTAATTCACTATTGCTTAAGAAATTAATAAAATGAACTAATTTTTCCTGTTTGGTTTTTAGGGTTTTTAAATAATTTAGTACATTTTTAAGCTGTGTGAGTATTTCGTTTAAGGAGGAAACTCCGATTTCTTTTTCGATTTCTTTAGTTGCATTTGTTATTTCATTCATTATGTTTTGTGTTTGGGGATTGGTTTTGATAGCTTCAGCGTAAGTTTTTAAAGAATTGCTCAGTATAAATAGGGATTGAGACGAGTGGTTTTCGTGAGCCAATGAGAGAGCAGGGATCAGAAGAGGTGTTTCGGAGATCCAATAAGAAGCAGGAATTTACGGTGAGTTAGAACAGAAAGTTTTCCAGCATTTCGAAAGAGGGGGGAGGACAGCAAATTCAACATTAAAATCGACCAAAAGATAAATACTCGTGTTAATGTTGAATTTTCTGTCCCCCCTCTTTCGAAATGTTGGAAAAACCCCTGTTCTAACTCACCTTAAATTCCTACTTTCTTACTGGCTATCCAAAACACCTCGTATGATTCCTTCTCTCCCATTGGCTCACGAAAACCACTCGTCTCAATCACCTGTCAAACCCGTCAAACACCTGTCGAGACAAAACCTCCTATCTATAAGAGGTTTTGGTCGAGCACGCATTGCCTAGTCACACACAATCAAGTCACTCACCATTCTAGGAGACATGAGCGAGACACAGCCGTGTAATGACGCGCGTGAGGGAGCCAGGACTGGTAATCGGTACAGGCGAACCGGCGGGGTATCCTGAGGATTTACTCCCGAACAAACGCTACTTATACGATGCCTTTATGAGTCTGCCTCCACTTCATATCTTTAGCGGTAACTGGAGAGCATTTGATAATTTCGTCCGTATCATGGGTGAAGAAGATGCGCAGGTAGCCGAGGTGATTGCCCGCCACAAAGCCCTCCAGCTCGAGAGATCTAAAGCCGGAGAACAACAACCAGAAACGTCATCGACGAACCAAGCCCTTAAACGTACTTCTCCTTGTGAAGAAATCGACGATACCAACGACGGGTTCTCTCTGCCTAAAAGATGTGCCAAGACCAAGCCAGAGCCAGATAAGTACTCTTTCGATGTTGGATTTAGTACCCCCAACCAATTTGAGCTCTTAAGCACCCTAGATACTCAGGAAAATGCAATGGATCAGGAGACTCCTATCTCACCCCCACCGGTAAAAGTAAACCCCAACGTCAAACCCAAGCCATTAATCGTCTCCAACCCTCCTGATATGCATGCCATTACCCAACTCATCAATGAAAATACAGATGCTAACTTCCATGCTGTAACCCAGAAATCCTCCTTCAAAATTTTCCCGACTGACTTTAAAAGTAAGCACAAAATCACTGATCTTTTTCAAAAAAACTCCATTCATTTCTTCAGTAACTCGGACATCGCCCCCCCCCTTAAAGTAGTCATTAAAGGACTCCCCCTTACTACCCCAGCTGAACTAATCGCCGAAGCGCTTAACTGCATAAAATACCCTGTCCTTCGCGTAAATCAATTAAAAAGCAAACGAGTAAAAACCCCCCTCCCCATTTTTCAAATCCAGCTCCAAAACAACCCCCAAGGACAGGAAATATACAATCTAGAAAAGCTTCTCTCATTCCAAATTAAAATCGAAAAATTCAGACCCCCCCAGGAAAGCCGTTCAGTGTTTCGCTGCAACGGCTTCTTTCATTTCGCGAAACATTGTTCCATGCCCCCCCGTTGTGTGGTGTGTGGCGACCCCCACGAGCATTTTAACTGCCCCATTGAACTAAAAAACAAAACAAATGAAGTAAAGCAACCCCCTACCTGCTGTAACTGTTCCTTAAATCACCCGGCTAGCTACAAAGGATGTAAAAAATTCCCCGATAACCCCCAAAATCAAACTTCTCTAAAAAACTCGCAACCCCCCCCTTCTTCCAAAAAATATTCCAGCTATGCCCAGGCCGTTTCAAATAACTGCACCCCCTCCCCCCAACAAACCACTTTGCAGGACTTAGCCGATCTCACCAAAGAGATCGGAGTCTCGTTAATTGAGCTTGTTAGTAAATTAAAAGAAATTCTAAATCATTTAAAGCAACTTAACTCCCCTCAAGAAAAGCTACTATTTTTTCTAAATTTTGTCAACAACGGGGACAGCACTGTTAGCAGTGACTGAACCATTGTTGACACTTATCTTGCTAAGTAAATTAACTTTTTCCCCCCTCTTAAATTTTTCCTAAATTTTCTTTTTTTCAATAACTTAACTTTATTTTTTAAACACTAAATTTCTCAATTAAATTTTTTCAACTGTTAGTGAATGAGAGTTGTGGGGTTAATTTTTCCCGGGTACTCTCCATCCAACATGTACTTATCTCTACAAACTCTACATGCACAACACACACATTCCCTGGACAGAGTCCTGCAGATACCTCGGAGTAACGTTAGACTCCAAACTCACATTTCGCGAACACATGCTCAAGACTAGAAATAAATTTCGAGCTGCTAAAAATCAACTCTACCCCTTAATTGCTCGAAATAGCGTTTTATCTATCGATAACAAGTTGCTCATTTACAAATCCTTCCTACGACCTCTCCTCACCTATGCTTGTGAAACATGGGCGATCGCATCTAAATCTAATATTAAATTACTATGCCAAGCGCAAAACAGTACACTTAGGCAAATTGCAAAACTTCCCTATTATGTCCGTAACAAATATATTTACGATGAAATTTCCGTACCGCGTCTCACACAATTCATACAAAAACTCGCTACTAATTTTCAAAACAACATTGGCCTGGCCAGTAATAGTGCTTTAAACACGCTACCAGATTATGACGTCCATGGAACTTTCACAAGCATAAGGCCTAAACAAATCACTCTTCTAAGTAACAGAATTGACTACTAGTTTCTTAATTCCTTAACGTTGTTAGGAAAAAAAAAAGAAAAAGAAAAAGAAAAACATTCTACTGCTAACTCATGACGGTTGATAAAGTACCATACGCTCTCCTCTCAAATCTCACTCCCCGTTCTAATCCCCTTAGGGACTAGAGAATTTTAAACGGCCTCACCATGGCCAAATGGATAGACACTAAATAGTAGACAGCTGAAGTGTGGAGGTTCAGGGTTTAGGCCTATCGTGGGGCAGTTGATCTAATGGTCTGGAGTTTTTGTTGGCTTTCTCCAGATGTAGCATGAATACGCGTTAGACTCCTCAGAAAGTCCTCCAAACAAGGCAAAATCATCCTATGCAGATAGCCTATACGTAGCTTTGCCATAACAACACAAACAAAATCTTAAAAGATGGTCAAGCCAAGGCTTACAGATTATGTTTGTATATTAATAAGGCAAAGCTACTCGAGGACTATCTAGCTTAGGAGGCTTTACCTTGGCGAGAGGACTTTCTAAGGGTTTCTAACGCGTATTCTCATTACATTTGGAAAAAAATGCCCCAAACTAAAAAAAAAAAAATTGGTTGCTGACCATTCCATTTGTAAATGCTTATTTTGTACTGTGACTTCTACCACTGTTTCTGTGATGGGGCTCCTTACCACTTCTGTGGTGCTGCTCTTTTAGAGAAAGCGAGGAGAATCGCCGGGCGAAATGCACTTATCAGCTGCTGAGAATTGTGGAGTTGGCTAATTTTACAGTTGCTGATGAGAAAAGTATATCTTGAAAAGTATGTTTTGGAGCAGCTTCGGAGCAAAATAAAGAAAAATACGTGTTTCGGCACAAATAGGAGCAAGCACTGTGCAATGGAGTAGGCTGGAGCAATTGGAGCAGAGTTAGCATCCCTCAGATTACAGAATTTTAGATCATGGAATTGTTAAAATAATTTTTGATTGAATCATTATGTGAATTTAAAAATGAAAATACAAAAACGTATGACTCTTTAAAAAAAAATATTTTTTAAATGAGGGGGAGGGTAACTACACAGTTTAAAAACAAGCAGCAGGTGTATTAATTTTCATGAAGCATAACATAACCACTAATAAAAGTTCCTAGTGTTACTAAAATTAACTTTCGCATTTTGTTGGATGTAAATCAGTTAACTAGAACGCAAGATAGGAACAATTAATTTTCACATAGGATAGCATCAGAATTGGGGTTTCTTGTTAATATTGCCGACATCGCTTGGCTAAGTTAAGTTTTGGGGGTTTCTTTTTTGCCAATATTGTCAAAAAATCGCCCAGATTGGCGACATCTGACATGATTTTTTTTTAAAGATACCTGCAATGTTTACATACCCGCTTGGCATTACACAAATATTGCAAAGAAAATTACAGAGAATTTACTAGACAGATTTTGCCAGAATTTTGAGACAACTCCCCAAAAAGTATAAATATGTGAGTAGGTCATCCCATCGTTTCAGTCTTGAATTGGCTTTTCTACCAAATGCTAACTATTAGGAACACATCGTTTTGCATAATTTTGATGCCAGAGGCACCGTTGTTTTCCTAAGCTGTATTTAAAAATTTGTTTATGAATTTAGTATTGTTGTATGCTGTGGAGCTGTCAAGGGTTCGACTCGAGTATTCTGATATTTTAGCAAATGGAACAATTTTATTTACTGTAACGAAATTGTAGTATTTTAGAAAGTTGCAGAGATTGATGACTAGTTATCTATAGAATTACTGCTTGTAAATTCCTGTAAATTGTGCTTTGGAGATTGTTTGACAAGTTTCTAGAAACAATTATGTTTGTGTTTCATCCTGACTCGACTTTCTCGACTGACTACTAAAACTTTCTATAAACCCCAGACTTAAAAGCATACTCTCCAATACGCATCCGACAATTCAGCAGAGATTATGCAACAAAGTGAATGCTATACCACTGTGTTATTCCGAAAATTGCCTGCATTATGTTTTTGGAATTTTGAAGTTTTGCCAATTTTTTGATTATGAAAACACATCTTTTACTGTAGTGATCTACGATGGAAAATACAGGCCGTATGAATCTAGCTTATCTGTTATTGCCAGATATTTCTCAAAATCTACGGGTGAACACTTGCGCTACGCTCAGTGTTTATCATGTTGTTAGTAGTGTGGTTACATGCACTAAACAGAAATTGCATTGATACTCCTAGAAAAATAGTTGCCATTTTTCTCAAAATAGTTGCTTTTTAGCTGTTTTTACATGTAAATAGTCGCCATAGTCTCCTATTCTCGATTATAGTAGCAAATAGCCTCGTTTTAGTAGCCAGTGGGCACCGTACCTATGGGAAGTAGGGAGAGGGGGGTTAAAATGTTATTTTAACACATCCCGCGTGATTTTACGGAGGGAATATCACGGTAGAATAAAAAGAGGTATCCATAAAATTCTTTGCTGTAAAACACTACACTCACGGATCTCTAAAAATCTGTTTCAGAGCATTTTAAATATCGAACTCCAAGGAGGGTAAATATGGAAAAGGGAGAAGGTGACCACCTAGCATGAAAGAAAAAAATATTTTTAATAATACTTTTACTTTAAAATATAACAAATATGAATCCTATGCACAAGTTATAGTTAAAAATTTGTTGAAAACTCATTTGTTTGAATTTTATAAACCGGGTTATTCAAAATAAATGCTAAAGCGATCTTTCAAACCGTAAATGATCGAGACATACTTTCAGTTAGAAAGTTCGTGAGAGTAGCTTTCACATAAGGCAATTATTTTGCAAGAGGCAGTGTATATTTTAAAATACGAAATTTAATTTTTAAAATGGCGGCTTACTCCACTTTAACTGCTGTATTGGCGTCCGTTTTCAGGTGAAAAAATCTCTACTTTACGAGACCAACTATGAGTTGATAAAAGCTAAATGATGACCCGCTTTTTGAAAATGGCAATTAAACGCATTCAAACGAGTGAAATTAACAAGTTTAATTTTACCTGACGTGATACTTATTGCTTTATGAAATCATCAATAATTTAGTCTTTTAGTGGTATTCCTATACTGCATGTGACGTAATTCATTAATTACGTCACATGCAGTATAGGAAAATTCTAGCTAAATTGGGATTCCAGTAAACAAGTGTAACTATTGGATGACCACTAACATAAATTAATGCCAGTTGAAAAGTAATTTTAGTTTTCTCACTGAGACATCTCCTTGGTATTTGCGACAATGCTAAAATTTTTAACTTGCGATATCTCGGTAACTATTCCACTCCGAAAAATGGGATCTGTCTTATTTACCTTCTGAGACACAGCTCAACATTTATCAAAATGTAAGTGCTGGGAAAGGAGAGAACGTATAAAAAGTAAATTTCGTATTTTAATATATATACAGCCCATAATTAAAAAAAAAATTTCTGTATCTAAAAGCTTATCTTTATTTCACGAACTTTTCCAACCGAATGTTTGTTTCACTTAGAGTTTAAAAGACAATCGCCTTCACATCTATTTTGAATCACTCGGTGTATGTATATATATATATATATATATATATAAACATTATTTCCTGAACCCTCTAACATTCATTGCAAGAATACTAAGTTGTTTAATCATTTTTTAAAATACCATTTTCTCACGCAGGCATAACCGGTGCCATCAAGGTGATCCTCGGAATGGAAACGGGCCTTATGTCGCCAAATCAGGGGTTCAAAACCCCGAATCCCAATTGCGAAGCTTTGGTGAAAGGCACCATCAAAGTATTGACAGAACCCTTGCCCCTGACGGCGACGTACGTTCCGGTCAACTCTTTTGGTTTCGGCGGCTCCTTCGTCCAAGCCATTCTGAAGAAGAATGCAAAAGAGCATCCGGCAAAGCCAACGCCGGAAGACCTTCCAAGACTCGTGCTGTACCCGGCAACCACCGAGGATGCGGTACTTCACGTGTTCGACTACATTAAAAGTCATCCGGAGCTGAGGTCCGAGTTTTTCGCCTTGCTCAACAAGCTATCGTTCACGCCAGTTGCCTCAAAGCCTTACAGAGGTTACGCTTTGTTTCAGAACGAGCATCCAGTTGTGCTTGTAAAGGTAAGTTGAAGGTACTGCACACGTACAACGGGCCATTTAACTGGCGTGAGTTCCCACTAATTCTACAAAATATTATAGGGAAGCTCTATTTGCTTTTTAAAAAGTGCATACTGTAAAACTTGTTAAATTCGGACATCTAAATTACGGAATTTCTATACTCCTTACAAAATTGGGTCTTTAACCGTAAAAAACCGCAATAACGCCCCCTGAATCTTCAAGGAAAAGTGCGATCTATTTGGGGAGGTGGCGGATGCATGGTAAAAATCCGAAAAATACGCCATTCAAGGCTCCCTCTATCTTCAAGAAAAACTGGATCTAGTATAATATTAAAATGCTATGGCTGCTCGGGACAGATTCTTGAACTCGTTTCTGATGCAGTTTGACCATGTGCTTTGACATTAATACTCTCCTCTACCAATTAGTAACCAGAATAAAAGCCTGTCTTCACACATAAGTACGGCTTTCATAAAGTTTTATGTCATTTTCAAGTTAAATTAAAAAGCATGAAAAAGGATTAAGTCAAAATGTATCGCGTGGATAACAGGAGTTTAAGATTTCTTTTTCTGATTGTTTATATTCGTACTGTTATTTGTTAGCTAAAATATCGTGTGCCTGTGAAATCAGAGCAGGAATGGAATGTTTTATACGCAAAAGAATAAGGATTTGGAAATTTCCGGGACTAAAATGTGTAACCTTTTAATTTGGCGAAAAATAAAATGGCCTATATGCCTATATATTGAGGATATAGTAGCTTGCGCAGTTTTAAGCTTGGCGTAATTTACCGAGTGAGCGTAAGGAAATAGTATAATTAAAAACAAGTGCGGGTTTTATTAGGATACATTTAGGCGTTAAATTTTAATTTTTCATGCTGAAATAATGCAGTTATTAAGGCGATTTTAAGCGATCTATCTTCATAATTTTCAACAAATTAAGTAAATTGAATTAAGCTAGGGGATTTCCACCAAATTTAAGGTCATTGAAATTCTCGCATTTTGTACATCGCATTTAACGATGAATAAAACACATACACATCTATATATATAAAACAAACTGTAAAATGTCCGTTAGTTAGTTAGTTTGTCTGCACCTCCCATAGCTCCGAAAAGGGTGATCGTAGACCTACCAAATTTTGCATAGAAATTCTCCAGGACGGGTCCCGACATACCTCGAAGTGATTTTTTCGAAATTCGAATTTTGTTTTAGGAGATATCGATAAAAAACATGTCGCAAAAGGCTAATTTTTGCTCCGCCATTTAGCAATTGTAACCCCGCAGTGGAAAAATAGACAATATAGCATATCTAGGTTGCCATATTTGGCAAATTTATTAAATGATTCACACTCTTGAAGTAAAAATAAAAGAATAACGATTTTTTTTTGTTTAGATTATTTGTAAGGCTGTTTTTAATTAAAATATATTGTGTGCATGTGAAATCAGAGCAGGAATGAAATGTTTTATACTCAAAAGAAAAATAGGATTTGGAAATTTTCCGAGACTAAAATGTGCAACTTTTTAATTTGGCGAAAAATAAAATGGTTGATGTGCGATTTTGAGAAGAATCTAACGCTTGACACAATTTATCGTAATTTTATCGTCGGCTACTTGGGTTATGAATACACCTGAGCAGGGTCGTAGCCAGAAAAATTTCATGTGGGGGGGGGGGTTACGACTACTACAACTCATATATATGTATACGTGTGTGTTATAATATAGTAAAGAATTTGCAGTTTGTATGGCAAAAAATTCCTCATGGGGGTTATGATCCCCCTAACCCCCTCCTTGGCTACGCCCCTGCACCTGAGAATAAGTCTTGAAAATTTTCATTCAGTTGGAATTGTGAATTTTCTCCCATTTATACCTAATGCATTACATTCAGAAAAGGGTGTTAGAAACATAAATTCTAATTTTATTTAATCACACTCACCCTAATAGCACAACAGTCCCCTGTGACTGAAATGCGACCACACAATACTGTCACAATAGAGTTACAAACATTCGCCGCGACTGCGCAGCAAAGTCACGCCAGGGTCCCTATGTCCTCTCGCTGTGTAGTCGCATTGTTACCGTTCAGAGAAGTCACGATGGGATAGTTTTGCGACAGCGAAAAAATTCGGGGAAAAAGAGTTACCGAAAATATACACCAGATGGCAGCACGAAACTCTCAGGCAAGAGAAAGTTGAGGTCCGGAATCGAACCTTGGAGTTAACGGCTGGTAGCCCCGCATCTTACCACAACGCTGTGATTGCCTTGCTCGAGATCCTTTAAAAGTAAACTGATTGCTGCAAAAGCTAGTTCTGATAGCTTCTTTTGGAAATTTAAAATTTTTCTGTCAGTATTTTATAAATAAGTTTTATATATAAATATATATATTTATTTTATAAATAAATTTTATATTCTGTGAGTATTTTATAAATAATATAAAAAATATCATAATTAATAAGTATAAATTAAAAATCTTGGAAATATTTCTTTTTCCACATAAATTATTTTCAGGAGATAATGTGCTGTTTTATTTAAGTATTCATCCGAAAAAACTAAATGATTTATTGAAATTTTTTATTCGGTTATGAAATAAATTTGTAATGTGCAACATGTAGGGTTTGATTTTAAGGTATGAGGGATAAGATTTATATTTTTGCTATATTTTGCCTAAAAGGGATTTCATATAAAAATAAATAAAATTAATTCGAAAAACATGCATTAGATAAAATAAATAAAGTATTTTTGACTTAGACCCAAAGTTTTACCTCAAATTTTTCGTAGTGGAACTTTTAAACATACCAGAGACGTATTTAAAAGGGGGGGGATCTGAAAACTTAAAGCAATTATTAAAAAACAGCAATTTTGAGACATTTGTATTTACTCTAGTAACAATAAGGTTGAAAATACCGGATAGTCCCAACCCCATCCGAAATTTAAACCTTACATTACGCTATCGAAACATATATGCCACGGGGATATGAAAGAAATTGTTAATTTTACTCACAGATACTTAGTTTTCACCATTGTGATTAGAACTCTCAACTCTAATATTTTTAAGAATAATATTTTTTTATAAATAATATTGTCTTGTTTAAACGAAATAATTTAAAAATTAATAAATTAAACTAAATTCCATTACTACATAACTGCGAGGTTTTATTGAATTACTATTTTCGGATTTATTTATTAAACGTTTAACGAAAGAAACTGCCACAAAATATTAGAAAAAATGAGTGAAAAGCGGCTGTGTGACGTCATTTTGAAGTCCAAAAAAAATCAGTAGTCACTAAATAGTCACACAGTGACTTCACAGTGAGGCACTGAGCGACCAATCACATACTAGTCACATGATGACTTCACAGTGGAGCCACTGAGCAACCGATCACATACTAGTCACATGGTGACTTCACGGCGACGTCACTTGGTGACTGGTCACAAATAAACTTCACAGTGACTACACAGTAGAGTCACATCACTTACAAGTCACAATGTGAGTAGTATGTGACAGTCCTGTGACAATTGTGACCCTCTGTGACGTCACAGCGACTCTTTTGTGACCATCTGTGCTATTAGGGCATGAAGAATGATATACTTTCCAACTTAATGAAATAAGGAACGAAAATAGGGAAGACCCATGGATTATAATACGCTTTTAATACACTCATGTCCATAAATTAAGGATAATGAAGTTTAGGCAAAGAAAGAGAAAGAAGCAAAACAAATTTGACTTATTTGTAAAGTCTATTTATTAAACAAAAAGTAAAGAGCAAAAAAGATGCTATATGTTTGACATAATTAATAAAAATTGCAAGTTTTACTCCCTTGACCAAATTTCAAAAAAGAACCTATTTACAAAAAACAGTATAACATGGTTAGTATGATGGTTAATACGGAGTATGTCTCCCGGACGATGCAATACAGGCCTGACAACGCCTAGGCATGCTGAGTATCAAATGATCAATCTGATCTTGGGGAATATTACACCACTCATCAAGCAATGCACTCCGAAGTTCCGGTAGACACGTGGGAGGGGGTTGACGGGCTGCAATTCGTCGGCCAAGCATATCCCACACATGCTCTATTGGATTCAAGTCCGGTGAGTATGCTGGCCAATGCATACGAGTGATATCCTCCGATTGAAGGCATTCGTCTACAATGTTTGCACGGTGAGGGCGGGCGTTGTCATCCATAAACACAAATTCAGCACCCATGGCGCCCCGAAAAAAAACGTACATGTTGTTCCAGAATGACATCCCGCTAGATGTGGCCTGTCATCGTTACACTCTGAACATGCAGGTCAGTTCTGGAACCAAGAATAATTCCTCCCCAAACGAGCCATCCTGCACCACCGTAACGGTGTCTTTCAATGGTGTTCTCTTGGTGGTAACGGGTACCTGGCGCTCTCCAGATGAATGTCCGGCAAGAATCAGACTCCAAACTAAACCTGGACTCGTCGGAAAACATCACACAAGACCACTGTTGCGGTGTCCACAATGCATGCTCTCTACTCCAGGTTAATCGCAGGCGACAGTGAGTTGCGGTAAGTGGAACACATCTGACAGGCCTACGAGCATATAGACCAATGTGCCCTAAGCGTCTGTACACGGTCTGCCTTGAAACTGTCGTACCGGTTGAAGAGAGCTGACGAGACAGGTCTGATGCTGTACTCCGTCTGTTTCTTTTGGCAGTAACTGCCAAATAGCGGTCCTCATTCGGCGTTGTAACTCGGGGGCGACCTGTGCTGTAACGTCTACTCACATTACCATCATCTTGGAATCGTTGCCAAAGCCTGGAGATGACACTCTGGGCGATTCCAAGTTCCTCGGATACTTCCTGCTGGGTACGTCCACATTCCAGTCGTCCGATAATTCTGCCACGTAAAACATCATCCAAATGCCTCCTTTGTGCCATAACTATGCGGTTTTTGCACTGAAAGGCTTTCACAGCGCTTGTGAACAATTTTACTTCTTTGCCACCATTCCTTATATACCCCTCTCTTACACTCTCGTCATTGTGATGTACCATCCACGCCATCTGGTGGTTTCCTGTAATTTGCATATTCTTCTTCAAGATGTGTGTGATCATTCCACAGGTGAAATTTTTATTTTAGAGATCAATTTCTGTGTGATTCTGAATTATCCTTAATTTATGGACATGAGTGTATATAGCACTTTAGTGCGTATTTAAAATCTGAAAGTGTTTCAGATTTTCTTACTTTTTTTTCCTTTCCGTTTTTTGATAAAGGCCAATATATCCAGACGCTCTTCAGAATTAATATAGGACGAAAATAATTTGTTCCTTTTTTTGTTTTTATCAATTAGCCATCTTATTTTTGTAACCAGGGGCGGCCCGACACAGTAAGCATCGCATCTGGGAGACGGCTTCGAAACTCAAAAACTAAGAGCATAAAAGGGGGCGTCTTTTTTATATTAGCAGGTTCCGACACTTACCAAAGAGCCGCTGCTGTTGGTAACCATCTTAATTTTAAATTCCATTCAGTATCTGGCAGATTTCAGTGCCAAGGAAGCCGGTGAGGAACAGGATTGTCTCCGAACAAGATTTATTAAGATGGCGAACCAACTGGTCGCCGGAGGTGGCTAGTAATACTTATAGTGATTAGGTATTCAACTAGAAATGCTTTCTCAAAACGTTATTAGAAATGCTTAATTTTCCGTTAGGCATATGGACTACGATCGAAGACCAAGTACACTCGCTCAAAAAAAAGTATACGCCCATAAGTCAAATTCCCTATGTTGGTTTGATATTTAAAAATTTTTTCATCGTAAAAGTGATTTTTGTCTCTCGTTTATAATAGTAAATATCTCACATTTTTTTCTAATTTTGTGTTTTTTCACAAACTAATTAGTTATTGACAAACAAAAAATACAAAATTTGGCCTTTACACTGATACATTTTGGAAAGAGAATGTATCTGATCTTCGATCGTAGTACATGCTCCTAACGGAGGGTTAAAAAATCTCTTTGTTGGGTATAATTTTGTCTTTTATTCATAACTAGCTGCTTGCCCGTTCTTCGCCCGGTAGGAAACGAAATTTTTCCTTACATGTGTAATTCGAATTAATTCCAGTTATATGGGATCTAAAAAAAAGCAATTTTTTTTCTTCTGAGGTACAGTTTGAGTCCTGAGTACTAACCTGGCATCATTAGAGTATAATGACTCAAAAAAACTACGTCAGTGTCATTCGCGATCAAAAAAGTGAAAAGCTTGACGGTTTGCAGAAAACTCTTGACTTTCGAAATGTCTTATTTCTGCATCCTACTGCTTTTCAGGTTCAAGTTGTAGCATTAAATTTCTCAGACACTACATGAAATGGACAACCGTTTATATAAAAAATAGCTGCGCACCCTCTCTTCATACGGGAAAAGAGAGTATTTTAATTAAATCATATCTGCATGTGACAAAACAGAATTTCATATTTTAAAAGTTCAAGTAATCTCCTATGTTGAAATTATGGCAGGATGTATTAACGCAAATTAGAATTACTTATCGTTTATTTGGTTGTAAGACAACCGTTGAAAAAGGCTGAACAGAATACTCCTAATTCCATGAAATATTTATTAACGTGGCATATTGTGATTTATTCATATTATCCTTACAAATCTACTGATAATACCTATTACGCATATTAATACTATCTATCTTCACTTCTCCCTTTCAAAGGCTCTATGTAAGGAAACAATTTATATTAGATTATGTGTCACAAATGAGACCTATTCTATGGCGATTCTTGCAATTTACGCATTAGCATCAAGAATAATCATTCGACATAATGGTTGCCATTAAAGAGCTGTAAACGTATATTTTATTTACGTATAGTTTTGAAAGATTGGCGTATTTAGCACCGCAAAACATTTCATCTCACCGTGGAGGGGGGGAGGGGAATACCCAAGCGGTGCCAATTTAAATATCCATGAATACAATATAGCGATATCTTTAAATCCTCCATGGTTCTGTCTCCTGAAACACATCAAACTGTGTAATCTCGAGGAGCTATTTAGACTCGCTGGAGTTGACTAAGTTCCCGCATTTTTTTAAATTTATGACGCCACTGTTTAACTGCCGTAAAAGATACCCCGGTTGGTTGAGGGAGTTAATTTCGTTATTTCGCACAGTAGTTTTCAAATGGTATCTATTAAAACTTTAATTTATATAGGACCGCTATAGAGGAACGTAATCCAACGTTCATATGCATAGATTAGGAAACATATATGCCTGCGCCATGATTAAATGCCCAAAATAAAAAAGTAAAAAGAAATTTTTAATATACCGCCCTTTAAAACCAACTTTGCAACTTTTAAAATGAAGAACATTTTCAGCTGCATTAAAC
The DNA here is from genome assembly GCA_038373885.1 of Cheiracanthium punctorium. NCBI lineage: Eukaryota > Metazoa > Arthropoda > Arachnida > Araneae > Cheiracanthiidae > Cheiracanthium > Cheiracanthium punctorium. The sequence goes on along the minus strand of JAWZYV010012973.1, from coordinate 122,814 downwards.
ATTTCAATTTTTAAGAAACGAATTAAAATACCACTTACAATAATAATAATCGTGAACTTCTTAGTTTATTTCTACTGTAAGTTTTAATCAAAATATCGTCTCCGTGTGGTGAAAAAGGAGCAGGAATAAATGCGTTAAAATTGTGGTGTAATTTTTAAGTATCTTAAAGCAACTGACGTCATAGATCCTCCCCTGCGAATTGAAAATACAGACGCACCAAATTAAAAAATTCTATGGATAGGTTGAAAAACATTTTTTTCTAATCCTTTTTCTGGCAATAACCCAACATAAATTCTCATGCCATGATTTATTAATGCAATGGCGTAAGCTCTCTGCGTTGATCCTGTTAAATTCTAAACATTATGTTACATTAAAATTCGTAAAATATCACGTAATTTATTTAATCTTATCGTTTTCATTTTAAAAAAGGACGAAATGTCTGTTTTATCATTTCCAATATATAAAAAAGTTATGACGGGTAGACTTCAAGAAACGACAGTTTTAAAATTATTTTACGAAAATTTTTTTCAAATGTCACCTTTAAATAAAAAATTCCTAAAACTCTGCAAGTTATGTGACATATTCAGAAAAACATGTTTTTAAAAGAAAATTTTCTCCTCTATCCGATGATGTAAATGTCGTTTTGCTGAGAGCGTAGTTACCGCCGTTATTTCGATTTATGTGAGAAAAAATGCGAAAAATCGCATAAAACATAAAATAAAAAAATTTCTAGGCCGAATTTCAAAAAAATCTCTTCGAGGTGCACAACTTCATGTTTAAAGCTTCCTGAGTGCCAAATTTGGTGTTTTTACGTGTAACCGTTTGTCCATAACTTCGCCGGATACACACCCACCCACAGACATGTTCTTTTATGATAAGTACACTGTTCAAACTATATCTGTAAATTAATGGAGAGGGACTCGCAGCAAAGTTGACAGAAAATGTCCGTTCTGTTTATTATTTTTCCGTTTTCTGGACTTGTAACTTTCCGTTTTACCAAAACTGCGAAATAAAACAGGCGGCCCGATCCCTAGGCCTGAGCCTACGGATCGGAAGACGGTTGCTCTAACCACTAGACACTACGCGACTGGTTCTGGTTTGGCCAAAGGGTGAGGTGAAGGTTAATTTAGTTTCCTTGCGGGAGAGGAATTCGTGTGTTTCCCGATTTAAATTTTCAAATTCGTGACAAAGTGTTGTCCAGTTATTATTAACATAATCAAATTATTGGATTAGCAAGAAATTAATTTCGATTTTCACAAATACATGTAATTAGTAAAAAACATTTAAACTTTAGCTATTTGTCATATCGGTTTAGATTTCCATGCAGATATCCTGCAAACACTGAAAATCGGAAAAGAAATACATTGGCTGCTAAAAATATTTTTAAAAATACACCTTGATATTTCATTTTCAGTTTGAAATAATAATCATAATAACTGAAATTATTTTCTAGCCAGTCCTATACATTTATGAATGTGATTTGAAATACTCTTTGTTATGAAAGGGAATTCTTCGTTTAAAAGTAATTAATTATAGTTTAATTTTTAATTAGTTATGAGAATGCATTTGGTGTCAATATTTTTTTTTCATCTGAAATGTCCAACGAAAATCCATTTCTCAAAACTATTTGCAAAACTTACGAACCAAACCAAACACGGAAATTTACCGTTTTCACAAGAAATTTCCGAAAGTTGCAATCATTTATCTTCGTTTAACGGAAAATTACCAATTCGTGGGGAAAGCGGTCATTTTCCTGAAAATTAAGGCTGGAATTAAACTGAAATTTCAGATTATTTTTAACAGTGTAGAGATTTATGCATATTTTTTTTATTCAAGTAAGATAAGTCCTTTTTTGACAGACTTACCAGATTATTACGATTTTTTTATAATTCACATTACCGAACTTCTATAATTAGGAAATTTCTGTAAAGAATGATCTGCTGGGAAGTGATGTGTTAAGGCAACAAAAAACTGTTAATTCGTTAATTGAAAAGAAAATGTTTTATACTTAATGACAATTCAATAATATCAAAACTATTGTGTTGTTTGTAAGGCTGATTTCAAAGCAGTTTTACTTGATCTCTGTAAGTTTAACTCTTTAAATATTGAATTTTTGAATACATTAAAAAAAGTTCATCTTTATATTCACACTATGTCGGAGAATATAAGTGATTCAATGTTTTTAATATTTTTTTAAAAAACATGTATCCTATATATTATCTGATTTCGGGGTTATTGAATATCTTTTGGTTATTGGTGAATGGCAATTGTAGAATTTTTATTGAACGTTGTCATTTAAAAAGAATAAAATATATTGCACACTGTCATCTATATTAGAACAAAACTGTTTTAAAATTATCACACTTACTTCTAAATGAGTAAAGATGTAAAAACTAATTTGAATTTATCATGAAAGCAATTGACAACTTGGGCATTATTCTTTACACGGCCAATTACTTTCCAGTATTTGTTCCCTCTAATTCTATAAAAATGTTTATATTTGCTTTTTTCTCTCTTGATTTTTCAGTAGACAAAGTTTTGTGAATGACATATTCCTGACTTGAAAATTTCTGAAGAACGAATATTTATAAAACATTATTTTATTTATTTTGAACGCACAATCTTGATATAGCTAAAACAGAATATGTCCAAATTTTATAATTTCTGTCAGGAATAAAAACTTTTTAACAAAAAAATTAAACCGCCGAAAAACTCAAAAGCAAAAAATAATAAACCTTTTTTTAATTAATCTTAATAACTAAGTTCTTAAACTAATGTAAGTATACCTAAGTAATTTTGAGTCAGTGCCAAACAACCAATGAACAAAGATCACTAAATTGACTAAATATCCATTATTAATAGGAGTAATTTATTGTTCACACACAGATTGTAAAGCTGAGTTGTATATTACAAAGTAAACCTCTCTGCATTTCTGCGAAAGCTCGTTGATTGTGAGCGACGTACGGAGAGCGCATTTTTTGGCATACATTAGTTTAAGAACTTAGTTATTAAGGTTAATTAAAAAAAGGTTTATTATTTTTTGCTTCTGAGTTTTTCGGCGGTTTAATTTTTTTGTTAAAAAGTTTTTATTTTATAATTTTTTGTGGCTATAAACGCAAATTAACAGCTTAGTGACGTCAAATTCAGCAAGCGAATTCTTTACATTCATCTGTGTACGTCACACAGTAACTAGAATCAAAAAATAACTATTACGCATGCGCGAAAATTCAAGAAATTTCGGATCTTTCAACAGTTCTGAAATATCCAATTTGCAATATTTGACGCATTATCATACCTCCAAAAAAAAAACATCGCCAAGCGGTACACATTTCTTTAGGGTTGCCAGTCAAAACTACCACCGGCAGGGTACTTCACTCCCACTGCACATCGCCCACGATGGCGCCGTCTGGTCTATGTTCCGTATCCGGTGGATACGGAACATAGACCAGATCTTTTTAGCTGTATGAATTTCGACAAAAAATTAACAAATTGAATTTCGGAAATTTTAATAACATTCAAATACTTTTTTGCGAAACGGCAAACAAAAACAAAATGTGTGCGTGGGATTTACACATTCGCGTGCGTTAAAATCATTTATTCAAAATTAAAGCATCGACGCATATGTACGTAAATTCAGAACTACAAAAAATCTTAAAAGAATTGTTTTAACAAGCGAAAACAAAATGTACACATATGTGCTGTGTACTGTGAACGAAGATGTAGGTGGTTGATTTGCAGTTTTAAACGGTGACGTAAAAACGTCGCCAATATCACTTGCAAAGGACGATATTGATACGAGGCTATTTCAATCACGTGTCGGTGGAAAATACAAATCAGATTGAAACATTGAGAGCCAACTGAAACTACATTTTAAGTTGATTGGTTGGAGGTTACGTGTTGGCTGAAAAATGACGACACATGGACACCGTCCATTTAAAAAAAATGAACTCTTCTCGTAATAGCATCTAACAAATATCGATTCAAGAGCTTATATGCCTGGTTTGCTTCTATTCCCTCGAGCTTCTATTTTATTTTATGAAAACTATAAAATTTAAGGAATATTATATTTTCACGACGAAAAGGAAAAATATCACTAAATGAGCTGGCATTTAAAAAAAAAATAGCTATTTAAAAGTCATATTTTATGCGTGTTCATACATTGTAATACGTGAGTGAAAAATCAATCATCCCCTGTTTTCCTACCCTTAGAGTTGGAATATTTTTTCCAAATCTATATGGAACCAACTTCGGGGTATACCCTTGCCAATAAAAAAAGAATTCTCAAAATCGAATTACTCTGTAAAAAGTTATGCGTGATCATACATAAAATATATACGCGTCGACTTGAGAACCTCCTCCGTTTTTCGTCGGTTAAAAATAATATATTGATGGCTAGAAAAAGTTTGAAAAAATAATATTTTTTGTTGTGCTAAAGCAAAGCTATGCAAGGGCAGCTACCACGGACGTAACTAAAGCTTTCACATAGGAGGGTCCACCTATGGGGAAGGGGATTCATTCTCTCAGTAAAATTTGATTGACGGTATATTTTGTCAGTCTTTGTGACCAAAACAACGTTAAAGAATCTATTAAAAGAAATCCTTGTCAAAAATTTGCCTAAAAACGTCTGTAACTAATATAAATTTCCAAATAAAAGAAATCTGCTGTAGGGGAAAAGACTGTTGACACACATCAAGACAAAATCTTTTACAAATTCCAAGCAGGTCCCATCCAGTACAGGAAAAAATGTCTTCAAAAATGTTATCTTCAAAACTAGGTCTAAAAGACACCCCCCCCCTTCCCCGAAGAAAAAAAAAGAGCTTCCAACAATTAAACTTCAATTGTTCTGAAATATCGGCCCCTAAGATAATGGGGCTGAATTAGATTAATTGCCCCATTAGATATGCTATCTATATCGATTCAAAAAGCAGATGTCGAGAGGTAGGCTATACACCTGCCATACCCTCATTAAATTTATGTATATATATATATATATACATAAATTTAATGAGGGTATGGCAGGTGTATGGCTTTTGAATTGACTTTACGTTTTTGTTTAAATCTGGATGTAAATTTTTATTTTAAAAAATGGCGCAAGGACATCTCATTCGCTTGGGTATGATATGGATATCAGAACTGATGGGGGAGACTGTCCTTGACATCGTTTGATATTTCAGGGGATGACTGCCTTTAAAATTACGGTAAAATCGATATTGATATTTATGAGTGACCCCTCATTTAAATAACTTATTTTAAATCGGCCCTTCATAATTTTCATATAGTGATTTGCGTCAGAAATTAAACCGAAACTAGCCTTAACCCATTTGTGCCCAGATATTTTTGCGACTTTTCCCGATTTTTGCTAATCCAGCAAATAACAGATAAATTTCTGATGTCAACTTCTTGAAAAAGGATGATTTCTTTAAAAATCATTATAAAAATTGAAATGTCAGCATCCTATTTGGTCATGTAGAAATATTTTGTGGAATTGAGGTTCAATACTCGTGAATAAAGGTTAGGAAAAATAAATAACGTTTTCGACTGATAGCGAAAATGCCGTCCCAAAAAAGGGACGCTAGGCATAAATTGGTTAAGACTCTCTTACACCCTTTCGAAAAAGGGTTCGAGTGTAAGTCTCATGTCAGTTCATATTTAAAATTTCGTTCTTTGTAAAAGCGAATCATGTCACACAACAATAAGTTCTAAAATTTCTTCTAAATTTGTGTTTTTTAACAAAAACTAATTAGTTATTCACAAAACAAAAGTAGGAAATACGGCGATTACTTAGATACTTTTTTGAGTGGTTATACGGTCTGATAGTAAATGCTCTTTAAAAGTTTTCCTCCCCAGGCACACCCCATCGTGTGGACTTGCCATAATACAATACGCTCATTATAAATACTGAATAATATACAGAGAAAGACAAAATAATAATTTGGATAAAAGCTGTCTTAGTCAAATTTGAAACCGTAATTAATATTAATTAAGGAATGAACGATAAAAAAACTGATGATTTTTTCATTTCCTTTTTTTGGGGTGTGGGGGCAACTATTTTTTCCAAAACTAATAAACTAATAAAGTTTTATCAAATATTTGGAAGGATTTGAAATTTTTAGAAAATTTGATCTCAAACACATAAATTTTACGATAAAATGTAATAAAATGAGTTTTTATACTTTCTCTTTGATCTATCCCGACTTAGGAAAAGTAATTTATTTGAGACATTTTATGTAATCGTTTTATTCCTTGGATTAAGATTAATGTTACAACTAGCACAGAATATTATTATGCATCCGATAGTGCAATCAGCATTCAATTTGTGTACTCCATGATTTTTGCATGAGAAAAAATATAAATAAATAAAAATAAAAATTTCTTTTACGATAGTGATCTTTTGACGCCGAGTTTGCTGGGATTCATCACAATATGTGTGTTGTCAATCGTTTTCATGAAGCAGTTTGGAGTTTTAGCTTATAAATTTTGTGCGTAATCAGTTTTTTTAAATTTTGTTTTATTTGATGCTAAAATTAAATTTTACTTATTAAAAAAGTCTTGTGCTCAGTGTAAAATTAGAATTTAATTAGACTCTGCTAATTCAAAAACATGACATACTGCAATTTCTAGAGATAGTCTGACAACCTAGAAAAGTAAGTTCTATGAAAACACTGATAGAAGAACTTTTTGAGGGGGTTCTAACGCATATTCAAGATACATCAGGAGAAAAGCACCCAAAACTCTAGACTGTTATAGATCGATAGCCACGCGAGTACAAAGAATCCCGAACCTGCACACTTCAGACATTTCTCAATGTTCAGCTTTTTATAAATTCGGTCTTAATAGAAAAGGACTATGAATACTGTATACTCACTTCAATGTATGCACTGCTTTTTTCTTTTTAATGCTTTCTACTGGGTTCAGATTTTTATCTACTATTTTTAATGGGCTCATCATGGCGTTATTCATTTTCACGAGAACTGCACCCTTGTTACAAAAACTACCCACAGATGTAGATTTAAATGGCATTAAATTCTGTAAAGTATCGGTATCGGCTATTTCTAAAAATGAATTTATAGGTAAAGTATCGGTATCAGTTATCGGTGAAAAGGTGGTATCGGTCTATCCCTATTAATTTTACATTTGAGCTTTCCCTCACAAAAATACATGGTTATGAAAATAATTTACATTTACCATCAAAAGAGTAGCTATACCCACAGAAAACCCCTCAACTGGGGTACAAACTAAGTTAAATTAAGAAATCCCAACCTTCTCCTACGCTTATGACGAGAAGTGGCAAAGACTACCACAAAATTTTTGCTTAAATACAATTGCAAATGGAATTTGCATTTGGAAACATTTAGAAGCTGAACGTAAACCAATTCCATTACACAGTGAACACGTTCAAAGAAATTGCAAAGACCACACCTATCATATCTGCATGCTTAGATTTAAAAAATAACTTATTAAAGTGCTTTAGATATCTGGGATTTTACTTACGAAGAAAGCTTACGCAACTGCGTAGCTGAATACATTCTCGGTCGTGCCGAGGAAAAGAATTACAGAACTCTAACCCTTTTAGAATATATATGTTACGGTAAAAGTAATAAACTGGTGATTATATATAAAAATCGGTAATTATGCATAATCACCACTAAATCCGGTAAATGTGATAAAATTTTGAAAATTTATCAAATTAACCGGTTTGTTTGCATAATTCCCAACTCGTAATGGTAAATGTGATAAATATCATGACTATTGGGCCAGTAGAATAAAGTACCGTTTTTTTGTGTAGTCACTACTCAGAAGGATATTTTTTCGTTGGACACTATTTCGTAAGAGACCACGAATTACAATATTTTACATTTTACAGTCCAAAAGTCAATAAATGGTTATTTTAAGTCACTTACATTTATTTAGCCTCAACGAAATTTGAATAAGGGAATGAGAGGTGATTGAAATAAAAAATGAAATTTACATGAAATTGTACAAAACAGTTGCACATAAAAAAAACTGAAGTTACATATAAAAAACAAACTAAGTCCATATTCAAGAGAAAAAATACATTTTTTTCAGATAACGTTAAATACTATTACTACAAATTACTAAATATTTTAAGTTTTCTTAATTAAGCATATTGGACTGTGTGTTGTGGCATTTATAATTACAAAGTTTGCCAGATTTTTTACATTTACACTTTTCAGACTCGCATTGTCCCTTAGAAACACATGTTCATATCCCTGACCTCCAGAAAGACATGTCTTTCTAAGGCATTCTCAAAATGATATTGCAAGATCTGGAACATCGTGAAGCAAAATAAATTTTCTTCACAAATTGTGAATTGATTTCTGGTAAACAACTGTGAAAGTCTTCCTTGTTTCGTTCCTAACTGATAAAACTCTTCATTTTGAACTTCTAAAATCACCGCTAATAAGTTCCGGGGATCACTTCTTACTCTGTCAACGTCTGGTATTCGTAGTTTCACTGTGTCACCAACTTTACCAGCCCGAAGTTTAACATTTGAAACTTTCAATATTTGCTTTGCTTGTAATTTTAAACTTTTTTAAGCAATCAGTGTTTTCTTACTTGCTCTTGCCTGCATAAAATATCTGTCTGGATTAGAGCGACCGCTGCTTCATTCTCTTTCTGAGTCTTAAAATTAACTTCAAATGGAGGGTCATTTTGAGATAGATCGTTATTGTCCATATCAGAAGCATTTTTTATTTCGCTATTGATGTTTTCGGAGGCATTATTAACTTTCTCGATTAAAGCCTGATTAATTCCGATTGAGCTCTTCTTCAGTTCTAAGATGTTCGATAGTCATTCGGGAAAGACGTTTTCAAGCCAAGTTTTGCAGGCGTCCCAAACATTGCTTCATAAGGAGAACACTTGATGCCTTCATGAAATGCGCTATTTTTCATAAGTTGCACAAAACGTAACCCTTTGGACCATTTACTGGTATGATTGCTTTCCAACCAAGAACTTACCATATTTTCAATTTCTGGTTTGTATGTTAAACCGAACCTTGAGTCTCGCTGTGCCTGGGTTTTCCGCTCACAATTTTTAGATCCGGCCACATTGCACAATCTTCTTTTATACGATTTTGTTACTACACTCACGACCGTTGTCACTTTGCAGCACACTGGAGGCTCCAAATATAGTAAAAATATCAATTAGGTGATATGCAACCTCTTCTGCACGTTTGATTTTTAGGACACGCAACTGTGGGAACTTCATCAAGTGGCCTTGATAGACAAATATAAAGTTAATCATGTTGTGTCTGCATATCAATTGAGTCCACCTGGCAACCTGAGTCCATCTCTTGTAAGACCATTGGTCTAACAACAAGTACTTTCTTAGGTACCTTTTTTTCTTTTCTTTTTTCTTTTAACATCTTGTTTCTACCACCATGGGCTATTGATAAGTGTACCTCATGAATTATGGTATAAAGTTCTTCAAAGTAAAAGTAAAATCTAACATTGGAGGTGTCATTACTCACGGGAAAGATAAGATTTTCAACATTGCCTACTTTCAATACATCTTATCTTTTTAGTCTTTGATAATCTTCCAGTTTTTTCCGACTACTTTTGTTTTTACTATTATTCACCTTTTTTAACAACTCCTCATATCTTCTTTCGTCAGAAAACCACTGTTTGCTTTCTAAGTATCCATAATATTCACTAATTTGAAATTAAAACGCTCAAGCATACCAGCCATTATTCAATACTTTATAAAATACGAGAGAGTAGCGAAAAAACGTCTAGATGCAACGAAATGAGAACAGCTACTGAAATCACGGAGCTGTCACGAGTTGATAGAAGACAAGTAGTTGCGCAAACTGAACGAAATTTCGTAAAGTTAGGGACTATCACATTTACCATTACGAGTTGGGGATTATGCAAACAAACCGGTTAATTTTAATAAATTTTCAAAAATTTATCACATTTACCGAATTCAATGGTGATTATGCATAATTACCGGTTATTATACATAATCACCGGATTAATCACATTTACCGTAACATATACACTTTCGCCAATGTGCGGCGTATCGAAAAAAGGTCAGTAAAATGGATAGTGGCGGACGAATTGGTTTTATTTATTAGCTATTACGATTTTAAAGAAAAACATGTCAAAGGTTTAGTTATTAGAATATGATTTAGCATTTAATATTTAATTTTTAGAATTTTTTAGAAATAATATAAAAATTTTACTATAAATAACTCGTAAAAAGATTCAGTTACATTACAAATTTTTAATCTTTATGGTAAGTTTTTCATTACCTATTAAAATATAGAATTTATGGTTGGATATTCGGCCACGGAAAATTCTTTGCAAGTTTTTAACAGTCCAGCCATCAACCGGCTGAAATCATGGGGACATTTTTTAGTCCAAACGGTAACCGTAACGGTTTGAAAATACCAAAACTGGTGCAGAAAGCAGCATAACGTTGAGCTCGTGCCGTTAATGGGATTTGCCAATAACCTCTGGTCAAATCCAGTATAGTTATATAATTTGCATTCGATACCTTTTCCACTAGTTGCTCTATATTTGGTAGCGGAAAATACTGCGTTTTAGTAACGTTGTTCAATTTACTATAGTCAATGCAGGGTCGGGGATCTTTCCCGGGGACTTCCGCTAAGATGAGCGGGTATGAAAATTGGGATTCGCCTTCCTCAATTACTCCGAGAGTCAGCATCTTTTCTACTTCTTTCTTTAAAATTTCACATTGTCTAGACGACAACCGATATGGCTTTGTACAAATCGGTTTTTCGGATTCCAATTCAATATCATGTTTAGTAAGGTTCGTACATCCTGGCTCATTTGAGAAAATGCTAGAATATTCAGATATTAGAAGTCCCAGAGTTTCACGTTCACTTTCAGAAAATCGGGTGTTTGACTCTATGCTTTGAAAAAGTTCAAACTCTTCATTTTTATAGGAGTTCAGCTGCAAACAGGGCATTTCTTATTTATCAGCATCTGGTTCTTCCGTATGTAACAAGTTTAGGTTTTCTGGTCTTAGATAATAAGGTTTCAGCATATTGATATGACACACAGTTTTTTTCTTTGTCTGGAAATTTAACAACATAATTTCTTTCAGATAATTGTGGTATAATTTGTCCAGGACCTAACCACTGAATGGACAATTTGTTTGGCTTTGAAGGAGCCACTACAAGTACTAAGTCTCCCTTTTCTAACTTGCGTTCTGTAGCTTTTCGATCATACCATAGTTTTTGTTTTTCTTTTACGTTTTCCATTTGATGAATTCCAAGATCTTCGCATCTCTTCATACGATTGATAAGTTCAAAGACATATTCAACTACACTACTTTCTGTCTCTTCTTCAACCTTCAACTTTTAGTAGAGAAGCATGATGGGAGATATTAAGTTTTTTCTGTGAGCCAATTCAGCTGGGGAATATCCGGTACTCTCATGAGTTACCGTTAGAAGAGCGAAAAGAGCCTGGGGTAAGATTTTTTCCCAGTCTGGTCCAGATTCGAAACATAGGAGAGAATTCTTTATGGAGTTCTGTGCATTCTCTCCACTGGATTACTTTGGGGATTATAAACGGAGCTTCGCACCACCGAACCTTTCTAGAAATACCGATGTAAGTGCACTCACGAAAGATAATCCCTGGTAGGTCTGCAATTCTTTAGGTAATCCCATGTGACTAAAAATCTGAAGTAGCACATTTACAACAGTGGTCGAACAGAGATTTTCCACAGGAATTGCATCTAGATATTTAGAAGACATGCAAATTGCAGTTATAATGTATCTGTTTCCTGAGGGTGCCACGGGCAAAGGCCCACAAGCATTTCCATATATTTTCGTTAAAATTTCTGTGATAACTGGTACGAACTTTAAAGTAGTCTTCTTCTTTTCTTGAGGTTTTCCAGCTCGTTGGAAACTGTCACAAGCCTTCACGAAATTCTCAACATCTAGGTATCAGTTAGGCCAATAGAAACTTTTAAAGAGTGCATCTTTAGTTTTTGTTGCTCCAAGATGAACCGCTGTTCCTTCATGACAAATTTTCATTAACAGTTCACGATACTCCTCTGGAACTACTAGCAGTCGTCTTTCAGTCCCATGTTTCTCTTCCTTCTTATAAAATAACAGTTCATACTGTTATCCTTAACTGTAGCTAATTCTATTATACACTTTAATTCTGCGCTTCTACTGTGGGCTGACTTGAATTCTTCAGTTGTGATCTTCAAAAGATTAGGAGTCTCAACAAAGGGCTCCGTTGATGGTAATATACTTATTTCTTCATCAGTGATTTCGGTTAGGTCAACGATCTCGTGACAACTTTCATTCGAGATTTCTTGCGATTTCTCTTCTTTCTTTCGTAATTCTTCTTTCTTCTTAGAAGGTTTTTGAACTGCGTTTATCATATGAATTTCCACATCTTTATTTTTCTTCATTCTGTCGATCAATGCAGCTGTCTTATTTCCTTACAAATATTTACTTTCTTCCCATTTATACGCTTGCACTGCTGCTTTCGTTACAACATGCCCAAAACTACCTTCTAATTATACTTCGGCTAATGGTAGACACGTAGGAGTCTATATCAATGGTGATCTCAACCACACATATTCACCTGTCAACATATACGGTTTCACTAACTTAAATCCGTACGTAAATATCTGTTATCTCTTAGGTATGTATACAAAATACAATATACTCTATTATTATTGCTTTGAATAACCACTAAGCAACTGTACATTTTTTACATTCTAATAATTATTATAACTAATTTTAGTGAAAGGTAACACTTTAAAGAAACTTGAGTCCGTAAATGTGTTTCTATATCAGGGCAAACCAAATCTAATGTGGCTCCAATATCGCGGAGTGTGGAAACTTCTCTACCATTTACCTTACCTAAGGTGGTATAAGGAGCCATCAGGTGATCTACATCTCTGTCAGCGATATCGTTTGCAGCCACCACTTCTTTCAGTTTTGTACACTGAGGTCTAAGGTGATTATAAGAACCATACTCGTAGCACCGAGGTTGTTTTCTCGGCTCAAATTCCCTTTCTTTATCTTTTTTCTTTCTTAACTCGTGTTTTATTTGATTCTCATACCTCTTGTCTTCAATCCTTATTTTTCCATCTAATTTCCGAGAGTATTCTGAGTTTTTCGATGATTGTCGATATCCGGTTCTTTTGAAACTATCTTTGATATTTTCATATCCGCCTATTTTATCTGCCAAGTCAAAAGGAGAAACTATGATCTTTTATTTCTCGGGGCGCACGTCTCTTCAACTGTTCTGTAACCATTAATTCTTTAAGTCGTTCAAGCGTAGTAATCTTTAATTCAGAAATCCATTCTTCGAAATAGCTATTTAACTCGTGAGCATAATTCCGCCACGTTTTTTCAAAAGTCTTCTTATGCCTCTAAAATAACTGTTTCAACCTTTCAGCATTTAATTTGTACCGCTTCAGTCTCAACTCCTTAACATAGTCGTAATCTTAACCTTTTCTACGGGTACACGAGCCAACATATCCGTTACTTCACTTGGCAAAACACTAAGTAAATACGGAACCCAAACTTCTTTAGAAACTCTAGCCATTTCAGCTCGACGCTCAAAATTTATTAGTTAGAGTCCTGTTTAATCTTCTTTTCATCGAATTTTGGGTTAATTTTGAATAATTCTACTTTTAGACTCTTCTCACTGCCACTTGAGAAATTGGTACGCATCGTACGCGAATCGCCTGTAGAAACATTCAATTCTAACCGTTTCGTTTCTAATGCAAATTCTCTTTCTCTTCTTTAAGTCTCTCTTCCTTACCTTCAATTCTCTCTTTGTCTTCACGTTCAATTCTCCCCTTTCTTCACGTTCAGCTTTTCCCCTCTCTTCAGATTTCATTCTATCACTTGTTATCATATTCACAAATTCTTCATCATAGTTCTTGCTATTTAATATCAAATTCTTTAAATCGATCATTTTAAGATCATCAGTAACCTCCTCCCCTAACTCTTGAGCAATTGTTCTTAATTCCTCTTTATGCGACTTCGCGAGATAGGCCATTTTAATAGCTTGATTTCTTCAAGAAATTCCTCAGCAATGATACGAATAGAATTTGGGAAAAAGTTAATGCAAATATTAACCAAATTAATTTTCTGGATCTTCAGATGACCCCCAAAAAATTTTTAGTACATAAACAATGCACAAAATACTCAATTTTAAACTTTTTCTAAAAAAAACACTTAATGTTTTAAAAAACTTTAAATAGCATCCATGAAAATGTTTATCATCTTTAAATTTGCCAAAATCGTAAACTTATACCCAACAAATCATAAACATTAGTAAATCAATTACAGTCATAAACAATAATAAATGAACTATGTACAAAATAATTATTTAATTTTCCTTAATTAATACTTTACTAATGATACTACTGAAACTCATATCAAAAGCAAACTACACCAATCTACAAATTACTTCACGAAGTTTACTTCCGTTTCTAAAAAAATGACAACAGAATTAAACACTCTGATAATATTCCCTGAGGATTACAATTATTTTCCTCGAAAGCTGCTTAATAAACCAAAACTGTTTTTCTTTTCGAATGAAATCAAACAAACCATAAAGAAATTTTTTTTCAAAATTATTCAACACAGAATTAAGAACAAAGTCAAACTGCGTATGAGAAAATATATTCTTTTAACAAAACACAACATTCATAATATTTTCTGAGAACAAAACTTTCTAATTGAAATACGAGAATTCAGTGAATACTTTTTTTATGAGAGCAAAAATCAGTCTAAAATCTGAATACACAGAATAAAACTATTTAAAGCTGTTCTCAAAACTAATCAGATTCACTTAATGAAAACAAAATAATTTCTATGTAAATAGCAACTCTTAATAAATCATATAATTACGGAAGCCGGTGTTCTAAATTTATAACCAGCGTTCCGTCTATACTCGAGCAGGATCAAATCACTCGCGTTTATGAAAGAACTTTAAAATGATTAAATGTTCATGGTTTAAAACTAATTAACTTTATTAACAAGGACCTTGTAACATCATGGAGATAAAACTGTGTTAAATAGAACACGTTAAAGCATTTAAGAACAGTTCGTTAAAAGAAAAACATGCAGCTTGCTTATACACAGTTCGTGCCCGCGAAGAAAACACACTGCGAGTATTATTGAGTAGTCCTGTCTCTGGTGATCTCCACTACCGCTACCCATCGAGAATTCCGCTGTAGCTGTTTCGATCGCAAAGCAGGAAATTTTCCCTGCACTTCCACCGCATATAATCAATATTAATGAAAATGGCATATTCACAATCAAATAATAATTGTTTTCTTAACTCAAATGGTTCAAATCAAAATATTTTCATCACACACTTAGCTAAACTTTCAGGAAAACCAAAATGCTTATTTTAAACCATAATACAACCACTAAAACAAGTAATTAAATAGCATAAACACTCTTTACTCTAAAATAAATAAAAACTTTGTGAAAAAAAAAACACACATAAAAGGTTACTTCAAGACGTAACGATCGTTTCGACCGAAAATTCGTTCGGTCTTCTTCAGACATACCCTTCCGTCAAACAGAGCTGAGGGAACTTTTTCAGTTTATCTTATTGTTTATCTTTTTCAGTTCCTTGAAGTAACCTTTTATGTGGGTTTTTTTCACAAAGTTTTTTATTTATTTTATCTTATAACACCTGTTTTTTGAGTGTTTATTTTCACTCTTTACTCTAATCGAAAACAAAATACATACACGTATCTTAAACGACAATACAACCGCTAAAATAAGAAATTAAACAGTATAAGCACAACCTGTTCCAAAAACGACCCCAAAATCAAAGTTAGTAACTTTAATACAAAAGCACTGGGTACACGTAATTAAAAAGGCGCTGTTTCACAACTGGCACTTACCCATTCAAAAATAATCATTTCTTAAAAACATTGGTCTTCGATGCACTGGTTCAATTTGTAAGATGCCACCAAAATTATACCTCATCTGTACGGTAGCGTGTATTAACAGACGGGTACATACTTCACGACGAACAGGGCGAATTATTTCATTTCCACTGTCACATATTACAAATAAACACAAATACATTTACATATAAACTTGTTAAATAATTCAAATTCAACTGGGCGGGCAAGTCGAAGTGCATCCGCGCATTTCAAAATCGACCCTCCTCTACCTCGCACTGCGTATTTCTCCAACGTATGGCGTCATAGCTTGGAGAAGGGTCTTTTCGTGACGTCATAACAGGGGGGGTCTAACGTGTATTCACCTTCAATATGGAGAAAACCGCCCAAAACTCCAGACCGTTAGATCGATAGCTGTGCGGTAGGTCAGAACGCTAGACCTTCATCAGAAAACATTTTTATGTTAAATGCACAATCTTGATGTAATTAAAAAGAAATTCTCATATTTTGTATAATTTCCACAGAATTCTGTCCGAGAGAAAGAACGAGAAGTATGGTTTGTGATGACAGGCATGGGATGCCAATGGCCTGGTATGGGTCTAGAAATGATGGACATTAAGGTATTCGCAGATTCCATGAGAAGATCGGCCGGGGTACTGAAACCTTACGGCATAGATTTGTTTGAACTGTTGCAAAGAGACAAAAATTATTTGAACGAAAATCGAAACATAACGCCAGCCTTTGTCACAATTGCAGCAATTCAGGTAAGTTTAAATGATCAACGTATTTGATAAATATATAATTTAATACAATTTTGTAAAACATTTCGAACGATTTTTCCAGCAGAATTATATGTATATACTCACATACATATAATTTTTCGTAAAGTAATCTATACGAAAAGGCAGTAAAAGTAATTAATACACAGAGATGCAAAAGTCATGAGGTATACCAGAATGTAAATTTCAAAATGCTGCTGCATTAGCATCCTTTAATGCTGCTAGCTCTGCATTAAAGGAGTACACTTCCTTAATTGAGCACACTTAATAAAAACTATTCGAAGTGAATTATCCTAAAGTAGAAAGAGGAAAGGGGGGTGTGCTTGTAGTTTAAAAGAGCAAAAATTAAATTTTCTCAGGGCGGACATTTTTTTTAATTTAGTACAAAAATTAGGGGATATCTTCATAACATGAGATAAAACTGCACTTCTGCAGAGTTAGAATATATATAGGCAACTCCGGCCCGCGGGCCGAATGTGGTCCTTTCGGATTTGAGAATTTTCAAATCGTAATTCATTTTTCAGTTCATAACTTCACTGATGCACATATACTTTCAGAATACGAATAAAAATTAAGCTTTCATCTTTAAGCTTTAATTAAGCTCTTTAAATTAAGCTTAATTAAAGATTTTGGAATTTCAAAGGCTTTAAGGCTTCAAAAAATGAATTTTTAAAAAATAATTCATAGTATTAAGAATTAATAATTAACGAATGACACTCTCTCTTTTCGGTTTAATTGCAGATTGCTTTAGTCGATGTTTTAAGAACCCTGGATATACAACCAGACGGCATTATTGGACACAGCACAGGAGAACTTATTTGCGCTTATGCAGACGGATGCTGTACAGCCGAACAGACTATTTTATCTGCATACATGAGAGGCCAAAGTGTAGAAAAGGCTGGTCTAGCGGAAGGACTAATGGCAGCTGTTGGTACGTAATATAAATAGAATTTTGAATTTACCAAAGAAAAAAATGTGTTTTAAATTAAAATATATCAAACAAGCTTTTTAAGTCAATTTATGTATTTTATAAATTAGAATGCTAAGAAACTGTTCCAAGTTTTTTTAGGCTGGACTGAAAAAAATGGTTTGTTGATTTAACAAAATTTTGGTTGCAGATTTTTGTTGGATAAGCAAAATATTTGTTAATTAATAAATATTTTGTTAATTTAGCAAAAAAAAATATTAAAACTAGCAAAATTATTCGGTTGAAATACCGCCAACCAAATTTTTGTTGAATAAATAAAATTTTGTTCAATTTGATAAAACATTTTTTATCTCTGTGGGTGCGTCTCATCCTTATAAACAACTAGCTTAGCCTGGTGTTGCCCGGGTAGATACTTGTTAGGGAATAATTTGTGGAAAATAGTTGTCACCTCATGTCAATCATGTCAAGAAACAGCTTAGATTATTTGTCACAAATAGGACCGTTACACTTTACGATGATTCTTTCCAATTTTCGCATCACATTATAGTTGCCATTAAGGAAGCTCTCCATCAATATTTAAATTATGCATAATTCTTGTCATATGGCGTATTTAGCAACGCAAAACATTTCATCTCGCCGTGGTGGAAAATATCCAAGCGGTACCAATTTAAATATCCCATATAGCGAATCATCGTTCTGTCACGTGATAAACATAATGTTACATTACAATTCGTAAAAAATTTATATAATTTTTTGGTTTTTATTTTAAAAGCGGAAAAAATGACTGTTTTACCATTTCCCAAAATATCAAAAAGTTTTACGAATAGAATTCAAGATGCGACAGTTTCAAAATTATTTTACGAAAATTTTTGTCAAGTGACATTTCTAAATAAAAAAATTCCTAAAAATCTGCAAATTATGCTACATATTCTGAAAAACTGCTTTTAAAAGAAAATTTTCTCCTCTATCCGATGATGTAAATGTCGTTTTGCTGCGAGTGCAATTACCGCCGTTAATAAGCATTTGGTGAGAAAATATGCGAAAAATCGCGTAAAACATAAAATAAAAAAAATTCTAGGCCGTAATTTGAAAAAATCGCTTCGAGGTACACAACTTCATATTTAGAACTTGTTGTGTACCGTATTTGGTGTTTCTATGGGTAACAGTGTGTCCGTAACGCCACCGACACACACACAGACATCTTTTATAATAAGTAGATAGGGTATAAGTAAGGGCTTCCCAGGCTGCTTTCTCTTTTCCCTACAAAATTTTATCCAAAGCAAGGTTCTTAATAATTATGAATACTTAAAGGCTCACAGAGACTCCATCCTTAACCTTTGCTTAAATCAACCTTCGCAATTTCGCTCGAAGGTACTGAGAAACCTCTCCATCCTTGTTCATGGAATCTACAAAGATCTTCATTATACCCAGCTTAATAGACTGGGATGAGAGCAGAATACGGATGTTATTTGAATCTACTAGAAGCTCATATTCAACATTTCTCTCCCCGAAATTCAGATTTCTTGAAGGTCGTTTATATTTTACTAGTTGTCTGCCAGTGGTCGAAAATCGACCATAAAGCATTATTTTTTTTAAATTTGAGTGTGAATAAAGTTCTTCTCTCAAAGAATATGTCTCACCATTCCAAATACGCTGGAACCTACTAAAGTGACCCCCTTGGCTAAGAGACTATCTGTCTTTACACTGTGACCACTTTTGTACAATTTCACTAACCACCACACTTTTCTGTGAAGACGGTGTTTTTGTAAAAATTCTATCATATTTTGCTAAATACAAAGGCAGCTCCAGCGAATGGGTCATAGGGTCATCTCCCTCTACCGACCTTGGATTTCACACAGCATGCATTTCAGTTTGCATTTTGAACAATTTAGGCTAATCTAAAAAGTCTAGTGGCCCCCTCCGAAAATTGAATCTGAAACTATCCTTGGCTAAAGGCCCATTATGTTTGGAGTTATAAAATCTTAAAAAGTAGGAATGATACAAGTCTACTTGCTGAGGCGTACCACTAACCATGTATGAAACATTGCTGCCTCAATAAATTCCCCCTTTTTCGTATCATTGTGCTTGAGATTTATTTGCTGTCATCGCAAATGCAGGTATATTTGGAAATTGAGTTTTTTGAAAGGATATGGTAAAATAAAACCAGAATATTTTATAGGTGGAATTAAAATTCTTTTATTGCCTGCGGTTCCAGTTCAAACTTCGCAATCAATAGCATTACGATGTATAAACTTGATGCGCATTCTTGTTTGATGGACTAATGCTTTCTTTATATTTAAGTTTCTTATTAGTATAATGATGCAATATACTAACTTATGTGGTGGCAGACTCTGTTATTTTTTTTAACCAGGTGCAAATCCCACCAACTGTTTTTTCTGGGAAACGTTTAAAGACTACTTCTGAAACACTGTCTCCCCCCCCCCAAAAAAAAAAGGCGGAAATTTTAATCCGTATACAAAATAGTATTTAGATAGAAAATTAAATAAATACAAAAATATCAATATACTAAAAATAAATTCGTATGCTTAATGGTTACATAATAGGGAATTTCTGAAAACGTGTGGAATTGAATAAAAATACGAAATTAAATTAATTTTCCAAACTATGGAAAGGGATAAACAATTACGTACTGGAAATCGCTTTAGGTTTGTAAGAATTTCGCGCAGATCACAATTATTTGGCAATATTTCACTTGCTCCCGGCAAACCGAAAAGAAAAAGAAAAGAAAAAAAAAACACTCACAGTCAAAGAATTTAAAAACTCTACTGGATAGCTATTGATTTCACTGTCATCATAGCAAATTATTTTACTGTAGCTACGGTGATAGTTCTCTGTTCATCAGGTATTCGACAGAGGCGGATCCAGAAATTACTCAAGGAGGGGGCGATTTTGTACCTGAAACAGGGGGGGGGGGTAGAATGCTCAAAATCATTTTATAATTAATTAATATAATCAATTATACCAATTAATGTAATTAATTATTTTATATATTGAAAGTAATTAATTATTTTTGATAAAATCTATATATGAGCGATGATTAAAAAGGACAGGGAGTAATACCCGCAATACTACACCCCTTAGAAAAAGGCTACATAATTTTCATTATACTTCATAATATATTTTAACAGATTATAACAGATTTTTGGACTTCGCCCAGTAGGAGGCGATTGCCCCCACCGCCATGCCCTTGGATGCGCGCCTGATATTCGATTTTGTCAACATTAATAAAAGTTCAATCATCATTTTTAGGTTCTATTATAGCTGACTTCAATATGATATCTGAGTGTACGTTTTCGGAAATATTTCCATACACTTCATTAATAATATTTTCGCTCAATCTTAATTGCTGAGGTATTTCTTCAATAATATTTTTGGAGAAAATTTTCTTTAGCACACTGCCTGGCGGGAGGTTATGAAGAAATTGTCGAATTGGCGCGTTTCTGCGCAGCGTCTCTTGGATTCCGACCTGCCTGAAACGAATAGTAAATATTGTTCTCTCCTCCAAGGTTTTTCTACTGCTTTTAAACATGGAATTCTCAACACTTCGCGCACTTATCGCAGTCTAAAAAAGTCGCCAAGAACATTGCTAAAGCACATTTTAGTCACTGGCGTATCTCCAAACTGAGGAACAATTCCACTTCTTGCAAATTTTGTTGTAATACTATAACCCTATAGCACTGCTGAAACTTTGTTATTTCAAAATTGACTCAACAATGGAACCATCGCCCGACCTGGAGTGAAATACTGCGTGCCAAATTACTTCTCTAATTTTTTATCGTGCATTAGCATACTACACAAAAATTTTAACATTCTCACAAACAATTACATACGAACTTTAACTGTGCCGAATTTCACGGTCATCCGTTTGCGAAGTGCGCTGCAAAAGGGACACTAAGGTTTTGCTTATCGTATTTGTATATACATAGATTACAAGAACAGTGGTCTTTTTCGTTATAAAAGATAGCCTATGTGTTAATTCAAGCTATCAGGTGTCTCCCATGAAAATTACATCCAAACCTGTTCAACCGTTTAAGCGTGAAAGGGTAACAAACATCCAAACTTTAGTATTTATAACATCAGTGAAATATAATAAAATTTTACGAAAAGAAAATCTATTTTGATTAACTTTTGTTTTTTACTTTCAGTATTGCAACATTCGAATAGCCGGAAAGACTGCCAAAATGTTTAAAAAATAATGATGTTAAAAAGATAAATTTTTATACCATTTAGTTGTTTTTTGGTTAATTTCCTCAGAGCATTGATTCCAAGTGAGCATTGATTCAATTTTCACATAAATACAGAAAAACCACGGGATAGGCAGCCCAACCCTGAAAAAGTGCAGCCTTTGACATCGATCTATTTAACTACTACCAACAGTTTCTGTCTATTTAAAGCCCATCTGGCGCCAGAGAGCTAAAGAAGTTTTCTGACACAGCTAGCTGGGCGGCGGCACAAACAGTTGTGATAGAAAACTTCGATGTGTACAATTTTTGCTTAGCGACTCTATTAGAATTCTTTAGCAGTACAGTGCTATTTCCTTCACTCCAGTATTGCTTGTTGACATATCAGATGCATGTCGTATATCAGAAAACTTCTTTAGCTCTGTGGCGCCAGATAGGCTATTCGATCGACCACCAAGTTGTTGGTAGTTAAATGGATTGATGGCAACGGCTTTACTTTTTCAGTGTTGGGACCATTTAACCATATTTTTTTGCAACTATCAGTGAAACCGCTGAAATAAGTTGGTTTTCACAGCGCACGTCAAAGGGTCAAAAAGCTTGGCAATGAGAACATAATTTGCACAATGTACTTTTGTATTGTCGCAAATTTGATTTCTATAAATATACGTGAGGGTGACATAGTTACACGAGAATCCTTTACTTTTTAGCACATCATTTCCCTAAAAATGGTCGATCAGAGTAAAACCTGGATACAACTATGCTCAAGGGACCCAATAGAATGATTGTTCTAGAGGGGTGTATCGTTATATCGAGGGGGATACATTGTATTGAAATTCCAAGGGACCGAAAAATTTTAGCATTATACAGGGACAAGCTGCTACCCGCGACTTCGTCCGCGTTTGCTTTAGAATTAGATCCCGAGAGAAATGTAGCATGTGTTAATAACAAATATTATTGCGACAAAAGAAACTACATTTAAATATTATTTGCTTTTTACTTGTTTCAAATGAAATATAATGCATGGTAGTATACTTCATTTAAAATAAGAGAATATGTAGAGTTACTATATTTTGATTTTTTTCAGGCATTTGGCGAATAGAGACAGTTACGACAGTATTTGCGAACTGTTTTGTAAAAGAAATATTTATGCTATATGCATGAATTTTAGCTTATGTTAATCAGAAATAAAGCAGCTTTCTGTTAGTGAAAAAGTTTTAGAATCGGCTCTGTAGTTACAGAGATACCCAGAGAGCGTAATGTATTAGAATTATTTTGAGTGTTCCTGTAAAGGAACTATTTACGCTACATGCATGAATTTTAGCCTATAATACTCAAGAATAGTGTAGCTTACTATCAGTAGAAAAGTTTAGGAATCGGTTCAGTACTTACAGGGATACACATAGAGCGTAATGTAATTCTTATTAGCAGACCGCGGATTATATGCAATCGCATATTTGCATATGCAATTGCATATTTCAGGTGTTTTTGGTGATTTTGCATAAAAGGGCGAATTTTTTTCTGTTGTATGCATATTTCAATCTCTTTAACTTTGAATTTGTAACTCTTTCTTACCTTCCTTTCAATATTTTTTCGTTCTTTAACTCTTAAAATCCCACTCTTTGAAAATTTTATACAACTTCAAATTCCCAGCAAAATAGCATACGCTTACAATTTTTTCGTGTTTATTTGCAACAATTTAAATTCGAAGTCAGCCTGTATATTAAAATGTCAATGGCTAGAATGAAAGCAAGCATGCGAACCCTGATGAAGACGTGGATTTCGGATTATGGACAAGACCTAACTACAGATTGTGAAATGGTTTTCTGCACAATATGTGAAAAAATCATCCCGTGTAAAAAGCGTTTTCATATCGTTCAACACGTGCAAACCAGTACTCATTCAGCAAAGAAAAATCAGCATGGTCGTAGACCTGTGCAAACTTTACTATTTATGCAACCTTTTTCGGTTCGAAGGGAGAAAAATGAGTTCTCTACTGACTTATGCAAAGCTCTAGTTAGCAGCAATATTCCATTTAAGAAATTAAATAATGAGCATTTTGGAAGATTTTAAAGAAATATTGCACTAATCGGAATATTCCAGACGAATCAACAATCAGAAAAAATTACCTGAATACTATTTATAAAGAAGTACTCAACGAAATTTGCCAAGATATTGGAGCAGGCTGCATATGGATTAGCGCTGATGAAACGACAGATAAAAATGGCCGTTACTTATCACGTTTAGTTTATGAGGCCCCACCATGGCACAGTCGTTATGCCACTGAAAATGGTAGATGGCCGAAGTGTGAAGGTCCCGGGTTCGGGTCCCATCGCGCGGCTGTCGATCTAACGGTCTGGAGTTTTGGTAGGTTTTCTCCAGGTGTAACGTGAATACGCGTTAGAACCCCTTAGAAAGTCCTCCTACCAAGGCACCTTCCTTGGCAGATCGCCCTAGTGTAGCGTTGCCATAATCACACACACACACACATTTAGTTTGTGGAAAACTAGATATTGTCTCTTCACGTCCACATCTCATTTCTTGCGAAGTACTAGAAAGAGTTAACTTTTCTAGGATAGCAAGATTCGTTAATGATTCATTGAAATTATTGCGGGCTGAAAAAGGCATGACAGATAACGTGTTAGTATTTGTTACTGACGCAGCACCTTGTATGATAAAAGCAGCATCAGGACTTGAAGTTTCTTTTTTTTTTTCTAAATATAGTACATATTACATGCATAGCCCACGCGGGCTTCACAGATCAGTGAAAAAAGTAAGAGAAATATATACGCCCCTGTGAATAAACTGCTATCCTGCGTAAAGAAAGTATTCTTAAAAGCTCCTTTGTGCACTAAAACATGCAGAGAAATCTATCCCAACCTCCTACTTACAGCCTCCCACTACAGCCTGTATTGACAAGATGGGCACTTGGTTAAATGCCTCTTTATTTTATTCTGAAAATTTTGGCTCCATAAAAGATGTAGTTAGGCTTTAGACAGCGTTCGATTCTTCTTCTGTTTGCATTCCGAAAGAAATGCTTAGCAATATGTCCATCCGAAAAAGTCTATCGATAATCGAAACACATTTTTCCTTCTTAACATCAACCATCACAAAATCACTCAAAATCTGCTGCTGAGTGATGCAATAAGTCAAGCGGTAAAAGCACAGGAACACGTTGGTAAAATTCCAGAGTCACATTAGGAGAAGAAATCAGTGAGAAATTAAATTTTATTTTAAATGAAAATTCAGGATTTTTGGCAGCGAATGAAATAAATAATTTTATTAATGGCGAGAGGTGTGAATTACCGGAAAAAGTAGAACCATCCAAAGCGAAATAAGTACTGTCCAGTGACATCCGTTTATGTTAAAAGAACATTTTCAGCATATAAAATGATTTTGGATGATAAAAGATAAAGTCTACAAAACACTTAGTTGTGTATTGTAACAAAAATTACTGAAAGCAGTTTTAATTCATATATCATATCATAAGAGCAGTTTTTATTCATATATCATATATCATATATCATATATAAGATGTGAATAAAAATTGATTCTGCTTTAACCCATAAACAGTCTTCGTTATTTCTTATTCTATCTTTCAAGTTTTCAAGTTTGAAAGAGAGAAAAAAATGTGTCATAATTGCTACGTAAGTGATAGAAAATACTTTTACAAGTAAATGCGTTTGTATTTTTTGTTAATATGTTCATATTTTTCAGTTATTTGGTGCTTATTTTTACATTTTTAGTGCATATTTTTAGATTTTTAGTGCATATTTTAAGATTTTTGGTGCATATTTGCATGCATATTTTGCCATTTTTTCAGTGCATATAATCCGCGGTCTACTTATTAGCATCTCTGTAAAAGAACTATCTATGATATATGCATTAAAGGTAGCCTATAACACTTAGGATGCCACCGGTGTCTAAGAAGTTCTGCTCTCAAAACTGCAAGGCCGGAGGTGCCAGGTTCAAACCCCGGTCGCGCCTGTTGACCTAGCCGCTCCCAATTTTCCGTGGTTTTTTAAAAAACCTCGCATAAATACGGGCTAGGATCCCTTAGAAAATCCCCCACAGAGGAATTTTCCATATAGGCCTAGGACCCTAGTGCAGTCAATCGGTCTTAATCCAAAAACAAACAATGATACTCTGGAATAATGTAACTTTTAATCAGTGAAAAAAGTTTTAGAATCGGTTTAGTAGCTACAAAATTTCCGTAGAGCGCAATGCATTAGAATTATTTTGAGTGTCTTTGTAAAAGAATTATTTATGCTATATGCTTGAAAGGCTGCCTGTATGTTAATCCAGGGCATAAGCTATTTTCATTACAAATTTTTTCAAATCCGTTCAACCATTTTTGTGTGATTCAGTCAAAAACATCCAAACACACAAACGTACACATTTATATTATTGGTAAGATTTGGAAATTTATGAACTTTAAGAAACACATCTGGACTTTTCTTGGTACTTATATATTATCCCGGCGGTCATTCCCGCCAAACTGTTTTTTGGTCAAATGTGTTGCCAAACTGTTGCCAATCGTATTCAAAACCATTAATAATTTCATGTGCCCGGCATTTATCTCGGCAAAAATTATTTACAAACGTTCCTATCCAAGGTACGATTGACTGTTTGGAAAAATGTTTACGCGAGTTCCATTATTCTTCTATTAAGGAGTTTATAGCATTAGTAAGAGTTCGTATTAAACAAACTGCTTTCATTTTTAATGGTTCATTCTATAAACAAACCGAGGGCGTTTTTTGCTATGGGTAATTCTCTCTCACCTCTCTTATGTGATATTTATATGCATTATTTTGAAGAGAAGCTCTTCAAGGTCTTTAATTTTCCGTGCTGGGTCAGATATGTTGACGATACTTTCGTTCTAGTGGATTCCAATTGTGATATTTCTAATTTACTTTTGATTGTTAATGCTGTTGATCCGTGTATCCAGTTTACTCTAGAAGAGGAGTGCAACAATTCTTTGCCTTTTTTGGATGTTCTTGTTTCTAGGAATTCTGACGGTTTCTCTACTTCGGTTTTCCGCAGACCCTTTTCTATCTCTTTACCTCCTCATGCTCTATCTAATCATCCTTACCAAAATAAAAACTTTCTGCTTTTTACACTTATGTGTTTCGTGCTATCAAAATTTGCTCTGACTCTTCATCTCTTAAGGATTTTAAGTAATTAATCTCATTTATTAACTGTTTCTCGTGGTTTTAGCCCCTCTACTGTTGATAAAGCTCTTTCTAAATTTAATAGGCCTAATACTTCTACTACTTCTATTAATTTTCATTGTGAATTAATCGTACTACCTTTCTTTTCACCTTTATGCTACAAAATTTCTAAACTTCTTAAAAATTTCAGTTTCAAAGTCATTTTTAAACCTGTTAATAAACTTAAATTTTCTTCCCTTAAAGATCCTATTCCTACTGAGAACCGTTGGGGTGTTTATTATATTCCTTGTGGATTTTGTGATTTGGGCTACATTGGTCAGACCAGAAGAGCTCTCAAATTTAGGCTCAAAGAGCATGAGAGATATGTTTTTAAGCATGAGCTTTCCAAATCTTCAATTGCCTCCCATTGTTGGAATTCTAATCATCGGTTTCAGTTTTCTAAGGCTAAGATATTGTGCACTCCTCAATTCTTGTCCCATCTTGATTTTTTGGAAGGTTTTTCCTTTACGCAGCACTTGGAACGTCTTGTGAACGATGGTTCTTCCGCTCTTTTCGTTCATTCCGCTTGGAAGCTGTTGTTGTAATGTTCTATTCACTTTCCCCTTTCTCTTCTGCTACCATTTTCCTTCCCCCTCTTTTTTCGACCCCTTCCTTTTCAATTATTTTGTTTGTCCTTTTCTTGTGCTGTTCTGTGTTGTTTATAAAAAAAAGTATATATATATTTAAAAAAATTAATATTATTTAATTAATTTTTGCGTTTTTTTTTTTGTTTTATGTTCTTTTGTTTGTTCTGTTTTCTTTTCTTTTTCCTTTTTGTGTGTGTTCTTTATTGCTTTTATTATTATTTATTTATTTATATATTTTTTTGTTTGTCCTCATTTTCTTTTCTTTGTATCCCTTCCCCCTCCCTTTTTTTCCCCTCTCCTTGGTTTTTTCCGCCTTTTCTTGTTTCCTTGTGGCAACTTGCTTGATTGTTTATCTTTTTCAGTTCCCTCTGCTCTGTATGACGGAAGGGTTTGTCTGACGAAGACCGAACGAATTTTCGGTCGAAACGATCGTTACGCCTTGAAGTAACCTTTTATGTGTGTCTTTTTCACAAAGTTTTTATTTATTTTATCTTATAACACCAGTTTTTTGAGTGTTTATTTTCATAATAGCATTCTTGTTAGCTCAAAACATGAATCATTTGATACGGGCGAAACTCGCCAAGAATGGCAACGTAAAAACGGTTTTTAATTAATAATTAAAAATCTAAAATTCTAAGTAACCTATAACCATCTCCAGGGTCCCATCTATATCTAAACCAAAATTCATCCTAATCGCTTCAGCAGTTTAGGCGTGAAAGCGTCATAAACAAACAAACAAACTCACTTTCGCATTTATAATATTAGGATTATCGTTGCATCAAATATCGCTGTAGCGAAATTTTACTGTATTTGTAAAATTGCCAGGATTATTTTTAATATCACCGGTATCTGCTGAGAACTGCAAGAATGCGATGGAAATACATTGATATAGAACAACTGGATAAACTGCCCAGTGCTGAAAAAAAGGGCAGCTGTTGTCATCGCTCGATTAAAATACCAAGAAGATGGCGATAGATCGAATCGTTTGATCATTTTTGGCACTATCGTTTGAATCGTTCATTTTTTGACAGAGATGGCTGTGCGCGCGCTCAGCCAGCTGTGTCAAAAAATGGTCTCTAGATGTGTTACGCGATGAATGATTCGATCGACCGCCATCTTCCTGGTAGTTTAATCGAGCGATGGCAACGGCTGCCCTGTTCAGTATTGCGAAAGTGTTGCGCTTCAAAGGGTTTACCATCAGTGTAAGCCTAACTTTAAAAATGTATACTTCATTTTAACCTTGCAGGTCTGACATGGGAGGAAGCCGTCAGAAGATGTCCAGAGGGAGTTTTCCCTGCTTGTCACAATGCCGAAGATTCGGTCACTATTAGCGGACTCAAGGAACCACTGGAGAAATTTGTCGCCGAATTGCAGCGAGAGAACATCTTTGCACGTCTGGTCAACGCTTACGGTTTCGCATTTCACTGTGAACATGTATGGCCAGCATCCAGAGAGCTGAAAGACTCTATGTTGAAGGTATGTTTGTGTAAAATAAATTGCAATTTTTAATTAGTGACACAGTTAGAATTCTTTAAAAAAGTATTAAGCATTGCAAAAGTCTTGTTTTCAAAAGGATAATCAAAATTCTCCTCCCCCAGAACACGATAGATACGTTCCGTGTTATACGAGGGTTGACTTTTATATTTTTACAAACAACCAATAGAAGGCGCTGCAGAAATGTGTCTTCAGGATATTCGTTAAATTCACATTTTTTCTTTTTTGTAAATTTTGGAATCAGTGGCATCATATAAATCGTCTGCTTAATTTGTTTACAGTGAGTGTTCTAAACACGGAGATATATTATAAGAGTGGACACTCTCAATAGCTGCTATGCTAGATTTTTGGTACCCCAAATAAGTTTCAATTATGTAAACATCGGAAATCTAGTGACGTGCAGCGATCCTACCGGCAAAAGAATAAACCATTTCCCGCGCTGATTGATAACAAATTTTACTTGTTTTTAATTTTCCTACCTAGCATGTGAACGAGAATATTAACGTGAGCACTAAATTTAAATTATTTTTTTACCTTTTACTTACATGTTTGCCTTAGTAACAAATGAATAAAAGAAAAAAAAATGTTCTATCTTAAGATTATTAAAATATTGAATTTATATTTGTTAACGAGTGCGTGTATCGTGGCTCACAGAAAAGAAGTTTTCGTCTGCCACAGTATATATTTACATTAGAAAATGGTTAAGAATTCATTACTGAGTTCTTTATGTAACATGAATTTAATATTTTAATATGAGTTTTTTAGCGGCAATTTAAAGCTGTGTTAAAATTTGTCGCAGCATGAAATAAATATAAATACTGCTCCTTTGAGTGTGATCGTCATTATAGATAAACATAGTTACTTCCATGTACGTAGTATAAGGAAGTAATGTGATCCCGAAAAATTTTGGGGGCCAAAATTCGACGAAAAAACCGATTTTGACTACCTCTAAATTTAATTTTAAGAATTTTTTCGATGCATCTCATCGTAAGCTAGCATGCACAATCATATAAACGCGTCTGCAACTCATTTTGACCAGCAGCAAGTCCATTGTGGCCAGTTTTTTCATGCCGTCTGTACGTACGTACACTGCAAAAAAAGTCTGTTAAATTTACAGAAAAAAACTGTCAGCCAGGACGCCAGTTTATTTCCGTTTTTTTTACAGAAGTCTTCCGTAAATTTTACAGATTCTCTGTTTATTTTGGAGAAATCTTCCGTATACGGGAAAAATACGGAAGATTTCTGTAAAATATACGGAAATAAACTGGCGTCCTGGCTGACAGTTTTTTTCTGTCAGTTTAACAGACTTTTTTTTGCAGTGTACGTATGTATGGAACTATTTATTAGGATTTTTCTATGATCTAGTTGTGCACCTCCCCTTTTGGTCACAAGCGAATGGATAGTTTATGTACAGGACCGCCCAAAATATTCGAAATACATTACGCTCTATGGGCCGAAATTCATTAAACTCACATATCTCAAAAACTACTAGGCGTAGAATGTCGAAACTTCATATTTTAGATAGTTGTAACATTTAGTTGTGCACCCCCCCCCTTTTGGTTCCATTCGACTGGATAGCTTATCTACAGGACCTCCCAAAAGATTCGAAATACATTACGCTCTATGGAGCGAAATTCATTAAACTCGCATATCTCAATAACTATTGGTCGTGGAATGTTAAAACTTTATATTTAGGATTGCTGTAACATCTACTTGTGCACCTCCCCTTCTGGTTTCATTCTTCTGCATATTTCCTCTACAGGGAGGCTCAAAAGATTCTAAATACATTAGCTGTATGGGCCGAAATTCATTACAGCGTATTTTAGTGGTATTGGACTATTTCAAACGACTCAGATGTGATATATGCTGTTAAGAGTTACAAAATGAATTTATCCATTAAAAAAATCTGATGTGTCCAACACCTGACTTCCTTGCACGTCTATTAGATCAAAAATATTTTTCATGCACTTCCTCTAAACTTATTTGTTTGAAAGAGATAAAATATCAATAATAGTAAGGTTTAGCGATTTCTAGTCAAATATTTCGATATCGCCAAGCTGAGACCAATTTGAAAGGTTTCTTTCTGACACTTTATTTGGCGATATTTCACCAAAAGCAGACAAACTTGAGATAGTCTGCAAGATTTTGGGGATAGCCAAAGTAGTCATTGACCACAGACTTTCAATGAATTGTGCATCCATACACCTCAATGTATTTAAAGTCATTTGGCTCACCCTGTAAATAAATTCTCAGTCGATTGCTGTCAAAAAAGATATTGAAAACAGTTAGATATTACAATAGTTCTAAATACAAAAGTTCAAAATTCTACGGGTTAAATTTTTAGAGTTATACAAAATACGAAATAACTTTTGGCGCCAAATTTGCCGATATTTCGGCGAAACTCGTCAATGTCGACAAAATTTGGCGAGATTTTAAGCATGAACCAAATAATGACAGATTATCGCCAAACTTGGCGATATTTCGACAAAACTCGCCAAGAACGAAGACAAATGGCGACACTTTGGGCATGGACCAAATGACTGACTATCGCCACAAGTTTGGCGACATTTCGTAATAACTCGCCAAGGTCGAGGACAGACGGCGAGATTTTGGGCATGTACCAAACAATGACTGTCTACAGTTGTATTATATTGAAGATGTCCAAAGACATTAAAGTACTGAAATTCTTTTCGGTGGTCCTGTAAATAAACTCTCCAGTAGATTGGAACCAAAAATCGAGATGCACAACTAGATGTTACAAGAATGTTATATATGAAATTTCATATATAAGATTTAATTTGGTCCAAAGCGAAGCATGGACCAAACAATGACAGATTATGGCCAAATTTGGCGATATTTCGCCAAAACTCGCCAAGAACGATGACAAGTGGCGATACTTGGGGCTTGGACCAAATTACTGACTATCGCCAAATTTGGCGATATTTCGGCTAAACTCGCCAAGGTCGACGACAGACGGCTAGATTTTGGGCATGGACCAAACAATGATTGTCTACAGTTGTATTATATTGAAGATGTCCATAGACATTAAAGTACTGAAATTCTTTTCGGTGGTCCCGTAAATAAACTCTCCAGTACATTGGAACCAAAAATCGAGATGCACAACTAGATGTTACAACAATATTATATATGAAATTTCATAATAGTTTTGAGATTTGAGAGTTAAATAGGCACACACGTACACCAAAAGTCGCCAAGGTACTGGTAGGACGGTATTGTGCTTGAAATGATGGATAATGCACGTAAAACTGCCATTGACCGTAATGTATTGGAAATCTTTTGAGTGTTCCTGTAGCAGAACTATAAATAATAAAGCCACTTTTTACTTCCTTGTACTACGTACAAGGAAGTAATGTGATCCCGAAAAATTTTGGAGGCCAAATTTCGACAAAGAAACCGATTTTGACTACCTCTAAATTTAATTTTAAAAATTTTTTCGATGCATCTCATTTTAGGCTAGCATGCACGATCATATTAACGCGTCTGCAACTCATTTTGACCAGCGGCGAGTCTATTGTGGCCAGTTTTTCCATGCCGTCTGTACGTACGTACGTATGTATGTAACTCGCATATCTCAAAAACTATTGGTCGTAGAATGTTGAGATTTGACATTTAGGATTCTTCTATGATCTAGTTGTGCACCTCCCCTTTTGGTCGCAATCGAATGGATAGTTTATGTAAAGGATCGCCCAAAAGATTCGAAATACATTACGCTCTATGGAACGAAATTCATCAAAGCGTTTTTTAGAGGTATTGGGCTATTTCAAACGACTCAGAAGAGATATATGCTGTAAAGAGTTTGAAAATGAATTTCTCCATAAAAAAAGTGTCTTTATCATTTATAGTTTTGCTACAGGAACACTCAAAAGATTTCCAATACATTACGGTCAATGGCAATTTTAGGGGCATTCATCCATTTCAAGCACAATACCGTCCTACCATATAAGTTAGGTAATGGTCCGACCACGGTCACGTACCTCCCTCAAGAACTACGCCAAAAGTCGCCAAGCTTGGCGACTTTTGGTGTACGTGTGTGCATATTTAACTCTCAAATCTCAAAACTATTATGAAATTTCATATATAATATTGTTGTAACATCTAGTTGTGCATCTCGATTTTTGGTTCCAATGTACTGGAGAGTTTATTTACGGGACCACCGAAAAGAATTTCAGTACTTTAATGTCTATGGACATCTTCAATATAATACAACTGTAGACAATCATTGTTTGGTCCATGCCCAAAATCTAGCCGTCTATCGTCGACCTTGGCGAGTTTCGCCGAAATATCACCAAATTTGGCGATAGTCAGTCATTTGGTCCAAGCCCCAAGTATCGCCATTTGTCATCGTTCTTGGCGAGTTTTGGCGAAATATCGCCAAATTTGGCCATAATCTGTCATTGTTTGGTCCATGCTTCGCTTTGGTCCATGCTCCAAATCTCGCCATATGTCGTCGACATATACGAGTTTCGCCGAAATATCGCCAAACATGTCGCCAAAAATTATTTCGTATAACTCTAAAACTTTAACCCGTAGAATTTTGAACTTTTGTATTTAGAATATTGTAATATCTAACTGTTTTCAATATCTTTTTTGACAGCAATCGACTGTCATTTTATTTACAGGGTGAGCCAAATGACTTTGAATACATTGAGGTGTATGGATGCATTCAATTCATTGAAAGTCTGTGGTCAATGACTACTTTGGCTCTCCCCAAAATCTCGCAAACTATCTCAAGCTTGTCGGCTTTTGGTGAAATATTGCCAAATAAAGTGTCAGAAGGAAATCTTTCAAACTGAACTCAGCTTGGCGATAACGAAATATTTGGCTAGAAATCGCTAAACCTTAATATTACTGCAGTATTTTATCTCTTTCAAACAAAATAAGTTTAGATGAAGTGCGTCGGAAATATTTTTGATTTAATAGACGTGCAAGGAAGTCATGTGTTGTACACATCAGATTTTTTAAATATATATTCATACATACTACATTCTTCTAAATTTGCTACTATTTCTTAAAATACAAATTTGGGCAAAATAATAACACGGCATTACACACATAATATTACTTTGCTTCGAAATTATTGCCTATATTAATTACGAAATACTGTTTTAAGAGAATTATGTAATTAAAACACTCCTGAAGCCAGAAATTATTATATCCGACGTTCATAAGTCTATATATTTAATTTTTTAAAGTTCTGCTAATTCGACGATCTCCATTTACTTCGCCTCAATGGAAATACAAACAACCTGAGATGCGCAGAAGCTGGAGATGCGCAGTTACCCAGTGTGCGCAGAGCCATCTGTTTGCAACAACGGCGTTATCCAACTTTCTAAGAGAAGTGTCCACTCCTATAAATTTTCCTTCGTGGTTCTAAAGAAGCAAGTGAGGTAAAAAATGGAAATAAGTCTTGAAGGTTTCCGTTGGATGATTTTTTATGATTTTAAGAAAGGGCTCACTCGACAAGAATGCTTAGCATCGCTGTGTGAAACTTTTGGTAATGAAGCACCATCAGAAAAGACTGTTTACAATTGGTTTTCAGAATTTCGTCGTGGTCGTACGTCCGTCAGTGATGAATCTCGTGAAGTACCACCAAAATCGGTAGTAATTTCAAACAACATCAATGCTGTGCACAAGAATATTGAAGCAGATCGGCATGTCACGTATCGTGAGATGGAAGTATTCGTTGGCATATCACAGACTGCAATACATTCGATTTTGCATGAACATTTAGCTGTTAAAAATATTTGTTCCAGATGGATTCCGCACAATTTAACAGAAGCTCAAAAAGCACTGTCCAGGGTTCGTGGAAATTGGTGCAAGGAAATGTTTAAAAAATTCAAATTGGGAACATCAAAATCCATATACAACATCGTTACAGGTGATGAAACTTGGATATATTCGTATGAGCTGGAAACTAAGGAACAATCCACTGTTTGGGTGTTTCCAGAAGAACCCAATCCTACGAAAATTGTTTTTTCACGAAGCACCTCCAAGAAAAGCATTGTTTGTTCCTTCGGCCTTATAGGACATATCGCAACCATTCCTTTAGAGGATGGAAAATTTGTTAATGCTAAATGGTATACAGAATTTTTTTTAATTAAAGTCATCAACGAAAACAGATAAAACAACGAAAATCGAAGCATCATTCTTCATCACGTCAATTCCAGCTCCCACACAGCATATGCAACAATTGATCACAGGGAAAGAGCTATTTTGGTGCCCTGGTGTTTGGACCTGATTTTGAATGAATTTGATGCCCTGAATTCAAATACGGCATTCTTTTTTGCCTAGGAGCTCAAATTTTTAAGATATAACACTTTAGGTAAATTCACATATCATAGTTTTAAGTTAAGTCAATAGATCAAATAAAACCTAAACTTGTGATTTTTATTATTATATTATACAATTATTATAAACAAAGATAAAAAGTGATATCAACCAACTAGTCACTCAAGACTTCTGAAGCTTCTTTTCCGAGTCATTCTTGAATGTTTCTTATGACCGTCCCTTTTTAAACTCCAGCAGTAATCTGCCATCATATGGGTATCCCATCTTCCTTGATAGCGATCTTCCATAGCTTTAATGTTCTGGTGAAATCTTTCGCCTTGTTCTTGACTAGTGTCTGCTAAATTTTCCGGAAAATTGTCTAAGTGGCTGTGTAATTAATGCACCTTAATACTTATGTTACAGCCAAGGGATCTGAAACTATTCAACATCTCATTTACCAGCTCAACATAGATTTCAGCTTTGTGTTTGCCAAGGAAGTTTTCGATAACTACAACAAAGGAAGTCCAAGCTTTTTGCTCCGCTTCATTCATCGCATTTATGAAGGCAGGATCCTTAATGAGTTTTCTTATTTCCGGGCCATCAAATATTCCTGCTTTAAGTTTCTCCATACTCAACTGAGGCATTATTCTTTCAATATATGCAAAGCAGGGTCTTTTCTTGTCAAGAGCTTTTACAGACTGCTTCAAAAGGCCCAGCTCTATATGCAGTGGAGGAAAGATGATTTTCTCTCGTTTAACTAGGGGTCATTAATAATATTTTTTTTCTCCAACATCCATATTTTAACTCTTAGGCCATTCTTTTCTAAACCAATGGTGTGCTTTATCTATACTATCCCACAGGCACAAGAAACATGGGTATTTGGTGTGACTACTCTGCTGTCTAAGAAGAAAGTTTACCATTTTTAAGTCCACACAAATAACCCATTGATGTTCATAATATTTTATCCTTTCCAAGACCAGAGCAATGGTGTTATATTCATCTTTCATTTCCGTTGAGTGAGCAATTGGTATTGAACCATATATGTTCCCATTGTGCAGCAGGACACACTTTAAACTTCGCTTTGAACTGTCAATAAATAGACGCCAGTCATCTGGGAAAAATTCAGGAAGACCCATTTTTTCCAGGAGTCCTCTAATTTAATTACAAAACTCAAGATTGTTTTGAGAAAAGAAAGGCAGTAGATCTTTTTCTCTTGTACGGTAAAAAGTAATCTTGGTTCCCTGTTCGAGTAAATTTTTTATTTAACCGAGAAACAAGCAGTTCTGAAGCTTTTTTGACAGGCTGAGATCTCTGATGAGGTCATTTAACTCATCCTGATTAAAATGTTGAGGAATTGAGGACATCGCTTCATAATTGAAAAAACACTCAAAATACTGGTGTTAAACGATAAAGTAATTAAAAAACTTTGTAAAAAACACACATAAGAAGTAAAAGGAAAGAGGATACGCGTTTCGTTCAAAAATTGTTTTGAACTTCCCAAGTAAGTTCAAAACAATTTTTGAACGAAACGCGTATCCTCTTTCCTTTTACTTCTTATGTGTGTTTTTTACAAAGTTTTTTAATTACTTTATCGCTTCATAATCACTGTCACCTTCATTCGAATCAGCAGGGTTATCAGAGGGACAACACACTTCTTTAACAAGCTCTGTTAGTTGGGAAAATATTAGAATCAGCACTCCCTCTGAGTGTGGGACTGGCCGTCTTTCAGAGGGTAAATCAGGATAAGTCCACTTGCTACGATTGTTTCGATTGATACCAGTAATATTTACTAAGCAGAAATAACAGTCATCGATGTGGTTTTGGGGTTTTCTCCAGACTATCGGTACACCAAATTTTAGACTTTTTATTTCTTGATCTCCAAGCTATTAACACCAAAGTATCCATAATAAGCTCTTTTTATAAAGTCATTAACAGCCTTTCTGTTTTCTTTTAATGTGTAGTCTCCACATAGTAGCAAAACATATCATGATGATTTTTACAACTTCCTCTACTGGAACTCATTTTATTTCAATTCAACACCACAAATACAACAATCTACAATAAAGTACATTTTGGAATAACTTTATAATACAATTTTATAAACATAAATATTACGCAGCGGCAAATTTGATGTACCCCGTAAGGCGAGATCTAAAGAACTGACCCCAACTCTAGTTAAACCAAAGGTCACATAAGTTATTGGATTCTGACTCATTCTGGTGAATTTTCTTGAAAATAACTGGATCACACACTAAAAATAGGGCAATTATGCAGGAATTAATAATTGTATATGTGATTTAAGACTGTACAAAATGGAGTTACAACTGCTCATTTCATGTTTAATTGTATTTAAAACAAAGAAAAAAAACACTTATCTAAAAAAGTAGAGCTGATGGAGAAAACCTGACTGCATATTTTGATTCAGCGCCCCAAATATTGCTAAAATCAGTTAAAAAATCCTAGGCACCAAATAAATTTTTTTTTGTTGCCCTGTGTTATTTGAAGGATAAAATATCGAATTAATGGCTCATTGCCCATATTCCCCTAATTTATAATTAATAAGTAAAAAGCAAATAATATTTAAATGCAGTTTCTTTAATCACACTATGGGCCAAGGCCCCTAGATTCGCTACGCTAGACACATTTCGTATGAGGCATTTGGCCCCTAAAAAGACTTATTCGTAAAAAAGACATAATTTCAACAAACAAAAAAACCCACACGTTGGATAAGATATAATGTTACCCAGGTACACATTGCTTGTTCTTGCATGTTCTGGGAACATCCCTACTAGCAATTTTGATCGGGCTACCACCGACCACGCAGCCAGCCGATGACGGCCCGAGCAAAATTGCTAGTAGGGATAAAAATTTAAACCTCGCACTATTTGTAATTATGTGAAACCTATGGTACGCCTTGCGTATTAGCCAATTATGGAGAATTTTCATAATTTGGCGAATTGCGTATATGTATAGTTAATAATTAGCTCTAAGAAAACAGTAATTCATGTTTTCTTTGATAAAATCTACGGAACTGGTAGGATAGCTTGCCACCAATGGCGATTTTTCATTATTTGGCGATTTACATATGCTCACAACCTATAATTACTGTTCATTTAAGACTCCCGGAAAACCGTTATCCATATTTTCATTTTCATTATTCTTTTCAGATTGGCGTACTTAGCACCACGAATTATACCATCTAGCCGCGCTGGCAAATATCCAAAGTGTACTATAACTGCTATAATGGCATAGTTAACGCCACCAAATATTTCTACTGGTAGCAAATAATCCAGCTGGACCGAACCGGCTTTAAAATAATCTGCATTTTAATTATTTTTCATTTTCAAGATATTAGTTATTCTGTTTTCGAAAAACGAATAATCGTTAATTCTAAACTCCTGTTGTCCAAGCGAACTTACTATTTGAAAATTTTCAAATTTGTGTAACACATTTTAAGTTACTTATTTCATATACTTTTTAATTTGGCGTAAAATGGATGTAATTCTACTTCATGTTTGACAATTTCACGTGATTCTACATAATTGGAATGGCTTTGTTGCAAAGGAATGGATGATTTTATGCCAAATCTGGCAACCATTATGTTTTATTTTTTCAGTTTTTTATTAATATCTTCTAAAATCATTCGATTTTCGAAATTTAACTCACCATACCAGGTTTCTCTGAGTTTTCCGCATTCGGGAACATATTTCTCGAAATTCAAATCCCCACGGTTTAGGAGAAGATAGGTCAACAAGCTCTGACAGCGGCCTTTACTTTTTTTTAGAATAGAGAGAAACATATTTGTTATTCCCACGTGCTTCATTTCTCTCTGGACATGATGATTCTAAATCTTATGCGGACGATGTCGCGGTTAGCAGCTAGTAAATAAATTATTAATGCCATCCTCAGAAATGCAATTTTTTTCGCGCGCGCAAAACACAATCGTGGGAGAGAGGAAGGCGCGCGCAAACTCAGACTAATCAGGTAAACAGCAAGTAAACAGACAAACAAACATGACACAGTCACATGGATACGAATGGCGTGACTATTTACGATGACAGATCTAACTAAGTAACATTTATAAAGTTTTGTAAAAAAAAAAAAAAAAAATTGAGGGCGGTTAGTTAGTTTATTTGGCCTAAACAAAATGTTCCACAACAAAGCAAAACGTTATCCTTAAGTAATGACTTTGGAGATGGGGGCTGAAGACCTCTAACGTCCTTCCCATGGATTCATCACTGATAATGAAGATGTAAATCTAAGCTGTCACTTGTCAACTATAGCATTTTTATGAACTTTGTTTATTGTTTTTTCGGAAGCTGCTGTGACTTGAGTGATCGAGCCTCGAATGATTTACTCTTTATAGACTAAGCTGTGACAATTGGTCTGCGAGATTATAAAAGTAATAAAACTTGAGTTACGTCCTTCCAACATGTTAGGCTTCTACGTTCTCTAGACACTCCGTGTCTCAGATCAACACCTCTACGAACTCATCGTTTGACTGTCACCTTGGGAAAAGCTGCAAAAATACGCGATCATTTTTTAAACCGTACGTGATGGAAGCATACTTTCAATTAGAAAAGTGCGTGAAATTAAGAGCAGCTTTTAGATATGGCATTTTTTGCTGGGGGTTGTACACATATTAAAATATGAAATTTAATTTTTATACGGTCCCTCCTTTGCTATCCTTTATAGTTAGAAGAATGCTGCTCTTTTTCCAAGAAAATTAACAAAACAAATCCCATGTCTATAAGTGAAATAGTTAGCAAAAAAATTATTTTTAAAAAAGATGACTTACACCACTTTACCTGCTGTGTTGGCGTCGGTTTTCAAGCGAAAAAATCTTTACTTTGGGGGACCAACTATAAGTTGAAATAAAGTTAAATAACGATCCCACGTTGACAATTAAATGCATTCAAATTCGTGAAATGAACAGGTACAATTTTACCTAAAATGATCGGTGTTGCTTTATGAAATTAGTGATAATTTAGAATATTTTTGGGGGTCATCCACTCATTACATTACGCTTCCAGAGACGGAATTTTAAAAGTGTATAACAGAATGAAAAAATAATGATGTAGGTTACTATGGTGTGATAACTTTCACTAGAAACCGCCAAAAATGCTTTACAGAAAAATTCTAGATAAATCAGTATTTGAGGAGTCAACTGTGTCTATCGAATGACTATTAACATAAATGAACGTCAGTTGAAAAGTAATTACATTTTTCTCACTTTAGAGACATCCCCTTATTGCTTGGCGACAAATGCCAAAATTTTCAAATTGATATATCTCGGAAATTATTCCACGTAGAGACGCGGGATTTGTTTTATGAATTTTCTAAGATAAAGGGAAAACATTCTTCTAAATATAAAGGGTAGGAAAGGACGGATCGTATAAAAATTAAATTTCGTATTTTAATATGTATGCAACACGCAGTAAAAAAACTGCCGTATCTGGAAGCTACTCTTAATTTGACGAACTTTTCTAATTGGAAGCATGTTTCGATAAATCACGATTTAAAAAATAATCGATTTAACATCTACCTTGAATCACCCGGTATATGCAGTGAAAGAAAGCAGCATTCATGGATGCATCAACACTATATATTCTCCTTACTTGATTACCGTATCTGTGCGTTTGATTAAAGTTTGTTGGTTTATGGACTTATGTATGTACGGAATACCGAGGAAACACTCATAAAGTCTAGTGAGAGATTGCACAATTAAGCAAGATAGTACACATGGCAAACAAGGCAATTCAAAAAGTTAGCCTTTGTTGAAAATCACCTCATGTAATGAGCATAGTCATTCAGGGTAACTTTGACCCACATTTTCTGTATTTTCATTTTCCTCTTTATGCTTTAATAGTATTTTCAGACCAAATGGCACAAAATGAAGGAATAAATTCTAAATTTTAGCTTAATTTATACAGATTATTAGATTCTGACGATAAAAACTAAAAATAATAGATAAATTACTTGGTGCAAAGTTACCCTGCTATTCAGGGCAATTTTGGATTAGTATCAGAAACTGTATATAAAATACATCCTTTTATTGATCCTACAAGTCAGGACAACTTTGAATGAGTAAAATTAAGATTAAAATGGAGCTTGAAAACAACACTCCAGAAAAACAGCTGAATGGCCAAATTGACTATGTACCATATTGCAAACTTATTTTCTAAAATACAGGGCAGAAAACCAGTTTCACAATCTTGCCAGCAGAGTGCAGCAGTGGTCCAGAAGTAGCCCTGTAAAATACACTGAAACTAGGAGGTGGCACAAAGCTACCCGGTACTCCTTATCACTCGGCTGCATCAGAAGTATTCGCACACATAAGAATCAAAATTTTAAATTTCCAACAATCAACAATCTGAGGATCTAGTATGGCAAAAAAAAATGTGTCTGTGATGAGCTTAAATTTTATCTGCTTAGTTTACTACAATGGTTTTCGTGTTTTTAAAAAACTCAATTTAAAATGTTGGTATTGAAAACATATAAATTGAAAAACTTGTAAAATACACACAAGTAATAAAGGATGTATGCTTCAAAAAATTTAAAAGGTGGTACTCTTTCTTCTCCATTGATCAGTGGAAAGGTTTTGTGAATGATAAATGTCAGGAAATCTTTGTGATGAAACTAAAATGTCAGATAATTATGCAGAAAGATTTTCTGCATCATCATCTGACGTTGTCGGACAGATAAACGAATCACCCATACTAAAGTAATAACTTTCATTGTAATTATAACACCTTAGTATAGGTACTATTATAATTGTTAAAGACGTCGGAATAACATTTAAATACGCTAATTTTCTAAATATGGAATAACTTTTGTTTATCTCAGCAGCACTACTATTCAAAAAAATTAAGCATGATCAACTGCAGTCAAATTGGGTAACTATTGAATTAAAATAAAGAAGTAATTTTATTTCAAAACACATAATATATCACAGGAATTAAACTCATCTTAAATAATCTGTTTTCGCCTCCCTAAGATACTGCCTAACCCTAAGCCAAGAACAAAGAGATGGATCAGTACGAGTTACTCCGAAAGTCAGTGGGATACCGAAGACTGCAAGACGGCCAGTGCTGAATACTTTGTCCACAATCTGATGTCAGTTGTACGCTTCAGTGACGTTCTGAAGAAGATACCGCCTGATGCCGTCACCATAGAAATAGGTCCTCACTTTCTGTTGCAATCCA
This sequence comes from Cheiracanthium punctorium, assembly GCA_038373885.1. Classification (NCBI taxonomy): domain Eukaryota; kingdom Metazoa; phylum Arthropoda; class Arachnida; order Araneae; family Cheiracanthiidae; genus Cheiracanthium; species Cheiracanthium punctorium. The sequence goes on along the minus strand of JAWZYV010012973.1, from coordinate 80,236 downwards.
TCCTGAAGAGATCCATTGGACAAGGTGCTGCTTACATAGGTCTTATGAAAAGGAATGATGAAAACAGTATAGGATTCTTTTTGGAATCTTTGGGAAAGTAAGAAAATATCTTATTGATGTCGAAACTCATTGGATGCAATTAAAATACAATATTACATAGAAACAATTGCATCACTTTTACTCTTAAGTTGTGCTACAGCTATAAGTTATTTAAAGTGTATTTAAATAACTCAAATCAACTTCAAAAAATATTTTCTTTATTAAAAATAAATGAGACATTCATTTATTTTGAATAAAGAAAATATTTTTTGAATATTACAAAATAATCCTCCCCATTGAAAAATAGTAGGGTAATCCCGGGAAAGATGGACCAAGTTTTTCTTCGTTCTCTAAATGCCATATAATATACTTTTCACAGTATATACATATATTTTACTTTTCACAGTATATACATATAGTGTATGATATTTCTTACAAAAATCCTAATGCAGAAGATAATATCTGTAAAGAATTTTTTTAAATCATTTTTTAATATAGTTACTATGTGTCCCTCTCACCCGGGCTACTCCGGGTGAGATGGACCATATAAATGGGAAAGATGGAACACCATAAAACAATGAAAAAGTTGTACATGCATTAAATTTATAAACGTATATTTTCATTACATGAACATTAAAATTAAATTACTCGCAATTAAATTAATTTTAGTTTATTTTTACGTGAATTACTACGTGACATTATCGTTTTTATGAAACTGATTTTATGTGCTATGACTTAAGATTGACAGAAAATCTGGTCCATCTCTCCCGCCTAGACGTGGTCCATCTCTCCCGATCGTCCGGATGACAAGTACAACCCACCCTGACTCTACATTGTGGATTTCACGTCGCCGTTTTAGGTTATGTGGAAGTTTACATGTTCCCAGAGTTCAGATCATGAAAACTACATAGATGACATATAAAATGAAACTTTTAATTGCAGAATTATAACCATATGAAATAATTATTTGACTCACCAACAGCAACTTGATAATTGGCTGAAAAATTATGTTTTATGTGTAGCAAATAGTAGAACGCCTTATAAAATCCCTTTAAGTGTCTTACTGAGATAGTTGCGCCATATATGGAGAGGCGCATTAACTAAATATTTAGCTGGTCCTTCTCATCCGGTGGTCCATTTATCACGGAATCACACTATAGGTAACCATTTAGGGTTCTTATACAGAATCCCATAATCCATTTGCAATCCGTGACAGTTTAGACATTAATCGACTTCAAATGCAAAAGAATAAGTGTACAGACATTTATAATATAGCTAACTTTCCATTTAAAAAATAGGAAACCCATTTAAAGTTCTCTTACAATCTCTCCCAAAATTACATTAATAGTGATAGAGCTTTTTGAGCTTATATACCAAAAATTTTGCTGAATTGTCAAATTCATCAAGTATCTCGAGTGATTGAGTTTGGCGACTTTTATATCATAGAGCTATATTGCAGAACATAACATTAAAATTAATTCTCAAAACTGTGATTTTCTTGGTGATTTCATAACCAAGCAAAGACTTTTGACTGCACATACGAATTTCAGTAATTTAATTGAATACAAAAATGTCTTTAATAAATATCAGGTATATCATCAATATTTTTTTTTGGACAGACAGAAAAACAAAACTGTTACGTTGCTAAACGATCACTGGCGTGATAACTAGGTCTTTAATCTTTCAGATTATATGTGGAAAGTGTGAATCCGAAGATCGAGAACCTCTACAGGTCTGTCCAGTTTCCCGTTCCCCGAGGGACACCCATGATTTCCGACCTAATCCAGTGGGACCATTCCAGGTCATACAGAGTAGTGAAATGGACACCAAGTTTGGGGCCCTACAAGCGCAAATTTGAACTCGATAGCGAAGATAGATACCTCCTGGACCATTTCATCGACGGAAGATCCCTATTTCCGGCAACGGGCTACATACTGCTGGCCTGGGAGGCCATTTCCAAGAGGATGCTGAAAAATATTGAAGAAGTCAGCGTCGTCATCGAAGATTTTAAAATTCATCGGGCGACCATTCTCAGTTCTGGATGTGAGTACCACCATTAATATATTATATGGATTTGGATGTAGGTTAATGTAAAATCCATTATGTAGCCATTAATTGTAATCACCCTTTACAGCTATGTACTTTTACGTGACACTGTTCGACGACGGCGGCAGGTTTCAGATAACGGAGAATAACACTTTGGTAGCTAGTGGCAGAGTATATGATGACGATGATATTGCATTTTGTGAAGAACAGCCTACGATAAATGAGAATACTTCATTTTGCGTATCAGGAGAGGAAATCTATAATGAACTGAGGATCCAGGGATATGAATATGGACCATCCTTCAGGCGACTTGTCGAAACAAGCTTCACGGGTAATCTTATAAACATAAGTATTGTTATTTTTTTTAATGTAATACTCCAAAACGTTCAGAAAATGCTCCCTTTATATACCGAAAACATGTTTAATCCTCCAAGTTCTTGGCACAAAATATTCTATTAGTTTACCTTCAGGTTTCAGTGAAATAAACCATCAGCTTTGGAAACTAAATATAGTTTAACTACGTTAAAATTGTACTTACCGACTGCCAATGTATTAACTGCGTTTGAAAGCCTTACTTAGAACTGATTTTCACTTTGATACATCTGCTTTTATCCAAATTAATTTTAATTTATAATATTGCTGGGACCGAAATTTGTTTTCTCGCATTTGTGACATTGGATCCCACAGCAGCGTTCGAGGCTGATCAATGGTGGCTAAAGTGTTTAAGTGGGTTTTGGTCTCCCGCGTGGCACTCGATCTAACACTGATCGTTTAGAAGGGTTTTCACCCGATTTCAGGTAAATAGCTGTTAGAACCACTTAAATGTCCTCCGCCTTAGGCAATCCTCCCCTTAGTTAGATACCCCTCATGAACTTTACCTTAATACAAACAAACAGAGGAGCATTCGAAGACCCATCATAGAAAGCAGCACTGGGCTTCATCGCTGCCTCTTTTATAGACGAGTGTGAAAGGGTAATCATGGATTCAGTCGTGTTAAACTCTATAGCAATCCCTGTCTACCTTATGAGGAAATTATTTGAACTTTTAGAGAGTGTAAAAACGCGTCGTATTTTTGCCTTCGTTCAAAACTGTTCGGTTTAAAGTGTTAACTCGTCACTGTCAAGTACTTTACCTTATTTATCCACACGTTTGATTCATTTTATACTGTTGCCAATTTTTCCATAAAACGTCTATTGCAGGTAAAGAAGGCTTTGTCGAGTGGAAGGACTGGATATCCTTCATGGATGCTATGCTGTTGTTTTACATGCTGTCCAATACCAAATCTTCATTTATGCTGCCAACTGGAGCACTGTCTTTCAAAATTTGTCCACAATCGCTTAGAAAAGGTCTGAAGGAGACCCAGGAAATGGGTTTACCGGGTAAGTAAAGACAGTTTCCTAAGGAAATCGAATAGTATATTTCAGTGAAAACAAAATCTGCATAAATTGTAAATAGACAGGGCCGAACTTTGGGGGATTCCAAGATACAACTCCAATATGCTGCATAAATGCAAAAATGAAAATAAATAAATTCTGTGATTAAACTCAAGCTGTGTTGGTATAAAGAAGACTTTACAAAAAATCCCCAATTTGTGGTTCAACCCGCTCATGGAACTTCAATATTCTGTAGATCCATATACATTTTTAATGTCTTTTTTTCTGAATAATTAGAAACCCATCAAAATTTGACTTTGCGTACTCAGGAGTTTTGATTCAAAATTTTCTGTTTTTAAAGCGGATAGAAGTTATGATAGATAATTGTCTCTGGAGAAAAAGAAAACAGCATATTGCGTACTTTGTTAAAGGAAATTTTCCAGTTTATTTATTAGGTCTTTTTATAAGCCACGCACTTGGATATAGGATGATCATCGACTTATTCTTTAAAAGCTTAGCGAAATTTGCCAGTAAGATGGCGCTGTGAATCGAAATTATTCAGTTTATGTTGTGCGTATGCGCGCGTTACTGGCAGATTGTATTATGATTCGTCGATATGCGTTGCCAGGGGACATTTATGCAGCTAATCATTAAAAGAGGATCGAGCTTCCCTTTGAGAATCTGACGCAATTTCGCTCGTCTGTCGCTACTCAACGATAGTCCTACATGCAAGTCCGTGTTATAAATTAATACTGGGAATTTAGAGAAAAGTTTTTTCTTTTATTTCAATTATTTTTGAATCAAATTCTGTGGGCTATACAGGGAATGGAAAAACTCTAGGCACTGTCCTGTATGTAAGTGCCCGTCTACAATGAAACCTTTTCTCGACTGCGGGCTAAATTTACTAATCGCCTACACTTTTATATTTCTGTAATTTTTCTATTTTTTCTGCGAGGTTTAGAAGTTATTTCATACCTGTAATAAAGTTCATCATGTGTTTTTTTTTAAATAAATAAGTTTAAAATAAAATAAAGATAAGGTAATGTAAAATTTATTAGGTAAGGGAAATATTTTTATATTCTTAAGTGATTTTGAGGAAGATTGAGCACTAAAGTTTCAAAACTTACACATTAGCGCAAAATATTTCTCCGTATCTTGTATTTAAAAATTATGCATTGATTTAGGGTCTTTTTAAAGATAATTTTTTCTTTAAAACTAATGACCAAAAGTAATTAAGACTATTGTTTTTTTTAATAGTGTTAACCGTTTTGATGAATATAGCTGTTTTTCTCAAAATATATAAAAATCTCAGAAACTACAACAGTTAAAAATAAAATTTTAATTTCTATATATTTCTACAGGAAATTTCTATAGTTAACCTAGTAAGTTGGAGAAATGTGGATAAATTGTACTGTTTTAAGATTTTTGTTGCAACCGTAGTCGATCAAGAAATCGGAATTTTATATAGCTTTGAACCAAATAAGAATTTAATTTTAGATACAATTGAAAGTTAGTCATAAATTTTTCTTAAATTAAATAATTATAGTAAAAGAGAAGACGCATAAAACATTATTTATATATGTACACTTCGTTATTATTTTCTTATTTGTTAGAACATTTCGAAAACAAATAAAAGAAAGAAATTTTCAATTTTGAAGATTTTTTCATACAGAAGTATTTTACTGTTAGTTTCTTAAAATCTTTATAAACTGAGAGAAAAAATCTAATTACGCGGGTGCCATCACACGAACTTGCACTTTGGAAGTACGCAAATAGGGTTGATTATAACAGAGCTAGTAAGTAAGATGAAAGTAATGGTCTGTTAGAGAGTGTGTAATTTTTGATTTATGCACTTTATGTTAGATGTTAATTACAATCTCCTTGCATCAAACAATTTTCATAAATGTATTTTCATTTAGTATTATTAATATATCCATGTTCTACTATTGTAAACATTTTACTCCTTATTCTTTAAAAATATTGAATTCATATCTATACTTTTCTGTCACAAGTAAAATTTATCATTTTTCGTAGTTGAGTGAACAAAAAATAAATTTGCACAAGCCAACGTAATTCCTACTCATAGCATTTTATTTATTTTGTACTCGTTCCCATTCACATGCACTGTTGCAGCGGGTTGCCATGCAACCGAGTAACCGACTCCATGGTTCCAGGTTGCCATGGAGTCAGTAGATTATACTCTCTTAGGGAGTGAGTGGCAACGGTAAAAAAAAAAAGAACGTAAGAAAAAATAGAACAGCTTATAGTTATTATTATTATGTTTTGATATATAGATTTGATTTGTGTGTTTTGAATTTAGAAATGCGGTTTTACTTGTAGATATTGTAAACTAAAGTTTCAAAATTTTGTAAATAAATGTTATTAGTAAAAAGAACTTCTTATTTGTCATAATCAATTCGGCCGACTCATAGAACATTATTTAGATCAAATGAGTAGTTTTTCATCAGTCGCCGACAGATATGTATTTTTAATTCCATTTTTTTTTTTTTTTTGGATGTTTGGCGACATATATATTTTCTGGCGCCCCGGAATGGGCGGCCTGAATTGAAACGGCATTAAGAAGCCAAGAAAGGTATGATTATTTAGAATATAATAGATTTAGATGATTAGAATATAGAAGATTTATTATTACTGATTTACTGTTATTCAAGATTTGTAGATTTATTATTACTGATTTACTGTTATTGAAGATTTATATTTAGTACTAGTAGAAATGGATATTTTGAAAAGAAATAAAATGGCTCAAAGATCTTCATTTACTAAGGCATATAATAAATTAAAAAGTACATTAGATGATGACAGCGTCGATTATGATGAAATAGACATGTGTTTAGGCTTATTGAAACAGAAGGCAGAAACTTTAGAAATAACTCATAACAGTTATTTAAATAGTTTAAAGGATGAAAAGGGATTTGAAACAGAATTTACTACTGTTGAAGAGTATCGTAAAAAAGCTTTAAGAATTCAGATAAAAACTAAACGTGTGTTGGATAACGTTAAAAAGATTCCGATTGAAAATAAGACTTCCGATAATGATTCTCAGTTACAAAATGATGGAACTTTGTGTACGCGGCTCCCCGAAGTGGAACTTTATAAATTCGGTGGAGATTTAAAGGACTGGTTGACATTTTGGAACCAGTTTAAGGGGACATAGTACCTTTAAACTTCTAAAAAATCAATTTTTCAAAAGTAATTTTAAAAAATAATTGAGATAGTTAGGAATATATTAAAACAAACCTCATCAAAATCGAACAAAAAGTACGCCCGCAGCAATTAAAAGTAATAAAGCTAACATGGACTTTTCCTATAAACGCAGTGTAAAGAAACTTGATTTTCTCAGTTTCTGATTTTTGCACTTTCCCACAAGATTAAAAAAAAAGTTATGAATGGAAAGTTATGAAATTTTACATATAGGTTGTATGTACATATATTTATTCTCTGAACCTCAGATTTGATAATGGGACCAAAATATTTTATTTTATAACATGATAAATCATAAAAATCTCAATAATTTTAAAATTCTGTCATTCATCATGTTATAAAATAAAATATTTTAGTCCCATAATCAAATCTGAGGTTCAGAGAATAAACGTATGTACATACAACCTATATGTAAAATTTCATAATTTCCATTCATAACTTTTTTTTTTAATCTTGTGGGAAAGTGCAAAAATCAGAAACTGAGAAAATCAAGTTTCTTTACACTGGGTTTATAGGAAAAGTCCACGTTAGCTTTATTACTTTTAATTTCGGCGGGCGTAGTTTTCATTTGATTTAGATGCGGTTTGTTTTAATATATTCCTAACTATCTGAATTACTTTTTAAAATTACTTTTGAAAAATTGATTTTTTAGAAGTTTAAAGGTACTATGTCCCCTTAAAAATATACATCAAAATGTAAATTTAACGAATGCAGATAGATATCATTATTTAATTCAGTCAACTAAAATTAGATCCGAAGCTAGAGAAATAGTGGAATCGTTTTCGGTGACAGAGGAAAACTATTCTTTTGCCGTAGAAAGCTTAAAAGAAAGATATGGAAGATATTTATTAATAGATTTTTATGTTAGGGAGCTGTTAAAGCTTGTTTTGAACTACGCGAATAGGAATAAAAGTGATTTTTTGAGTTGCTTATATAATAGGTTATCTACTCAATTGAGAGCACTAAGCTCCTTAGGAGTTACATCTGAAATGTGTGGGGTAATATTATATCCTCTCGTTGAAAGTTCACTACCAGTGAATGTTTTACGTTCATTCTAACGACAAAGAAAAATTATAGAAAGTGAAAAAAAATTGTGGAGTCTTGATGCTATAGTTTATTTTTTGAAGAATGAGGTACAATCCGAGGAAAAAATAAAATTAAGTAGAACAGACATATTTCATCGCCTATTTGAGAAAAAGACAGTGACGCCGTCGAAAGATCCCAAGAATTCAGCATCAGAATTAATTAGTCATAATTCGAATGATGATACATTGTGCATGTTTTGTTTAAAAAATCATGCGACTCGATTTTGTAAGAAAGCCTATTTTATTCCTTTGAATGAAAAACTGTCTGTAGTTAAAAGAAAAGGTTTGTGCCACGTCTGTTTAACTGAAGGACATTTGGATAAATCCTGTCCATCCAGTATAAAGTGTCATATCTGTTCTAAAAGACATTTGAAATTTATGTGCCCTAGTTTAGAATCTAATCAAACGGGTGAAGTACCAAAAGAAATTAATGAAAATGAAGAAAACTGCACAGACACTTTGTACTCACGCGCACATGCAACGAATGAAGTCTTTCTACAAATTCTTGTAGTTATTATTAAAGGGAAAAAGGCACAGCGTAAGGCTAGGATTATTTTAGATACAGGTTCTCAAAAGTCTTATATTAAAAAATCTACCGTCGAAGAGTTAGGTTTTGATATTCAGAGATAAGAAGAGTTTTCACTCTCATTATTTGGGGGTGAGAAAACTAACACACAACGGCATAATTACTATAAAATTTATCTTGATAGCCTTGACGGTGAATATATTTGTAGTTTAGATGCATTAGATCAGGATATAATCTGTAATGACATAGCTAGCGTTTACTATGGACCTTGAATGCGTGAATTAAAACAAAAAAGAATATTCATAACAGATTCTCGAAATTATTTAGAGCCCATTGAAGTTCTTTTAGGATGTGACTCTGTTGGGAAACTGTTTACGGGTAAGCAAGAACGACTTTCGTCTGGTTTGGTTGCCATGAAGACAAAATTCACTATCAGAATATGAATATGACTGTCGTTAGTATGCTGTCTCAGGAATTACCTGCTTCATTTTTGTGGAATTTAGAAATGCTCGGTATTAGAAATCCTGTTGAGCAAAATACTAAAAAAGATTTGCAGAAGTCAGAAATGATTCATTTCCAAGACACTGTTCGGCAAACTTCAGATGGAAGGTACAAAATAAGCTTGCCGTCGAAAGATGATCACGTCCTTCTACCGGATAATTATGACTTGTCTTTAAAGAGGTTAGACTCTACTTACAAGAAATTAGAAAAAACAGGATATACAGAAAAGTATCAGCAAGTTTTTGAAGAATGGATAGAAGAAGAAGTGATTGAGGAAGTCTCTTTTGAAGAATTGTCATTAAATGAGTCGCATTACCTTCCTCATCGTCCAGTTATTAAAGAAAAATCAGTGACCTCTTCTTTGAAAATCAGGCCCGTCTTTGACGCCTCAGCTAAGATTCCTAACTATCCATCACTAAATGATTGTTTAGAGACCGGAATTAATTTTATTGAGACAATTCCTGCCATTTTAGACAGGTTTCGACTGTATGAAATCGGTGTTATTTCTGATATAAGAAGAGCATGTCTGCAAATTTCACTTAATGAAAAAGATAGAAATTTCTTACGATTTCTTTTATATGATGAAAAAGATCATTTCAAGACCTATGGACACAGACGAGTCGTTTTCAGACAGACCAGCAGCCCGTTTTTAATATGGCTGTCATTCACCACCATCTGTCAAAGAAGACTTTTAAATTACAGTACTCCGAAGAGCTGCTAACAAAGAACATAATAAAAATGGAAAGTTTAATGAAAAAATATGAGTCCGACTTCAAAAATGTTAAAAATGAGAGAAATAGTTTGTACAAGGAATTGAGGGATTTCAAATTTGAAACAGAGAAGCAAAATAATATGATAGCTACCTTAGAAACGTTAAAGAATCAGCTGCTGTCTCATATTAAAAGTTTAACTAAAGCGAAGATTGAAACTTTGAATGATGAGCTATCATCACATGAAGATACATAGAATTCTATGAAAGAACAAGTTGCTGAACTTACTAGCAAACTCAATCACCAAATATGCATCTCTACAGCTGCAGTATTAGGCAGGAAAATGTTTTTATGCAGTACAAAGAAATGAAAGAAAGCCGAGATAAAATGAAATAGAAAATTGATAATCTGGACAATTATGTCAATGAATTGAAGGAAATACTCAGTAGCAGGAATAAAGTGATTAAAGAATGGAAAAATAAATGGGAAATACTTGGTTTGCAAAACAAGAAAATAAATTCTCAACTTGCTGAGGAAAAATATGAACATGATATCTTAGTATATGAACATAAACACCTTCAAGAATTATTAAATGGACATATTCAAAGTAACAGCAAGAAAGATAAGGAAATAAATGTTCTGCAGTCGAAAAAATATGATTTAAAAGAGGAATGTAAAATACTGAATTCTAGAGTTCACAGACAAATAAAAGATATAGAATCACTAGAAGAAAAAGTAAAAAATTCTGAAAATATGCTGGAAGCAGAGAAAGAAGTATTTGAGACTTTTCGAAATCCTACTAAATTTTTGGATTTGGAAATTTTAAGATTTAATTGCGAGAAAAATTCTTTAGTTTCAATAATAAATGATTTAGAGAAACTGAGAAAAAGCTTCTTGTATGCCAAAGATGAACTTCATAAAGAAAGATTCAAGAATTCTGCTTTGGAAAGAGCTATGCAATAACCTATCAATGCCCACAGATGGAGGATGTTAAGAGGAACAGATCCTGAGAAATACCAGTTTATAGAAAATCGCCAGGCAGCACAGAAGCAACTTTTTAAAAAGTGCGCTGAATTTGAAGAAAAGGACAAAAAGTTGCTACAAATGAATAAATTGGTACAGCAGTTGAAGACGATGACATTGCGACAAAAAGATCTAGAGGAAAAATACATGGGGGATACAAGATTGAAAGACGAGTTCAAATCAAAAACTGATGAAATAAAAGCATTACGAAGATTTATTGCACGGATAGGTAGAATATCCGTTCTATATTCAGATAATGGGACTGATTTTACTGGCTTGAATTCTGCATTAAAACAGCTTAATTGGTCAAAAATACAAAGAGAATTTGAAGTTAACCAAATAAGATGGTAGTTTAACCCACCTGCTGCTCCATGGTTGGGAGGATTCTGGGAATGGCTAGTTGGAATCCTTAAAGACCTTCTCAGAAAAAACTTAGGACGTTCAACCCTGGATTATGAAGAACTCTTGACTCTCGTCTGCGAGTGTGAATCCGTTATGATTAACAGACCTTTAACATACTTATCAGAAGAACCAGATTTCAAAGTTTTAACGCCTTCATCATTTCTACAAGATCTCCTTTCAAAAGGTATGCCCGATCTGGACAAAATTGACAAGACCAATATCAATAACAGATACAGATATGTTCAGAAACTGAGAGAAACGTTAAAAGAAAGATTTCGATATGAATACTTACGGTTCTTGAGGTGCTCCATTCCTAAGACACTCAACCAAATTAAATTTAACTTGAACTTGATATAGACTCTTTTACATATTGAACACTTTTAGGCCTCTAATTTTAAAAAATTTATATCTCATTTTGTTATATATTAATTTGTGTTTTAGTTTTAAATATTTGAATTGTGTGTTTATGAAATGTTCAGTATTTTTCAGTTTTCTTTAATGTTTAGTTTTTGTTGAGTTTTCTCCTAAGAGTTCAAAAACTCAAGTGGGGAGAATGTTGCAGCGGGTTGCCATGCAAGCGAGTAACCGACTCCTTGGTTCCAGGTTGCCATGGAGTCAGATAGATTATACTCTCTTTGGGAGTGAGTAGCAACGGTGAAAAGAAAAAAAAAGAACGTAAAAAAAAATAGAACAGCTTGTAGTTATTATTATTATGTTTTGATATATAGATTTGATTTGTGTGTTTTGAATTTAGAAATGCGGTTTTACTTGTAGATATTGTAAACTAAAGTTTCAAAATTTTGTAAATAAATGTTATTAGTAAAAAGAACTTCTTATTTGTCATAATCAATTCGGCCGACTCATTTATTTAGATCAAATGAGTAGTTTTTTATCAGTCGTCGACAGATATGTATTTTTAATTCCATTTTTTTGGATGTTTGGCGACATGCACACATATGTGAGTGAGTGTGTGCAATAAGATTTGAAAGAAGAATTTTTATAAACCTTGGTCGAATACATATTTTAAAGTTATTTTTATCTGCTTCGATTTTTTTCATCTAGTATTATGATACTTAATTTTTACATACTGTCTTTATTCATTTATGTACTTAAAATTATTAAATACTTTTTACCTGTACCAATGCATAAGACAGTGTTTGTTAATTAAAATATTTAGAAATATTTATCGTGGAGAATTGAAATGAAAAATAAACTCAGTTAGAAAAATAACTACTAAGTTGGAGAAAGAAGACTCATACAAATCCCTTAGCAATGCTCATATCTATGTTGCTTCCAATAAATTTCCACTTCGTATTGTTTTTAATAACAATTTCACCCTATAAAGTAATTAAAAAACTTTGTAAAAAACAAACATAAGAAGTAATAGGTAAGAGTCTTTTTATAAAGTTTTTTAATTACTTTATCGTTTAACACCAGTATTTTGAGTGTTTTTTCAATTTCACCCTATGACACTCAAATATTTTCCCTTAAGTAGTGAGGCAAGTCTAAATCTGAAGTTGATTCAATTTTAATTTTTTAAGGTACGTTTATATGTTCAATTTCCCTGTTTTTCAGGTTTACCTGTAAGTTTTCATACTGACACTAAGGTATGCCGAACAGTGGGAATCGAAATCAGAAATTTAGAGGTAGATGCAGCACCCCAGCACGCGAAGCCTGATAACTGCATACTTGAAGAATACAAATTCATTCCTTACATTCAGAACTACGCATCTCTGAATCAAAACAAAGAACTACAAAAATACATGACTGCATGCAACAAATTAATTGACGATTTAAAAGATGGCTTAAGAATAGATCTAAGAGACAGCAAGTTCCCTCTTAATCAGAATAGCATCGATCTGGACAGTTACATAGAAGAAGTATCCAATGAGAGGAAAATATTATCAACTTTAAAAGAGTTATTATCCGCTCAGAAAGAAAAGAATAGTGAAAAATTTAAAGAGATAGCTCATTCGTACATCGGAAATTTGGGTAGGGATATTACGAACTCGCTGCTTCTCAACGATTACTGCTTAAGGTTCATGTTCGATATTATATCAGAGAACAGGCATGGGAGATTGAACGTTATTGAAGTGAACAACAACTTCCCAGATATTTTATCGGAAGTCGTGGAAGTAGTCGAGAGAGGATCCATGTCCAAGTTTAAAAGTAAAATTTTAGTCAGCAAAGATACTGAAAATATCGATAAGAACAAGTTAAATGAAAACGACATTAAGTTGTGGTCGTATGACTCCTTATCTGCGATTGCTCAAGAAAAAGACCAAAGCGTAGTCATAAGTTCAATCGGGGCTGAAACAGTGGAGGCAGCTCAGCAACACGTGAAGTTGATATCATCCATAGTCGAAGAAAAGGGTTTCGTTTTGTTGTTCCACAAAAATTGCGTTCTACCTCCAGAAAATCTATTTGCTTCTTTGTCTGGAGAAAAAATATCCATTGTTCCAGAATCTGTCATCGAAGGTTATTTCACGAAGGAAAATCTAGTCATCGTCAGTAAGATTACAGATGACGTTTCGGGAATTCTGTACTTGCTGAGACGTAGGGTGGAAATAGAACCGAAAAATATTATACGGATATCTGAAACATCTTCTTGGCTGGATAAACTAAAAGCCAGTGTTTTGAATGACAACGAAACGACGACGTGGATAGTGTCTGAAGACTGCCCAAGTTCTGGAATCATAGGAATGATAAATTGTCTTCGAAACGAGCCAGGAGGAGATCTTATAAGGTAACGAATTTTCACTAACGTCCATTGTTACCACTTCCTTTCTTTGAAATACAGTTTATTTCTTTTATATAGAATTATCAATAAATGTATTTAATCTTATTCCTTTAATTCCATAATACATCTGGACCCCATTAAAATAAATTAGAACTCCACTTAATTCAACCCAGCAAACAGAGGTCCAGTGAAGATTGCGGCTAGCAAGCCTTTAGCCCCTTCAATACTGACAGTGAAATCGGAATTTAGTTTAAATCACTTAATTTATAAATTTTGAAACACTTTAATGCCAAATATAAATGAATGCATCTTCTTTTATATATAAAGGGAAAATTGACTTTTGTCTGAAAAAAAAGGTGTTTGCAAAGAGGAATAATTTTGCGGGTAAAAGAATTGAATGTCTTTTTATGGCATATAAAGGAGACGTGTTCTCTGAGTTTATTAGTTTTTCTCAGCATCCCCATCCCCCCACACACACTCGCACATACTTTATTTATGTTGTCGCATTTTATTTACTTTAGTTCTACACCTTATTTATGTTGTAATGCTTGAGGTGTTTTATTGAAAGATATTTAACTAATAATTCTCTATCGTACGTGCTATAATTTTTCTAAGTTTCATTTAGCTTTTTAGAATGAAATGCAATTGGTTTCCATTGTTTGAAAGTAATACAACGTTCCAGTGGGGTCAAAATTCCTGCGCGAATTACTGCGGGATCGAGAGCGATTACGAAAAGAATTGGCATTCCGTGTCCTTGGTCTAGGGCTATTACGCATACACAATTCAGTGATTTGGTTTTCTAAGTTTTTAATTTTATCTAACGATTCGGTTGAAGAATTATGCATAGTACTTGCGCTGCAAACGTCTATTTTAGAACTCATATAACAAATTTTATCAGCCATTACAGGTAAGATGTCTATATCTTCTTTACTTACAATTAAAATATTTTTCATAGACTGAGGTAATTTTCCAAGCGATAGCGTTCAAATCATATTTTCAGAAATATCTAAAGTTGCTGTAGATCTTAATTTTTGTAAGAGTTGACTGGGCTTTAAATCACCTAATTCAATTCCAGTAATTAGCTGTTGAATTCTAGTATTTTCGCTTTCTTTAAACAAGTTTTGAAGTCTAGTTTTAACACCAGAATATTTAGTTTGACTTTGGCAACTAATTATATCCCATATATTCTCAACAAATTTTGGATCTAACTGCGAAACTAAATACTTACATTTTGCTTTTTCGGCGGTAATTCCACTTATGGTAAATTGTACTTCCACATGATAGAACCAAATGTCAGGTTTCTTCGTTCAAAAAGGTGGTATTTTAATACTCACAATATTCAATTCGAGTCCATTGTCATCAGTCATCATCTTGATAAATATGATATCGGGTCACCAAATGTCGCGATTCCCGAGTTAGGGAAATCGAACAAAAAAAAAAAAAGTTAATAAATTGAAGTTACAAATATTGTCTTAACACTTATTTTATTTTTTCTTGCTGCAAAACGCATAATTTACATTTTAAAAAACCAACTGCACTTTTTATCACACACAAACTTTTAAAACGTTTCCAAATTAAACTCACGAGATACATTTCTAAATGACAAATAAAATAAAGAGAATGTTCCGTGTGCTAATATTTCACACCATAATAACTATCGAGAGTTGACGTCACCATACAGTAATATAAACTGATGCCTACTGATTTAAAACTTTTCATTTTAAGGTGTTATGTCTATAAGAACATCCAAAAATACTCGTGCTAAATCTATCTATATAAATAAAACAAACTGTAAAATGTCAGTTAGTTGGCTGGTTAGTTGTTTTGTCTGTGTCTCACGTAGCTCCAAAACGGGTGATCGTAGACCTACCAAATTTTGTATGGAAATTCTCCAGGACGGGTCACGACATACCTCGAAGCGATTTTTTGGAAATTCGAATTATTTTCGGAGATATCGGTAAAAAACATGTCGCAAAAGGCTAATTTTTGCTCTGCCATTTTGCAATTGTAACCCCGCATTGGAAAAAGAGAGAATATAGCACATCTAGGTTACTATATTTGGCAAGTTTATTAAATGATTCAGACTCTTGAAGTAAAAATAAAAGAATAACGACTTTTTTTTTGTTTAGATTATTTCTAAGGTTGTTTTTTAAATGAAATATCGTGTTCATGTGAAATTTCTTATACTCAAAAGAAAAATAGGATTTGGAAATTTTCCGAGACTAAAATGAGCAACTTTTTAATTTGGCGAAAAATAAAATGGTTGATGTCAGATTTTGAGGAGATGATTCTAACGCTTGGCGCAATTTATCGTAACTTTATAGTCTGCTACTTGGATTATGAATACACCTGAGAATAAGTTTTTGAAATTTTCATTCTGTTGGAATTGTGTATTTTTCTGCGCAGCTTTTTTCCATCTATTTCTAATGTATTACATCGAAAAAAAGGATGTTAGAAATATTAATTTTAATTTTGTTTAATCACACTCATGAATAATGATATATTTTCCAACTTAATGAAATAAGGAACGAAAATAGGGAAGACCCATGGATTATAACACGCTTTTAATATACAACACTTTAGTGCGTATTTAAAATCTGAAAGTGTTTCAGATTTTCTTTTTTTTTTTTTTTTTTTCGTTACCGTTTTTTGTTAAAGGCCAATATATCTTGCAGCTCTTCAGAATTAATATAGGACGAAAATAATTTGCTCCTTTTTGTAGGTTTTTATCATTTAACCATCTTATTTTTGTAACCACGGGCGGCCCTACACAGTAAGCATCGCATCGGGGCGTTCGAAGGGGCGTCATTTCGAACTCAGAAACTAAGTAGAGCATAAAAGGGGGCGTCTTTTTTTATATTAACAGGGGGCGACACTTACCGTAGGAAAGTTCCTGTAGGTAACCATCTTAATTTTAAATTCCATTCAGAATATGAGAGATTTCAGTGCCAAGGAAACCGGTCAGGAACAGGATTCTCTTCGAACAAGATTCATTAAGATGACGAACAGACTGGTCGCCGGAGGCGGCTAGTGATAAAAAAAATAACTTCGTAAAGGACAAATTATTTATTTGTGATACGTTACATGCGTTTTATCTATGTATACAGAACTTCGGTAGAAAATAGGGATGGATGCGAGACGGAAAATAGGCGTCTCGCATTTCGCAAAACAGCCTAAAAGCTTGTCTCTTCTCGCAAAATCCCTAAATCGTAACGTTAAACATGTTTATCTCGTCTCGTTGAAAAAAACTGTAAATCTCTGTCTCATCTCGCAAAAAGTCGTCTCGCGTCCATCCATAGTAGAAAATTATTTGGAGGAGGTGCGGCATACATGTAAAATTTATAACACTTTTTATCTTTATTATTTTGTTAGCAGCTATACAAACAGTGAGGGAATTGCAATAGAAAATCCCCCTTTTTCCAGCTATAACCATGCTTACCGATAGTTTATTTTGTTAGGAAATGCTCTTTTCTTCCTTATATCACTTACTTACTGTTGAATTTTTATACTAAAAAACTAAATGTAGAATGTAATTTTAATATTTTTTTAAAGGTGCGTCTTTATTCCCGAAAGAGAAAAAAATAAAGTGCCCCGATTCAGCTTTGAAGATCCATTTTTCCAGGATGTGTTGAAGACAGATTTACTTATGAATGTCCTCGAAGACAACAAATGGGGCTCATTTAGGCACGTAAGAATCGAAAAAGGTAAGTTAGGTCTTTTGTCTGAAATTAGGCTAGTTTTCTGTTGCTGCCGTTGCTGAATATGGCTTTATTGAAAACTAATCCATTACGCAATAGGGATCACACACAGAGACAGCAAAATAAGCACCACCAAGAAAACATACATAAAGACAAAAGTCGACAGTAAATCGAGCACTCACACCACGTTCGAAATTGTACGCTCCAGTGTTATAGATTCTATAACAAAAAGTCAAAGAAAAAGTAGTGGGAAAGTGTTGAAAGGCACTACTTTTTAGTGCATGATGCTTCTAGATTCCCAATACAGTCGTGAGACTTCTCATTGGCTTCCTCGTTCAGTCCTGGACATTTCAAAAAGATGTTCTGAATTCGTAGGGTAAGTGCACCAGTAATTGATACTTTAAGAGCAATATAAACATCATCTAATAATTGCTAATTACTAAAACTATCCTGAAACAAGATTTTTGTTTTCAGAACTTACGTGAACTTTAAAAATTCATGTAAGGTTATAATTTATTGCAGAATATTTGAAATCTCCATTTTTTCTATATTTTATAAGTTGTCATGGTAGAGACCCAGTAATTGACACCAAGAAGAAATTTTGGCTCCAGTGATTGACACCTAAGAAATGAGAAGAAAAACATGTTCATTTATTTTTTAATGCAATGGCGTAAAAATGACTGTGGCAAATGACACGAAATTTGGTGACATAAGTGGTAACTCAATTTAAACTATAGAGGTAAAAAAAAATTATGTTTAGATTTTTGAGATTTCACAAATATTGTTTCAAACTACGTAAATATATGTTCGCGCATCGCTTAGTAACGGCTAAAGTGAATAAAATGAAACTTGGTGGCCTGATAGGTGGTCGCTCAACTTAAACTGTAGGCAACGAATTTTTATGATTTTTATTAGATTTTGAGAATTTTTGAAAATCTTTTTAAAATGCGTAATTCGTTTTACACATATCACGTAAGTAAGACTAAAGCGAACAAAATAAAATTTAGTGATAGAATATGTTAACATGCATTTAAACTACAGCCTTCAAGTTTTTTTGAAAATTTGGATTAGATTATGAGATTTTGAGAAAATTTATTTAAAACTAGCTGCGTACCCGTTCTCCGCACAGTAGGGAACGAAACTTTTTCTTACATCTAAAATTCGAATTGATTCAAGTGATTTGGAATCTAAAAATAAGCAAAATGATTTGGCGTAAAGTTACTCATTAGTTATTCGTAAAGTTAGTATAAGTACTGACCTGAGACCATTGTTAATATTATGACACAAAAACTATGTCGGTGTTATTCGCGATCAGAAAAAGAAAAGCGTGACGGTTTGCAGCGAAAATTCCTAACTTTCAAAATATCTCATTTCCACATCATACTCTTTTTTGGATTTAAGTTATACCACCTTAGATACTACATGATGTGGAGAACCGTTTTATTTTATAGATACATAGTCGTGTACTCGCTCTTCGCAAGGGAAGAAGAGAACATTTTCCGAAAATGTGATCATAACTACTTGTGACAAAACAGAATCTCCAAGAAAAAAAAAGTTATGTTACAGTCTTTTCTGTTGAAACTACCTCGGGATATATTAACGCGACGTAGAATTACTTAATGTTTAGTTAGCTGTGATGCAAGATGGTTGTTGAAAAAGGAATAGAACACTTAGTTTCACGAAATATTTATTAATGCGGTATATTTTGCTTTGATCAATATTGCCCTAGCACATCTACTAACTATTACTTATACTATCTTTTACTGAAACCAATACAATATATTTTCGTTTTTCAATCGTTAATGTTTAATTTAAAGAAACGGCTTAGATATTTGCCACGAATGTAGTCTTTTATTCTTTGGTGACTTTTATAATTTACGCATTAGTATAAACGATACTCATTTCACTTTATGGTTGGCACTAAAACAGCTCTCCATAAATTTTTACGCATAATTCTTGTCAGATTGGCGTATTTAGCACCAGGGCCCTATTATCTCACGGGCAAATGGCGACTTTGCCCAGTGCCCCAGGCTCGAAATGGCCCCCAATTTCAAATGTTAATCTGAAATATCCTTTTTTATAACAAAATTTTATGAAAAGTAAAACAAATTTCATAGATGGAGGCCCCCAAATTCATCCATGCCCCGGTGTCTCTGTTTGTCATAATCAGGCCCTGTTTAGCACCGCAAAATATATCTTGCGATTCGAAAACGTGTCCCGTTTAAAATCTCAATTGAAAATAATGCTGGATAATTCACTGGTGAAAAAACAGCATTTAATTCTTTTTCTGGCAACGTAAAATAAAATATGGAATTATTTCATGCGTTGCGTATGTTTTGCTTGTGAATCCGTTTTCTGACTGAGTTTCGAAAGGGGTTTTAAACTCGTGACACCAAAATGACGCACTTTTCACATGCAAAAACCCAGTTATTTTAAAGTAATTTTATTTATTTTTTTCAACTGGCAATTTTAATCATTGTTACTGTATCCAGGACAACCAAACCGCAAGATATGAAACTGAAATTTGTAAGCAGCTACTACTGAAAGGAAAATCCTTCTTTACTTAAAAATTCGTAAAAATTCTCCTAATTGATATTTTTCCTCCGTTCTTCTTTTAAAAGTGGGCGAATTGTGTGTTCCGTCTTTTGCCGAAATATAAAAAAGACTGATGAAATGACTGATAGAATTCAAGATGCAGCAGTTTTAAAAATATTTTACGAAAGTCAGCGTCAAATTTAATTTTATTTGAAAAATTCCCAAAAATCTACAAATTATGTTACACAGTCCGAACAAACAGTTTTTGAAAGAAAATTTTCTCCTCTATACGATGATGTAACTATCTTTTTCATGCGAGTCCAATTACCGGCGTTATTATGTATTACGCAAGGAAAATCGCTAAAAATCGGACAACACATAAAATAAAACATTTTCTAATTCGAATTTCGAGAAAATCGCTTCGAGGTGTGTCGGAACCCGTCTTGGAGAATTTCCGTACAAAATTTGGTAGGTCTACGGTCACCCGTTTCGGAGCTACGCGAGACGCAGACAGACAGACAAACTAACTGACAGTTTACACATTGCTTTATTTATATAGATGTGTAAAAATTTGTCTATGACATATAAACCACTGAAGGACAAGAAATAAAATTTAGGTAGTTAACCATAGGCGTTAAAGTACGTCAAATTTTTTAATTCAGGAAAATGTTTGTTCCATTCCTGAAAAGCTTTAATAGAATAGAATGAACTTTGAAATTATGTTATGTGGCAAGTTAATGTAAACTATAGATGACAAAATTGTTTTAAATATTTCATTTAGAGATTTTGTGAAAATCGTGTATATATTTGTTATCGCATTCCACAAAAATGGCTTTAGAGAATAGAATGAAATATTTTATCATGATGATCAGTAACGACTAAAACAATAAATGTCTCTCTTTTAATTTTGAATAAATTTTAAAACTGCAAAAATTGCATTACTAAAAAAATGGAATCCCTTGAAACAGTGGCGTAGCCAAGGGGGGGGGTCACAACATCCCCCATGGGGAAATTTTCGCCATACTGAATGTATATGCTTCCCTCCCTTATCACACACGTATACATATATATGAGTTACAGTAGTTACAGTTACCCCCCTCATGAAAAATTTCTGGCTACGCCACTGGCTTGAAGGCATCCCGAGTTATTAAATTAGTTAGCTATTTTATTTTTAAAATTTTAATCGATTTTTTAATGTTTATTTGCCTTTCTTTTTTAAGTTTTCTAGAGGCATAATATTAACATAACTGTAGTGAATCAGACAAAATTTAGTTACAGGCGATTAATGACCTCTTGGCATTATATGCTCTTACCACTAAAACAAAACGTTAATTTTGAAAATAAAATGTTGTCTCTATGGAGAATTTCACTCAGCACCTAGTTACTGTCTAACCTGGAAAACAATACACAGAGGTTAGAACTTTGCTTTCCTTACTTTTGATAAAATGATAATTTCGTTCTTTGTACTTTTACAATGCTGTCGAAAATTAAGGTTTCTTGGAAAGTTGCATTACATACTAACCTGTCAACGACACGTACTATATCTAATTATTTGATATAATTCAATTTAAATTAATTTCTAAAAGGGAATATGCTTTAAATTGAAACAGGTTGATAAAGAACTTATCTTAATTTCAGCATTAAATCAGTTACTGAGAATCAAAATATTTTTATCACTGTTTAAAATTTCAAATTTTAATACCTAGAACCCCTGGAGATTAAGAACAAAAAAAAAGTTGCAAAAAATTTAAGATAAATGTATAAATTGGTACTAGATAGTACCATTTGATAAAAGTTTTGAAATAAAACCTTATTATAATAAATTATCTCGTAAACCAGTCTTCTTTTCCTCCCTTAATTTGAATATTTTTTCAGGTTGCATTGCCCACTTTAACAGGTAAAGAATTAAAGCGTGTTATCACCTTTTAAGAACATGTATATCCAAAATTATCTAAAGATAACCATCGCAATAGCTATTTACTGCAATTATTTGAAATTTTATGCAATTATTATGAACTTGACTAAAACGCCAATAATCAGCTTAAGTGTCAATAACTGCTGAAATTCATTTATTCTTACACAGTATTTGACACCCCATCTTAAATTAATAAATAATTTATTTATAAAAAAAACTCTACAGATTTATTTTGTGCACTATTGTCTAAAATATTTCAGTTTATATTGATTTCTAAAAAAAATTCTTCTTCAAATAGAAGCAGGTTAATAATGAACTAATTTTAACTTCAGGATTAACCCAGTTACTGAGAATCTGACTTTTTTAACACTCATTTTAAAATTTCGATTTCTGGTACCTAGAAGGTTCTGGAGTTGCAAATAAATTGCATAAAATTAAAGACAAATGTCTAAATTAATGCAATATAGCACCATTATTTAATAACAGTTCTGATATAAAAGCTATAAATTATCGGGCAAGGTGTCAATTACTTGTGCACCTACCCTAGTTCCAGTTCTACAAGTTGGGCAAGTGTTCGAGGCGTGGACACCTATCCTACTTATCTGTTCGGCAAAACAATCGTTTCCGGTTCTTAATCTGAATTTGGCCACCACCTCCCTACGTTGACTAAAGTTTTTCCAGCTGTCTTGAATGTTGTGCCACTTTTTGCCTTCATATTTAGTTATGAAGGCTAGTTTTCTAAGATAGCGAATCTCTCTAAAAGGTAGCTTTTGCCTATGCTCGACAGTCTTTCAATCATTTTGCAGAAATATGGTTTAGTTCTACAAATTCACAACCCGTCTCTCATGTGGAATGATTTTCTCTGTTTATTTAAAAGTCCACTACCCATTACAAAGAGACACATTACAAACTTCTATGCAAAACGAAGTATAGCATAACTTATTTCGCGACCCAATGTATAATCTAATTGGTCTAAGCACACCGCATAGCAACACAAGCCTGAATAGGATATATTCTGAATGATGTCTTCTGTTATTTTTTGTCCTGATTGTGATTCCATGTTTTAAAGTCCAGCATGCACAAAAAATAAAATTTATTAAATATCTGAGATAATAGGATTTTGAATTACACTGTACATATGTAACTATTGTTAGAAGTGTTAAATACATAATATTTTCAGTTTATTTACTGAGAAGCTGACAAATTTAAATGCATAGAACCAGGGAATGCAATCCCTCACTGTTTTTCGTTTCGCGAGATTGCGGGTCGAGATTCTGAGATTTGTTGCGGGCTGCAGTTTGCGATTTGTTGATCCCGCGGGATTGATACTGCACACAATTAAAAATTGATTTCGATAGATAAAACTGGGAAAAAGAAGATTGTAAGCACTATCAAGTTTTACTTTAATAATAACGCTTTATTTGATATGCAATACCTTACATAAAAATGAAAATTCTAGTCATGATATTCATAATAATATACTGTTATTACTTAGTTGCTAAAAAAGAAAAATGTAAAAAATACAACGTAAAGAGGCACTCATAGGGCTCTAAGAGGCAACGTTATTTTTTGTGCTGATTGGGATTCCATGTTTTAAAATCCAGTATGCACAAAAAATAAAATTTATTAAATATCTGAGATAATAGGATTTTGAATTACACTGTACATATGTAACTATTCTTAGAAGTGTTAAGTACATAATATTTCCAGTTTATTTACTGTGAAACTGATAAACTTTTAATGCATAGCACCCTAGTGCTGTTTTACAGCATACAAAAAAACGTAAATAAAATTTATCAAATATTTGTAATAGTGAGATTTTCGTATATGTAAATATTTCTAGAAGTGTAAAGTACGTAATGTTTTTTTCAAATTTATTTACTGGGAAACCGATGAATTTAAAAGCACAGAACATGAGTGGTGTTTTCACTATACATTTCAAATACGAAGTTATTCATTGTCACTTTCTTTTACTTAAATGATAATAACATACTAGGGGCATTCAAAAAGTAAGTTACACATGTTCCTCCACGGATGGCAACATTGCGAAACAAGACCGAAGCTTAATCAAACGGTAGTTCAATTCCACGGCTTCCAACGGTAGCAATTTCATTCGAATAGTGACAATCGTTGGTGCGTACTACGAGAAGGAAATGCCGCGTAAACTGGAAGCTTATTCCAACGTTGAAGTACGCGGCGCACTACGTTTTTGTGGACAAAACGCTTCAAGCAAAGGCATTGTCCTCTTGCATGACAATGCAAGACCTCACAAGGCACGTACAGCACAGGATTTGGCTCGCAGCTTTGGATGGGAGGTCTGGCAGCATCCACCGTACACTCCCGAACTGGCACCCTTGGATAAGGTGACCATACGTCCCGTTTTTAGGTCGCTTGTCCCGTTGTCCCCAAGCACAGCTTGGGGACACCGTAATGTCCCGTTTTAGAAGATGTCCCCTGCAATGTCCCATTTTTAGAAAGAGAGCTACCCACGGTAACGATTTCAATAAAGGGCGCTAAAAATCTAAAATCATCCAACGGCATTGTCAAAGTTTTCAATTTATTTAATTTTTTAAAGTCATGTTCCTCTTTTGCTTATTTCTCCCCCACCCCCGATCTCCACCACTTTATTTTCCCTTTTCATTCTGGTTTTCTAAGAATTTTTTTCCTTCGAGTGACAACTTCCTTTTTTCTGTGTGTCCTTTTGTGTACATTTCTCACTTTCCTATCTTCCTGCCTTGTGTCGGATGGTGTTTTTAAAGTCGAAGAAGGGCCTATCCTTTGTACCACCCGAAACGTAGGTCTTGCACTATTTTTTATAGTATATGTGTGTTTTAGAAAAGTTTTTTTTTCATTTTATTTTGATATTAACTGTGATGAAGATCACATATCTAATTTAATAATCATTTACTTTGGCTTTCTTTAATGTAATCTATCCCAAATTCAAGAATTCTAAATCACTTCTGTTTTCATTTTTCTGCCATTTCGGCTTTTAAATCTGTATATTTACTTTTCCCTGTATGCACTATTCTTTTTGTTCTTCGTCTCTTCAGACCGGTGTATTAAAAATAGATTATATTACGTCCGTTTGCAAAATCAACGTTTTTTTTTATTTCTCTTCCTTTGGCTTTAGTTGGCGTTTTTTATTTCTTGTTGCCATGCCTTGTCTTTAAAATTATTTGCTCCCGATTACGTCATTTTTGTTTTATTGAATTAACTTTTAGGGTTGCTCTGGAATTGGCGTTATTGATATCAGCCAAGTGTTTGTTCTCGCCAATGTGTAATTCTGTGCTGGCGAAATTTTTAAATCATTCCATCTTAATTTCACTGTCCATATAGGACGTCATTTTATTTTCGCTGAGCCACCACCGCCCGTTATAATAATGTTTCAATAGTATATGTTTAATAAAATAGTTTCAAGTATTTAACGTCTTTTTATTTTATTGCAACTATAAGTGTATTCGAACCTGGATTATCATGTATCACAACGCAGTCTTTAAATTTAAATCAGCCCAACCAAATAACTTCTTTACATAAATATTAACACAAGCTTTTTTTGCGCGTTGTTTTAACAACTATAAGATACCCAGACCTGTGTCTCTCTACTTTAAAAACCTTAAGAACAGTAGATATGTCCCATTTTGAGGAAGAAAATAAATGGCCACGTTACCCTTGGAGTAAGCTTCCAGTTTACGCGGCATTTCCTTCTCGTAGTACGCACCAACGATTGTCATTATTCGAATGAAATTGCTACCGTTGGAAGCCGTGGAACTGAACTATCGTCTGATTAGCTTCGGTCTTGTTTCGCAATGTTGCCATCCGTGGAGGAACAAGTGTAACTTACTTTTTAAATGCCCGTTTTAAATGTGAAGATAAATAGTTGGACATCGTAGTGTTTCAAAACCTTTCATAAAAGAGATTAGATTCAATTGATAGTTTCCTTTGTTGACAAAATGTTCTGTTTCGTGAGGATGTGAAATGCAGCCCCCTGTAAATGTGAA
Organism: Cheiracanthium punctorium; assembly: GCA_038373885.1. Taxonomy (NCBI): domain Eukaryota; kingdom Metazoa; phylum Arthropoda; class Arachnida; order Araneae; family Cheiracanthiidae; genus Cheiracanthium; species Cheiracanthium punctorium. Next base: position 54,423 of record JAWZYV010012973.1, on the reverse strand, counting down.
ATAGAGGCTTTACTGGTCTCAAAACTACAAACTTTTATTTAGAGAAAAGTTCTGTATTAGGGATCAACCGATACCACATTTTCGCAGATGACCGATACCGATACTTTACCTATAAATTCATTTCCAGAAATAGCCGATACCGAATACTTTACATAATTTAATGTCATCTAAACTTACATCTGTATATCTGGTAGTTTTTGAAACGAGAGTGTAGTTCTCGTTAAAATGAATAACAGAATGATGGAATTTGATCCCAGTAGAAAGCATTAAAAAGAAAAAGCAGTAGATACATTGAAGTGTGAATTTACAGTAGTTCTAGTCTTTCTTTTCTATTCAATCATGCCGACAAATGGCCGAATCTATAAAAATCTGAGCCCTGGGAAGCGTGTTAGTGTGCAGGTTCGGAATTCTTTCTCCTCGCGTGGCTGTCGATCTAGTGGTCTAGAGTTTTGGGCGATTTTCTCCAGATGTTACGTGAATATGCATTAGACTCCCTTAAAAAGTCTCCATATTAGACCCAAAACATCTTCCTGTTTTCTCTTACTATATGTGTCTTTGTTTTGGTTCATGCCTCGATTTTGTGCTTACAAAAGTAAACACATGAAATTTATTCAACTTGAAAGCTTGCAAGTTTTATTTAGATTTTCTTTAATTATAATTCTTTCACATATGAAAATATTTTTTATATTACTTAAACTGCATTAAATTGTGATAATGTATAAACTGTACAGTGTTATGTAAGTACATATGTATTATATATTGTTCATTAAATACGTATGTAAATTCTTCCCTTAAAATCACATTAATTAATGGTTTTATTTATCTGCTCCAATTATTTAACCACTAAGTGGATTATTAAATGTTTTATCAAGATTTCTTATTAATATGAACTCATATGATCATTTTAAGTTCTTTTGAAAATCCGAATATTTTGATTCTCTGGACAGGGTTAAGTCACAATTAATCCGGATGATCCATGTATTTGATCTTTTCCGTACGAAGAACAGGTACTCACCGATTATTCCTCTGTTTTCCTTATATATAAACCAAATACTATTCACAAGAAATATGTTTTTTACCCCAAAATTTGAAATAAACATAATAACAATTAGTATTACTAATTATACTAATACAGCTTCAACTTTTTAAATTGACAATATAAATAATTATTAGATATTGATAATTACTGCACTTCTCAAAACAGAATGATACACAAATCCTACGTTCTCTCATTAATCAGATAGATAATAAAATTACTAAATGTTTGATGATTCGTAATTTGATAGTCTGTAATGTTTTAAAAATGAATCATTTAACTTCTGGACCAAAATAATTAAAGTTCACGGGAATCACCAGTTTTCAAGTCACTGCCAAAAGATTAACTTCTTTACGACACAAAAAAGGAATAAAGGAATAAATTGTTTTTACATATAGGTTTCGTTTATAATTTTAGTATCATTAATTTTGTCATTGAAGAAAAATATTTTTTCTAGTTTTCAAGCTACGCCTTGGAGGACCCTCCAAGGCGTAGCTTAAAGATGCTTAAAAGCTAAAGATGCTTAAAAATGACGAGATTAAATGAAGGTTAAAGAAAAATCCAAAAATGATAAACTAAATTTAATTTTCAAGTCTTAAAAAAAGTTGCTACTTAAAGTATCCATATTTAATGAAATTGATCTTCAGTGCTTTTGTTTTTATAATCATTGTTAAAATGCTTTTCTGTGATTGATATGAACAAATTTTATCTGTTTTAATTCTAAGCTCTGAGCAGGGGTGTCGTGGTACGGTAAGCAAGGTCTAGGTGCCATCAACGAAAGGGGGGGGCGCATTTCGAACTAACACTGAGAAAATCTTGATCTAGAACAGTGGTTCCCAACTTTTTTGTCCTTCTCTTAAAAAAAATCTTCAACTAGATTTTTTTTTCGCGACCGACTACTACATAACGATAACCAATATAGGCTATATAAAATAGTATAGTTTACTATATATATAAAATACTAAAGCTTAATTTTTCCCACACTTTTCGACCCACCGAAATATCTCCGTGACCCAAGATAGGTCGTGGCCCATAGTTTGGGAACCACTGATCTAGAGCACAAAAGCGGCGCCTTTTTTTTACGTTTGCAGAGGGGCACCTTGGGAGTGTGCCCCTCTGCAAACGTAATGTATGTCCAACAAACGTCATTCGGTTCAAACCCTATCCCCTCGGGCCGTGGTAGCCCAGTGGTTAAGGCGTTGGACTCGTAACCGGAAGTTTGTGGGTTCGATACCGGCGTACCACTAAAGACCACCGTGTACATGCGGTGTACGTTCACGTTAAATCCGTGGTTCCTAAAGTCCTCTCGGCGGTCGCTAGCAGTTTCCGAGGGATGCCAATATTCAGAAGTACCCCCACCTTCTGATGAGGTTCCAAATTGTGACGGGAAATTCCGGGGAGGACGTATATGTAGCTCTAAGCGACACATTCAGTGACGCGAGCTGTCCTCTCCTGGCAAGCAAACAAACAAATCCTATCCCCGTTTGCATGCGCAGAAATACGATTCACTTCCGATAGCAGAATGCTACTTTCGATTTCAAATATTTCTGCCTGACTAATATTGAAATATCTGTATCTGAAGTTCTATAAGCTAAATAGAAACAAATTCCTCAAATGTATTTCGAAGGCTGAAATAGTACACTTTAACACACATACGGGCAACCCACGGCCCGGGGTCGGATGTGGCCCGTCACGGCTTTTGATCTGGCCCTCGGAACATTTGAAAACTCCGTATAAACCATTCAATATCCCATATAAATCCCAATTATACGATCCGCCACTTTGTTAAAATCCGCAAGTTTGGCCCGCGACTTCGCTAACATCCTAAAGTATGTCCACAAACTTTAGGAAACAATCAACCTTTGAAAAGTCCACAACTTTTCAAAGGTTGCCCATACCTGCTTTAACACTTTAAAGGTCGCCATCCCCTGAAATATCTAACGATGTCAAGGACCATCTCCCCCATCAATTTTGATATCTATATAAAACCCAAGCCGAATCAGATGTCCTTGCGCCAATTTTTTCTAAATAAAAATTTAAAGCATGTCTCTTAAGCGTGAAATCTTAATATCAAGAGCTAGACTTTCTCCAACGATATCAAAAGCCAATATATACAGTAGAATCTCCTTATAACGAAGTCTCCATACAGCGAATTTCTCCCTATAACGAAATTTTTCATAGGAACATAACTTTAAGGCTTAAATAACACTATAAACATTCTCCATGTAACGAAGAGCTTATCTTCCCATAGCAAATATTTCAGAATAACTTTTGATTTTTTTTTTTTGTTAGGTTTGAAGAAAATTTTAATTTTTGAACAGAACACTTAAGTGGAAAAGTATCAGATGATGAAAATGGAGGCCAGGATAGTGAAACTGACTCCGATAATGAAGACACTTCACCAGCCCCCGATTATGACCAACATGGGCCCCCAATCTAAGAAATTTGTTATATTTTTCATAAAATTTTGATATAAAAAAGAATATTCAGAAAAAAATATGTAAAATTGGGTTCCTTTCAGGTCGGCTTGCCCTGGGCAAAGTCCCGAATTTCCCATATAATAATAAGGCCCTGCGCTTCACAACCAAAACCACATCAAACTTTAATGCTTCAACCTTTCAAAACCATTAAAAAGAGGTTTCCAAATGGAAGAAAACGTGCCTCACTCTATTTTCAGCGGACTTTTAAAATGTGAATATTTTTATGAAAATTTAAAATCACAGAATGCAAAACAATGTAAACTAACAGAATTTTGAAGTAAAATAAACCTAAGTGCATTACATATTTTATTCTCTAAATTCGTGGATTGTATTTACTTTTGAACATCTCATTTACACAATGAAAAGTAAGAAACCGTAAGTTTATCAAATTTATAATAAATACCAATTTATTTTCAATTGAAAGTCATAATTTAATACTTTTACACATCGAATTAACTGAAAACTTTGTAATATTTGCTGAAATAACTGCAAAAATCTCTAATATCTGTACAACGAAATTTTCTCTATAGCAAATTTTTTAACTGGAACCGAGGGAGTTCGTTATAGGGAGATTCAACTGTGTGTGTATATATATATATAATGTATGTATATGAATGAAATCTTTTTCGAGTCCACACAGTGAGAAAATAAACGTTTGTAAAACTGAAGTAAAATTATAGCCTACCTGTCGAGATTTGTTTTTTGCAATCCTTGCAGATAGCGTATTTAGTGTTGGGCACCAATTCAAAATAATTTAGAATAGACGATTGTCCTGTTAAACTTTCATCTAACGATTCTTCGTCCATAATTTCGACCACACTTGGTGATACGACATCCATTTAGCGATGGTTAGAATTAAAAAAAAAAACACACAGTTCGAAAACACTCGCGCAAACAAACGTGCAAACGACGCCTCTCATCTCATTACCAAAATCAAGATTCTAGCATGGTGTTGTGCCTGCGTAGTTTCTTCTGAAAAGCGAAGTATCGGTTGAAAAGTATCGGTGAAAATGGATGAAAGCAACAGAAACCAATACTTTTAGAATCGGAAGAACCGATACCGATACCTAAAAAAATAGGAGGTATCCACGCAGATACTATCGGTAGATCCCTATTCTGTATAACACCTATTTTTATGAAACCTTGAAAGCAGAAACATTTTTGTGCTTATCAGAAATTTCATGTAACCAATTTTCTTGAAAGATGAAAATAGATAAAATAAATCTTAAAAATGTACATGTGTGTATTGGGAAGGGACAATTTTCTTCCATTTGAGAATTTATTCTAAAATACGGATGTTTTTAACCTCTTGAAACCCGACATAATTCTCACATTTTAAATTAAAGAAAAATCTCATAATTGATTTTTTTAAGAACCAATTACGCTTAAAAATGAGAAGTGAAAAGCGTCTTTTTTATAATTCTTCGAGTAAAAACCTAATAATCCTAGTCTCTGTTTCAGTAGCAAAAAGTTGTTATCGACCATGAACGAAGACTGTTAAGATAATTTTAAAGGTAATGTCCTCTTGAGTTCTTTTCAGATGCACGAATTAAAAAAAAAATCAAGTAAGGAAATTTCGAATAACATTTGAATATTCTTAAACGTAACGGCAAACAAAAATAATAGTCCGGGAGCCAGCGACAGATTTTGGTCAGTTATTTCTTCTCGTCCGATAATTCGTGAGATGATTAAGATAGTTGTGTGTTGAAGCCTGGTGATCGTCAGCTGCCGCACCATGGGTGGGTTGGGCGGCGGCCGCCTTCCAGACACGTAAAAAAATAAAAAAAATCAGTCATTTCCTCCAGGTTAAAAATTTCTGAAATAATAGTTGACATAGTACTTGTTTGAAAAAAAAAAACCGTCAGCTGACCAAGCGGCGGGGTATTATACGTCAGCTGCTCATACGAACATGTAAAAAAAAATTTTTTTTTCAATGATTTCCTCCCGGATGAAAATTTGACAGATGTTAGTTTACATTCTACTTTAAAAAAAAAAAACACGTCAGCTGGCTGTATGCCGGTGGAAAACCCGCCAGCTGGCACAGTGAAAGTGTGACGCGGAAAGGTAGTGTGAATTTTATAGTGTGGCCAATAAATATGATTGCTCATTATTGATGATATGGCCGGAAACAAAGTTTTCAACCAAACCATAAGCTTCTGCCCTGATGTCTCTAGTAAAATGCCATTCAGATTTATTTTATCTTTCGATAATGTAGATTTACGCGAAGTTATGTAAGTATTCTTGCAACTTTTATGGTAAGAATGTTGTTGATCTGATGATAATTCTTCTAACTTCTCTATCATTTTGAGATCATCGTTTTCTTTTGCTAGAACTATCATGTAATCACGTCCACTTATTAGAAGTAGTGACAATTTTTCTTCCCGGCCTTTTTTTTTTTTACAAAAAAAGCATGTCACAATATCATGCTCAGTGGCACCTTCAGTAGCAAAGTCCAAATCTTCGGCAAATTCCGGGTCGCGGCTTGTTTCACCAGTATCAACATTTTCGCAGGACGGAGAATTTGGGCTATTGATATTTTCTATAACCTCGTCACTTCGACTGTTATCATCAACTTGAACGAAAGCTCGACTGAAAAAAATTTGCACAATTTAAATAAATTACAGATATATATATATATATTAAACTTTTCAGTTCATAATAGTCTATAAAAATTTATATCACATTTCATACTCTGCTGTTGAAGACGGTGCTGCAAATGAAGAAGACGATGCTGCAGTTGAAGAAGACAATGCTGCAATTGAAGAAGACAATGCTGCTGTTGATGTGGCGACTCTGTATTTTGGTGGTAAAGCTGTAAAGCTTCTGTAGCACTCGCTGTGGTACAGTTGAAAATCGTTCGGCTGTGCAGGAATTACTATTTCTTTTCCAACTAAATTATTCTGTTTTCGAATAAATAAAATTTCGCTGCACTTCCCCAAATTTTCTTTATTGAAAGACTTCAATTTTGAAGGAGCCTTTTTGCAAAAAACGCAAAACTGATTTACAATCGACATTTTATTAAGTAATTTAAAGCAGTTCGACAGTCTTTTTAAGATCTATCCTTCCGAAACGTTTGGACGATCTGTTTCCACTGACTATTTCAAAATATATCCAATTCCAAAATATTAATTTTTATATTCCCAAAACGATCAAATTATGCTATTCTGAAAACATGAAAAATTTTCGCATTCGAAAGATTTCATTTTGTATACACAGCCATTCTTATATACAGGCAGACGATTTCTTTGCTTGGCTCGAAGTCCGCTTATAAATCCTCGATTTATTTTTGAGAAGAAAAATTAAACTGTGTAATCTAGGAAAGCAATTTAAAAGGAAGGAATCACAATTTTTCCTTCAAAGCCGGATATAACGTCAATATAACGTCCTTTTCCGCTTGCAGAGCCGAATTTTGTCACACAAATGATAAACTTTTTTGACTCGGAGAAATAAAATGGAGCTGAAAATGCCAAAAAATCGCTTAAAAATGAGGAAACCGGTGGTTTTCATGTTTTTAAAGTAGCACAGATTGTTTTTTTTTTTATATTTCTATACATAATTATGAAAAATAGTAGGATTATTGAGGATATCAGCGCGTTGTGTCCAATAAAATAAAGTGCGTTATTTCCTCCCGGTTGAAAATTTGTCAAATAATAGTTGACATAATTCTTGCCATAATAAAAAAATTCAGCTGGCCGTATGCCGGGGGAAAACCCGTCAGCTGGTGCATTGAAATAGGCTAGCGGCGGCCACACTACCTTTCCGCGCCACACTTTCACTGTGCCAGCTGGCGGGTTTTCCACCGGCATACAGCCAGCTGACTTGTTTTTTTTATTTAAAGTAGAATGTAAACTAACATCTGTCAAATTTTCAACCGGGAGGAAATCATTGAAAAAAAAAATTTTTTTACATGTTCGTATGAGCAGCTGACGTATAATCCACCGCCGCTTGGCCAGCTGGCGGTTTTTTTTCAAACAAGTACTATGCCAACTATTATTTCAGAAATTTTCAACCGGGAAGAAATGACTGATATTTTTTTTTTTTTTTTTTACGTGTATGGAAGGCGGCCGCCGCCCACCCACCCATGGTGCGGCACCTGACGATCACCATGCTTCAACACACAACCGTCTTAATCATCTGAGAAATTATGGGCTGAGAGGATTTTGGTCGCAAAAATCTGTCGCTGGCTCCCGGACTATAAAGTGTGAGCATCATTTACACATTCACATGAGTTAAAATTATTTTTTTTTTCAAAATTAAAGCATAACACATATGTTTATAGCAGTTCAGAAATATAAAAGAAAAAAAAATCTTAAAGGATCGTTTTAAAAAAGGAAACACTAGGTCCACATATGGACGTTCGTCCGATAGCGAAGAGGTTAAAGAGCATCAAATGCAGTTTGGTTAAATTTGCTTTAAGCCAGCTTATATGTGAATCGGTGAGTGCAGAAACCACCTCAGTCACAAACAGGAAATTTTTTTCAGGAGAGATGAAAAACTTCATAAAACTTCATAAAATTTCATAAATTAGGTAATATTTGCATGACAGAAACATAAATGCATGTTATGACAGAGGAAAAAAATAAGTTTGAATATTTGAAAATTTGGAGGAGTTATAAAGTTTTTTCTCTCTCCTCAAAAAAATTTCCTTTTTGTGACTGAAGTGGTTTCTGCACTCACCGATTCATTTCTCTTCTGTTGAAGAAATACCCATTTTTAAAACTTTTCAACAATATTGAAAAGCGTTTATTATTTCAGTTCGTCTGCCTGTCCGTCCGTGCTCTAACTCCAGTAAATTTGCATAGATTACTACGAAATTTATACACGTTATTCCTATGTACTGTACCATGCCCCCTATCGAAAATAGTCTATGTAGCATTCAAGTTCTTCTACTGGACAGCTTAAAAGATTTACAAATATATTACGCTCTATGGGCAGCTAATCTTTAAAGTGTGTTCTAGATATGTTTTGGATATTTGAAATGAAACAAAATTGATTCATGTTATTAAAAATTACACGATCAAGCTCGTCATCAAAAATAGTGTTTGTATCAGTAATAGTTCTTATATAGGAGCGCTCAAAATAATTCCAATTCATTACGTTCAAAGACAGATTAGAGACAGGCATCCATTTAAAGCACAATTGTATCCTATTATGTAATACCTCCCTCAAAAGTTTCGCCAAAAGTCTCCAACGTTGGCGACTTTTGTGATAAATCGCCAAATACGGGATGAAAAAAGTCTTTCGGAAGATGAACCCAGCTCAGCGATATTTTCATTATTTGGAGGGAAATCAAAAAATATCTAATGAGGTAATAACAAGGTGTGATGATTTAAATTTGAAAATTCATTACTCGCGCTTTAATTAACAGATTTAGTGTGTTGTGTTAAGGCAAAGCTACGTAAAGGCTATCTGCTTAGGGGTGTGCGTGTATGTGTGCACTCGCTGGTGTGTCGGGAAGTGTTTTATAATCGATGCGTTTGGAATGATAAATCTTTCTTGTTACAATTTCAATCGCTGCTTATAAGTAGCTTTTTCTGGGACTTTAACAATGTGTGTGGATTTTTTTTCTCTTTTCAGACTTACAAACCGCGAAATTAGAACACAGCTACATAGATATCAAGAGGTACGGTGACTTGTCTTCATTTATTTGGAAAGAATCCGATTTGAAGTACCGAGATGTACCTGAGGATGAAATCGTTCATGTATATTATTCAGCCTTGAATTTCAGAGACGTAATGATTGCGTCTGGAAGACTATCATCCTCGATCGCAACAGGTAAGTTCTTGGTATACACATAAGTATCCACATTAAGCGCAACATGCGAAACATACATCTAATGAAAATTTAAAAAGAAAATGCATGTAACTAAGAATGTCTTGTTCACAATAGTCCAGCCGCCAGGTGTGCTTTAACCTGGAAAATATTCCGAACTTAATGGAATTTTTACATGTTAAAGGTTACTCTGGGGTGTCGAACCTGAGGAGTTTTCGATGTCGAGGACCCTCTACTAACTTCTAGTACTCTAAACTCAGCAATGAAGATTTTACCCACAGCACTCAGAAACAAAGTTCCTTAAACAAGCTAAATATAGATTTTTATAGTACAATTCACAGAGTTATACAGCGAACTCACTCAACGAATTTTCGGTGAAAACTGACTCTTCGGTCTCTCTACCTAGTATTTATAGGTGTCGTCGAAGTCAAAAAAAAAACTTCTCGAAGAATGTATTTCTTGAAGATTCCCCATAAAGCGAGACTTTTGATTACGTCATAGAAATATTAATGAATAATACAAAGCTAACGCAGAAAAACAAGCTTTACAGGCCGCATTGGTAAAATCACGCCAAATGTCCGAAATGTCGCCGAGCTTGACGACTTTTTGGCGGAATATCGCCAAATTTGGCGTCAAAAATAAGTCCTCAAAAGTGACATAGCTAATGCATCTAATGAATGTTGTACCTGAGTTCCTCCGGTACCTGAGTTCCTCCAAGATCTTTGTATAAATGGTCACTATGTACAATTTCACAAGGAATTTCTCTTCAATTTCGGCAATTTCGTTGTGAGTTGCCTCGAAATCTTTGAACACCTCCAAACTATCTGAAAGCCAAGGTTTCTTGTGGTACAGTTGCATTACCTTCTCCCCCCCCCCAATTCCAGGTCACAATAATGTAACATGTAAATGGTATACGTAGTATGTAAATTACATATAGATATGTTGAAAAATTAAAGTTTTATAAGTCAAAAACTTACAATTTCCAGCTAATCATGAAAACCCGTGTCATTTTATTATGGAGGCACCTGGTACTCACGTTACCTCCTACGAATGGTCCCCTGATTTTGAGCCGATTACAGATTACAGACCTAGCATCTGTACGCTAGGCACCTACAGAGATAACGTTTGATCACGGAGAACATTGGTGCCACGAACAAATTTTATGGGCACCAGTTCCATTAGAGTACACAGTCCCATTGCAGTCTAGTCGAGGGAGCTCGTCGCCCTTCAAAACGCATTAAGCCTGCACCGCATCACTTTTAATAATTTTATGGGAACCGATCTTAGCCGAACTGCGGGAACAGATATACATACCTTTGATCTATTTTGCATCGTTTTGTGCAGGCTGTTGAGGGTGGGTGCAGTAAAAAGCTTGCTGGAGTCCATAGTTACTTTTCTGAAGCTTCATTGTATCAATTCGATCTCTTTTACCTATTAGAAGCCTCTCATTAAAAAATAAAGTGCTCTTTCAGAAGTCGCATAGCTCATTTTCCATCACTGGCCAGTCTTTCAAATTACCTGTACCAGTACCTGCGCATCAATATCCACAGCTGATCGCGAGACAGCTTACTAAATTCGACAGAACGAACTATGCTTTCTGAGTGTCAACTTTGAAAATAATTTACATCTGTTATAATAACTCACGATCTAGATTCAGTTTTCTCGTATACATTGCCATGTCATGGAAATGATTTGTAAAACTATACAAGAAAAGTTTATTGGTGATACTCAGAGTGAAGATGAAGTTGCATCAACTTTAAAGTTTCACAAAACTTTTCTGTTTCACTGTTTTCATGCATCTACAGGGTGTTTCACGAAGTACACCTAACTTCGAAAATAAACTCGAAAAAGGTTATTGATAGAAGCATGAAACCAGTGGTATGTTTAAAAACATTAAGAATTCAAAGAAATCACAAAATTTTGTTGCAAATTGAGAAAATAGATGACACTCTGAGACATAATAAGGATATAAGAAAATCTTGATTTGTTGCACGAATGGCCGCTCCATCGGCCAAAATTTACTGTTTGAGATTCCGCCTTTTGAAAAGGCATCATTCGACCATCATTCTTTCGAGAAACGAAGACGACTGACGGTATATTGTGCATTTGTCGCTACTCAATAAACTTTGGATGATCGACAGGGAGCAGCACGGTTTATGCAAGATGGGACTGGCCTACACCGTAAACAATACGTTTTTGAGATTCCGGGAGAAGAATTTGGCAATAGAACTATTCCAGAATTATGGGAAAAGGCATGAAATGAATTCCATATTCTCTCAACCTCACCCCCCCCCACCCGGAATTTTCCCCTTGCTACGACCCTGGAGTGTAGCGAGGAAGGTGCGCATATTAAATCGGTTTTGATGTGTCTGTTCTGAGAACCAGAACTCTCTTTCTGGTATACGCATTGCCGATTATAGCGCCATCTATCGGAGCAATTTGCAACTACAATTTTTGCGGCTTCTGTGTGAATCGTACGGCTCTTTGACGAACGTACCACTTGTTCCATGCTTCTATCTATCACCGTTATTGAGTTATTCATTTTCAAAGTTAAGGGTTCGTGAAACACTCTGTAGTTAAAATTACATGAAATTGTAACAAATTAAAACTTTCCTGTTTTTAGAGTTGTAATGTTTCAAAATCTTTCTTATTTGAAAGATTAATTTTGCTTTTCGGACAGGAATCAATGGATCCACAGATGGCATCTTAGGATTTGAAGTTTCTGGAAGAAATAAGTACGGAGAACGTGTCGCCTGTGTTGTCCGATACCTCGGCTTGGCGACGGAAACCCAAATCATCCCACAGCTTACTGTACCTGTTCCAGACAGCTGGAGTCTCGAAGACGCCGCTACCATACTTATTGTCTACTGCACAGCTTACTACGCACTGATTGTACGAGGCGGGCTTCAACGTGGAGAAAGTATACTTATTCATTCTGGAACGGGAGGCGTCGGACTGGCGTCTATTGCAATTGCCCTGAGCATGGACTGTGAAGTATATACAACAGTTGGTAAGATATGTTTTATCACATCATTATTCAATAGATATATTACTGTTTTTCCTCAGCAGTGATCTGATCCATTTCCTTGCTGGCTTTTTGTGTGGCTTTAGGACCCTCACTTCATAGCTTATCAATAATAAAAGGATTTTCATTAGACCGATTGTTTTCCATCATTCCCATTACAATGGCTCGTCATTTCCAATGGAGGTGTATTTAGTTCACAATGCTCAACTTGCAATGAGCTACTAGCATCATGTATTCCAATAATGCACCATCAATGTCCGATTAACCAATTAGTCCTTTCACAGTGGAAACGTATATCGCATCCCAGAAATGAAAGGTACTTCACGAGACCATCCGAGAAGAAAAAATGACATGTTCTAGTACTAAAAATAGAATTTTAAAATCTGAAAACAATTGAACATGTACTTTTATGTTTTTGCTTGACACAAAAAGCCACACATTGAAGGTACTCTGTAGCAACCACGCATCAGCTGAGAATAAACTTTCGCCAAAATATTTCTATGACTGTGCTAGTGTCCTCACTTTGGTTACATAAGATCTTCGTGGATGTGGGATAGTTGGTCCAGCATTGTTGTTTTCATCTGTTTGAATAACTTTGCGTCAGGGATAGTTTGTTCATGAAAATTTAATGAACAGATTTCTTTTGTTTGGTTCGGTTTTCCATTTCTTAGGAACATGTGCTCGATTTGATGATGGGAGGGGAGACTGTTTATACTTATGTCTACCCTTTCTTTTTGGGACTATGGATATTCCTTATCGCTAATGCTAGAGTGACAATTGGTTTAACCCGTGTTATAGTCGGAAAATAATTACCCCTGTGGGTAAACTTGTGATACTCGTACAATTATTGATTGTATGATCATGTTCATAATCAAGTTATCTCTTGCCCCCCCCCCCCACTTAACAATGAAATCACCATTCTGAGGAGGCGTAGAAGCCAACTTTGAAAACCCGAAGTATAAATAGCAAGTGAACTTATTACAGTACGCGAAAAAATCAGCTAGATGTTCTGTTAACACCACAGTGCAATGAACATGAATAGTTAGACCAAGTCACGAGGCAAGCAAATCGCTAGAGGTTTTTCGCGGACTCATCTGATAGCTTCTGCATAACGATCTTCTGTTCACCATGTATTGTCGCTTTCCAGGTGTATTCATGAATATTTTTCTACGGTACCATATAAAAAATTTGAATGCAATAAGTTTGAAAAGAAAAATTAAAATATTGGCAGCAGCTGCCTAATTTATAAAGGTTAAACCAATAAGGTCAACTGTGGATAATCACTGTGAGATATAAGTCTATCTTTTTAAAAGTAAAACTTTCCCGGTATTGCCCAATATCAGGAGGAGCTGATTATAACAGTTTCAAAGCATTTTTAAGTAGTGTTGGTGTCCATTTCTGCAATGACCTGCAATATGTTCCATTACAGGTCTTTCAAAACACACGGACCTCTGCATGCGCATAGCACAATGTGTTCTCAATTGATAGGCTGACATTTGTTTAAATCTGTCAAGATGTTTTGCATAATATTCTCAACAATTTCCTTTGTCCAGGATTTATAACTATTTGTCTGTACATTTTCTCAATATCTGCTAAAATCACATTTCTATGTTTTCTAAATCGAATCATAATCTCATACAATTCTTCAGGCACAACTCCCTTTAAAAGAATGTCATTTAATGACTTACCACTAGTTGTCGTACTGGATGCCTTAAAGACTACGCGAAGTTTAGTTGTCGAACTTTCAGGGCGATACACCCCATTGTGCAGAAGGTAATAACCGCCGCATTTCTCAAAGTGGTCCGTAACCTTACTAATATGATTAATATTCCATAAAATTGTAATAAAGTTCTTACATTAAGGGATCTTTCTCTAGACGATTCCATAACTGTTTCAATCTATTCTCAGCTATACCTTTTGAGTCCCGAAGTACCCTAGGATCTTCCTTTAGTGGCATACAGATTACAAATTTTCCGTTATGAGTGTGGTAATGTGTTTCCACAAAATGATTTTCGCTGTATTGATCCTCGGTGCTCATAAGACGCGACTCGATTTCTACACTCTCGAATTTCCAGAATTTTAGCAGATTTTCCTCTAACGTGTCTGGAGTTTGAGTCAACCCGCAAAATGGCTGTTGACATTCGTTTCTTACCGATCCAGAAACAATAAACCCAAAACCAGATTTTTGAAATATTAATTGCGAAATTTTGTGTTTTTGCGACTCTAAAATGTCAAAAAACATTTCTACTCCAATCAAAATTTGTATACTCCAAGGTTTCGCAAATTCTGGGTCAGCAATCTTTATATGTTTAGGTAGTTTTACGTCATCTATGTTTATATTACTCGAAGGTACACGTTCAGTTATTTTCTGCGACACTAGCAACTCTATAGGTCTTCGAAAAAAATCATTTTTGTTGGAAATAAATGTTAGCACTTTCGATTTCAAATTTGTTATGTTACCTTTAATCCCCGAAATATAAACACTTGTTTTGTTTTTCTTTAATTGTAATGAATCTGATGTAACGACTCAGACCCCGAATCTAATATTTCCCTTGCAGGAATTCTCATCCCACTAGCGTTATCTAAATCATGTAGAATGACAGTTCTACGAGTGACGCAGCCAGCCCCAACCAACCAACCGTAAAACATAGTGGCACTTAATATTTACAGCTAACTTTCGCTATTTGGAAAATGTATCTTCTAGATCTCGGAATCCGCTCTAACGAATTGTTTACAATTAAAATATGATTTTAATCGGTGCCAAATTCGATGATTGACGTCGCCGGTTAAGCTAGGAAGACTCGATTTTTTTATTTAATCCAGTTCAAAGAGGGGACTATTTAACTCGCACAATAAAATACGGAAAAAGATCTCTCTTTAGGAGGCGGTAAACAAGGCAGGGAGTATGAATACAGTGTTGTTAGCGGACGCAAAAGTCAGAGAACCTAAGAAAATGTTTTTTAAGGATAAGTAGGCTCTTAATATTTTTTTGTTCAATTAATCATCAATTTTCATCACAGTATTCCAAATTTTTATAAATATGCTCTGGACAAAATTGATGCTAAGACTTGACCTAAAAAATCTAAATGGAAATGACTCAGCGCTCAATCTCCATCCATGATTTCATACACGTATAATAATTCCGTTAAGCCTTCCTTTTGAATATGTTATCCTCTATGTTTTAATTAGTCACTCTTTTAATAATATTTCTGTTTCCTTTTGTTTTGGCTCTCAGCCCTCCGAGATGTCGCGTAGATCCGTGACAAGATTTGTACAACTTAACTTATAACGCAAACCAGTTTGGTCCTAGATAGCTAGTACGTTCCGCTTCCGCTTTCTGATCAGACGACTTGAGTTCTATCCCCGACGTCGCATTTTTGCGAGATGAGCTTTGTGTTACTGTCGTTTTTGTTATATTTCATTTTAAAAAATAATAACAGATTATTATATACTTTACTTATTTTTTCTGTAATTTATTTTGCTCTAATTAATAATTAAAAATAGTTAAGACTTTGATAATTAATAATTAATTTAAGTAGTTTTTTGGTAAAACTCTTTCCTAACTTTTTCTTTAAGGATTTCGTTTCATATATCTCTAGTATTTTGATAGCTATTTCTAATTAAATTAAGTCTTTATTTTTCTAATATTATTATTACCTCTATTTTGAAAATTCAATATGTAATTAATATTTCAATGATATTTTTTTCTCTTCAGAAAGCTCACATAATTAATTAATAATAATTATTATTTAGTATTCAAAGGAAAATAAATAGTAGTTTTACATACTAACTAGTTTTAATAATAATTCTTTTACTCTTCATTTATACAGGGTGTCCAGTGCTAACGCTGTCCAATGGCTATTTCTTAAACCGTTAGTCAGAGACACATAGTTCCAATTGCAAAAATGCTTTAAATTATATAATCTATTATATGAGAAACAATTAAAGTAAATAAATCAATTTCTATAAAAATTAAGAAATTTAAATTTTTATACGGTCCCCCGGTCCTATCGGTTATATTTAGAAATATTTTCTTTATTCATTTTCATGCACAATAAATAAAAAAAATTCCTTCTACGACCAAAATTCACCGAGTTACAGCTGCTTAAAGTTAGAGCACTTTTCGAGCTGTGAAATAGGGGTTGTATACAAAATGAATTTGAGAAAAATTAATGTACATGGTTTGAGCTTTGTAATATTTATTAGCAATTTCATTAACTATTTTATGAATATAGATTGCAATAAAGAAGATTAACTTTTAACAATGTGTATCCAATAAAGTAACGTAAAAATATAGCTTATGCTGAAACTAGAATTTTTTAAACAGGTTTTTTAAATGACTGGCATTAAATAACTTCCCTCAACTGCTTGTTTCCTGGGCTCGTCGTTCTAAAGTCCAGTTGGTGTAGAAAGTTCTAGTAAAAAGTCACTTGTCAGGATGGAACACAAACTTTATTGCTTCTAGAACTTAGTTGAACAATCAGCTGTACAAAATTCACAAGCACACTTTCAGTAATGTGCTATTAACAGTCCGCTTAGATCAGAAGCTCTCACAAAGGCTGTAATTCTCACACAAAATAAAACACTTCCACAGGTAAAATTCAGTGGAAATATACGAAGGATAACACTAATAATCCCTCAAGACTCAACAGTGAAGAATTTACACACAGCACTTTGAAAACAGCTTCGAAAAGAAGCGCGAAACACCGCTTCTATCAAGCGTACTCACACTGAGAGAGCTCTTCACACACTGGGCGTTCAACTCGCACTGAACTGGAGCTTCCGAAGCGCTTCAATTTTTAGCCGACGTAGAAGGTACAAGAAGCTTCCAGAAAAGTCCATTTCTCGAGGATTCCACATAAAGCGGTAATTTTGATTACGTCATAGAAGAGAAATTATAGGTTATTATGCGTTTTTAATGCAGCAAAAGCAACTTTACAGGCCCCATAGGGAAAATCGCGCCAAATGACCAAACTTTCGCCAAGGTTGGCGAGTTTTGGCGAAATATCGCCAAATTTGGCGCCAAAAATAATTCCCCAAAAGTGAAGAGATCGAAGTCCTAGGACCAATATTTCTCGAGATTTCTAGAAACCCCATATATTTGAATGGGAAACCGAAACCTCCGTATCTCCGGCTCTAGTTGACGGATTTTGATGCAACAAAAAGCAAAATTTATCTATTTGAAGCGTAGAATACGAATTTTGAACTATTTTAAGCCCCAGAACAGCGGGTTGCTCCGAAAATTCGTAACACTATATACGATTTAGTAAGTCTGAAGTCAGATAGATTTTAATAGAGCTTGACTATAACCCTTTGCTTGCAGGGCTCGATTATGACCAAAAGGGGCCCCCGGGCATTGATATATTAGGGGGCCCCTGATCTATGAAATTTGTTTCATTTTTTATAAAATTTTGATGTAAAAAAGAATATTTCAGAACAACATTTGAAATTGGGGGGCCCTGGGCAAAGTCCCGATTTTCCCATGTGATAATAAGGCCCTGTCTGCTTGAAGATCAGTACCCTAAAATTAGTTTTGCTTCTTTTTCCGCATTACGCCAGAAAATGAAATTAAAACCTATAATTTAAAATTTCAGTATTTATATGGTCCCTTAACGATTTACCATAACTGGACATTTTTAAACGTGGAAAAGTGACTTAAGTCACAATGTTTGCTGCTTCGTAAATCGATGAATTTTGGTCGTTGAAGGACGAATTTTTTTTTTATTGTGCATGAAATTGCATAAAGATCTTTCTAAATATAACCGATAGGACCGGGGGACCGTATAAAAATTTAAATTTCTTAATTTTTATAGAAATTGATTTATTGACTTTAATTGTTTCTCATATAATAGATTATACAATTTAAAGCATTTTTGCAATTGGAACTATGTGTCTCTGACTAACGGTTTAGGAAATAGCCATTGGACAGCATTAGCACTGGACACCCTGTATATAAAATTTATTGTAATTATTGAATTATAATTTTAAGACCAATATTTTTTCCAAATCTTAGGTTTTCTCACTTTTATTTTGTATTCCTTTAAATACCAGATTTAAAATTTTGTTCAGTACTTTTCAGATAGAAATTTGATTAATTAATCTAAATTTATACATGCACTATATTTTGTATTAGACATTTAAAGGCCGGAGGTGGCATCTAAAACAAGATGTTGTGCCCACCCGAGCCGAGTTGATAAGATACTGAAGATGGTAGATAACTGAAGTATAAAGGTCCAGGGTTCTGGTCTACCGGATGGCTGATAATCTAAAAATTCGGAGTTTTGGACGGTTTTTCTCACGATGCAACGTAAATGCGCTTCAGAAGCACTAAGAAAGGCAACCACGCAAGCCCCTCCAGGGGTTTGAACCCCCCCCTTAGTCAAAGCAAAATGCAAGTTTTCGCTGAACATCTTTTTTGCATTCGTGCCTCATTTAAGTATAACATTAAAAAAAAAGGTTTTCCCTGTGAATTTCGACAATTTTATTTCAATTATAACAATTACATTAATTTTGTACGCTCAAAATTAATGGGTAATTAAAAGAAAATACAAAAAGCTTCGCGGAAGCTGCATATTTGCCGACATCAGAAGTTTGACCGATGTACAATGCCATCTTGACCCACAGGTCACGAGTGCGAGGGGGGGGGGGGTTGTCATCTCTGGCTTTTTCACAATATAAACAACGAAACGAGCGCTGAGCTAAAGGCCTGAAGGTATGGGAGTGAACTGGGACTCCCATCTGCTTTCCTCCTCCCTAAGCGCCATGTTGTTCTTCACTGTGTATTTCAACATGAAAGTAGCTCTATACATTTTGTGATTTCCTCTCTAATGTGAAATTAGTTTCACGGCTAGATGAAACTTTCATATAAAGCAGTGGTACGCAGTGTTGGTGGGGGGGGGAGGTCCAAAAATTACCTTGGGATCCAAGCTGAATTCAAAAACTATAAATAAATTTAATGGAATACAAAAATATTAATTATGCAAATTTTTGCGAAAAAGTATTAAATTATCAAAGTTTGTATTAAATTATCAAAGTTTCACTAAATGTTGAATGTGTTGTGTTGTGAGATTAAGGCCAATTATCTACAAGAGGGATCTAGGCCTGTGGGTGCGGTGCTCCGTGGATGTCTTTCTAAGGGGTCCTAACCCCTATTTACACTAAGTTTTGGAGAAAACCACGGAAAACTCAAAACGATTAGGTCAGCGGACGCGACCTGGTTCCGAACCACACTAAATGTTGAAATTTATGACATCGCACACAATGGAAACAAACACAAGCAGATACATTTATTACAATTGACATTTCGTTTATTATTTTTTGCTACTTCGCGCAAACATCTTTCATGTCGACCTGATACCTCAGTGTCCCGTCCCAAGCAAGGTCGCTATGTATATCTTGGTGCACCTCCCTGGATAAAATCCTGCCCGCTTCCTTGTTTACAGTATTGGCGCTTGCTCACTAATAAGAGATACATTTTTAATTTATAAAGAAAGACAATAGAGTCAATGTCCCAAGTTTTCGGGCGAATTTCAGAGTGTTATGATTTGCAACAATTGTATTACAAAAGAATTTCTACAAGTAAACTTCTTAGCTTGGAAAATATTTTTAAAAAATTCTTAAGAGACAATGCCTCTTTTTGAAAAAAAAAAATAAGAAGTGTGAGAAATAAATATATTTTGTTTCTTTGAGTTTTAGATTCAAGTCTCCCTTTGAGATCAAATTCTGTCACAGAAATGCGAATGCAGATCTAAACTAAATTAATTGGCATGGATAAAATGACTGCGAGTGGTGTGGCAAATCAAAATAAAATTAAATAAATGATTTTAATTACTTCTATATCTTAGAAACTAAAAGCACACGGTAACAGTTTGATCTGCTTGTGAGACTATGATACCTTGTGACACACTTCTAATAATAACTATTTTTGTAAAAAAAAAAAAAAAAAAAAAAATTGCCATTTAACCCAACCAGATGTTACAGGACAGCATTCAGGGGAAAAAATTACTATTCATAGAAAAACTGCACCGCAAAATTGGCTGTAGTGCTATTCATTTATAAAACATATTACAAAATACTGTAAGCGTGTCCTTTTTTTTTTTCTGAATGTTTCACGATCCTTCTAAGCTTGTAAGATTTATACATTACAGTTTGTTAAGAGATATTCTGAATTTTTACAAGTGTCTGATGTCATTTAATTCTGTTAAAAATTACACGATATTTTTTAATGAGAAGGAGGTATGAATTTTGCTTTAATATACTTATCCTTTTCTTCTTTTCTTTTATTTTTTTGACGGCACGACACTGGCACATTAAGCCTTGGCTGGCGCCCGCCAAAAGCTATCGCCGCTTGTGAAAGAGAACTCAATGGGTGACCGTCATTACCCCTAACAAGGACATCACAGATACCCAAGCTATTGCCGGGTATCGAACCCGGACCCAAGGTGTGGCAGAATAATTCGTTAGAAAACTACGCCACCTTGGCCTGGACAGCCACTCATCATAGCTAAAAATGTAATTAAATTTGTCTGTATTAGGTACTATTATATTCGTATAGCTGAGCAGTATTTATTCAGAACATAGTACAGGTGAAAATTAGCTGTCCAAAGAAATATAATTTTTCACTTTTAGTTGCGACTGTTACACACCAACGAGAGAAAAAAGATAGGTTTCGTCTTTGGTTAGCTAGAAGCATTGAATAGAAACTCTAACATAAAGTTTCCTCCCTATCTTACACTATTGTAAAGCACGCACAGACAATACAAGTGCTATCGAATTTCAAGACTTGGAAGCTGGTGGAGGAGAATGAAATTTACAGCCCCATACTGTTGCCCACTAGATCTAGACAAACGATGTATTGCCTAATTCGTCAGTTGCATCTATTCCATAGACGCCTCCTTTTTCTATTCTGAGAAAAGATCACAATAGTTAGTCCATATACCACAGAGTTCTGAAGCGAATACGCGTTTACTTTTTCAGTCTAGTTCTTTCTTTGTGTGTAAACGCAGTGAGTGCCCGCTAAAAGAAAATGTGAATAGATTTTATCGTAGTTCAAGAGAAGTGATTAGAGTGAAAAAAAAAACGTAAGTGCATTTTGGAAAATCAATTTTTTCATTTAATCATTTCAGTTCTAATTATTTTGCATATTTAATGAAAATTTCTCAGCTGTATCTGAAATACTCCGAAAATTACATGTATTCTCTTAGCATTTTCGAAATTAAATGTATTATGAATATTAAATATATGTATGCATTTTTGTGTTTCTGCTTTTTTATGCATTTTCTGCATTTGATTATTTAGTGGAGCAACGAACAGTGGTTTGCCCGAATATTCGATCAAGTTATAGCAGAATTTTAATTAATAAAGCCTGATTTATGTTATAATACTATGACTCGATATCTTCGTACAGTTTTTATTAAGCATACTCAGAAATTTAAATTAGTTTTAAATATTTTATTAAAACTATAAACAAAATACCTGACTTTAAATAGTAAAATATTTTATGAGAAAAAGCTGAAAAATGCGCAGAATGAATATTACAATATCCTTCAGTTTTTAAGACTTTTAGTGATTAGATAGTTTGAGCAGCTTTATTATTTTATTATTATATGAAAACATTTTGTTATAAAGCATTTTTATACATATTAAAATATGTTGTTGATTATAATTCCTGTTTTAAATCTAATAATAAAATCAGAGTTTGAAATTATTTTTTTTCAGTCCCTCTGATAACAATTTATTATAATTTTTATGTATCAAACAAGTATATTTCCTGAAAAATATCCCCTTGTCTCTTTTCTAGCTTCTCACTGTTTTAATCCAAATCCTTAATTAAGTCCACCCAAAAAAAATTCTGAAATGTATAATACTTAATTATTTATAAATTCTTTAATGTCTAATATACTTAAGCATAATTAAATCATTTTTATAACGTATATAAATTCAAATTAATAACTTACTTGAAACTTTTAAATAAGATTATTTCATGTGTACTTCACGTAAAGAAAATTCAAATTATTATTAAATTTATATTTGGTACTTAAAATAAAATTGTATTTGAACTTTAATAAACATTTAAATTTCTTTAATGTGTAAAATATAAATATAAATCTATAATTATGTTATTAAAAATATATCAATTGGTATTATTTCATGCAGCTGGGCAAAGTATATAGTTTATTATAAATATAAATGATTTAGTATTCGGCCGAATACTATATTGTTCAATCAAATCAAATATTCGGTTTTTAGCCGATTACCGAATATCTATATCTATATACGATATATAATTTCCTTGATAAATAAAAAGTGTAATAAAGCATCAAATATTTCATAAGAGGAACAGATTATGAAATCTAATCCCCGCAGTTGATCTAATATTATGTATATTCAAAAATCCATGTTGTTTTGTTAAATGAAAATATGAAAATTGTATTTTAAAAATGTCAATACTAAACAAACAAGGATAAAATATTGTAGTTCTTATTTTCCCAAAATGCCGTTAAAAAAGAACAATTAAAAAATATTTTTTTCTGGCTTCTTATAGCTTGAAATCATCTGCGAAAACTAGTTAATTTTATGCATTCCTACACTCAAAACGTAGCCAGGAAAACATTTAGGGGAGGGGTGATATGATGTAAATTGAGAATAAATAAACTGAATTTCTCCGCGACATACAGCTTATACTAGCCAGTCCGAAAATTTCGGGGTGTGGTGGTGGGGTAGGATATAATCACCCTCCTGGTTTGGGCACCCCCCTCCCCCATTGTGGTAATGTGGTAGCTATAGCTACGTTCGCGAGTGATCCAGTTCGATATTTCTCTCCTTCCATGGTGAAAGATGAAATAAATGACATTTGAATATAACTGTAGTATACTGTCAAAGAACACTGTTCGTATAAAGACCGATATCTTAGTTCTCAGAGATGCAGGGTTACAATAAAACTATCAATCAACTTATATAATTTAAAGATGTTTGTTTGCGTGATTATGGCAACGAAACGCTTGGTCGATCTGCCAAGGAGGAGGGGTGCCTTGGTAGGAGGACTTTCTAAGGGGTTGTATCAGGTATTCACGTCACATCTGGAGGAAAACGTACCAAAACTCCAGACCGATAGATCGACAGCCGCGCGATGGGACCCGGACCCAGGACCTTCACACACATCGGCCGTCTATCATTTTCAATGACATAACCACTGTGCCATCGTGAGGCATAATTTAAAGAAATCTTTGAAATTTTCATTCTGTGAGATAAAATAAAACGGTAGTTTCGTTTAGGGCCCCCTGTGAAACTGTTGACCGGGTGACACTGGCGTAAACTGGCATGTAATATTGGGTGGCAAAATGTTTCCCATTGTAGGAAACACTATTTTCAAATGGGTGATATCTGAATTTTCTTGAATTTTAAGGGATGGGGAGGGGAATTGCCCCCTAAAATTCAAGGGCCCCCTTCAAAATATTTCAGAGGGGCCAATCCAGGGGGCCTCTTTTTGGTAGAAGGACGGCCGAAAAGAGCCCTCTTATGGCCGCCCTCGCTGCCCCCCCATGTGAAAGCTATAAGTACGTCCGTGACCATAACACAATACAATACAACCTTTTCAGAAATACTTATATGCTTTTAGTGTATGTTAAAAAAAACTGAAATTAAATTAATAACATAGTGTATTTCTTAAATTTATAAAACACACAAAAGCAGATATCAATATTCTATTAATTACTTACATGGTGAAAGACAGCATGCAGCACGTAAATTTATCAAAATGTGGCTGCCTTTTAAATTTATCAAAACAGTTTAATTAACTTAGTATTTTAAATCCTCTAATTTATGGGAATCATTGACACCAAGGTTTTTTTTTTTTTTTAATC
The DNA here is from genome assembly GCA_038373885.1 of Cheiracanthium punctorium. Classification (NCBI taxonomy): domain Eukaryota; kingdom Metazoa; phylum Arthropoda; class Arachnida; order Araneae; family Cheiracanthiidae; genus Cheiracanthium; species Cheiracanthium punctorium. The sequence goes on along the minus strand of JAWZYV010012973.1, from coordinate 30,249 downwards.
ATCCTAAAATAAGTATAATATGTGCTAACTAAGAAAGTATCTTAAAAATGTTTAAAAGAATCGCATCTTTCTAATGAGCAATTTCTCTGATTTTAAAGATTTTTTTATAATACTACAGGATTTTTATGATCTGGAATTTTGTGTTATGCAGAGTAGATAACCTTCCTGGATCATAGTGCGGCATTTAAAGGGTTAATAAAATCTAAAACATTTTCGTTCGAATACGGATTTATTGTTATTTTAAGGTCTATTTCCGTCTTGATAATTCAAATTCCGTAAATTAGCCCTCCAAATTTCAAAAATTCTTCTGTATTTAAAAATAACAAAAGGGATATATTTAAAAGAAGAACGGGAAACAGATAAAAGTTTAAACACGCATGCGCTAAATCACTAATAACCATTGGAGGAAGCGTATAACTATTGGTTCAAAGATAACAAAGCTAGTGAATTCTGCTTTAGCGTTACGACATTTGAGTCAGTAAAGAATTAGGGACAGCGAAGGCATAAGTGGAAACGGAGCTTTATACGCACGGGTTATTTCAGCACGCCCAGTCTCTTTTCCACCTACAGCATGCGCATTACCGATCTCGCGGACCTACGAAATTCTTCTGACGCTGGAGAAAACGTATATGTATTTAGTTACAACTGCTTTCTTCTGACACTAGTCTCTTTTTTTCTTTTTTCTTTTTCGAGGGTGGGTGGGGGTGAACCTTTACTAAATTAGTTTATTTTGGTTTCTACTCAAGGGATGTGAAGTAGGTTTCGATTTTTAGACCGACAGCCTTAAGGAAATTTTATTTTAAACTTCTTTCTCTTTCAGGGGGGTTCGAGAGTAATTCTATTTTAATTCATATTTTAAAACTTTTTTTAAATAAATAATTTTTTACGCAAATTCTTAAACTGGTAGTTCATCTAAACGTTCTCTAAAAAAATGAAATTATCAACTGATAAAAAAACAAACAAACATAGTATGAAGTTAGTTTTCTAAAAAGCGACATAAAACCGATTATAAACAATAATTTTCTGGATAATTTTCTATTTTATTAATGATTATACTCATTAATTAATTTAATCAACAATTTTGAAATGTATCATTAACTTGGTTAAAAACTTATAGTGTATCATAATATAGTTAAAAATTTAACTTAGAGATAGCTTTAAACTGAAAGCAAACATTGCATTAATAGATTACATTGCATTAAAACAATAGAACGAGTAACTAGATTATCATTAATTAAGAACGAGATTATTAAATTAATAATTTTAACGAAACTAAACTTCTGGTTATCGTTAAACTGAATGCAAATTAATGAATCACAATGCATTAAAACAATAGAACCAATAGTTATACATTGTTGTTGGTCTAGAATTACGGCCGATTAGCTACACGTAGGCACTAAGCCGAGAGGTGCGGTGCCCTCCGTGGGGTCTATCTAAGGGGTCCTAACCCGTATTTACGCTAAGTTTTGGAGGAAACCACGGAAAACTCCGAACGGTTAGGTCGGCGGACGCAATCTGGTTTCGAACCAGGCACCTTTCGTCTCCCAGTTCAGGGCGCTATGCGCTCGGCCACTGATGGGGACCAATAGTTAATTAATTATAGTAAAAAGTTAACTTATGTTTAACATTAAACTGAATGCAAATTAATGAAATAAAATCAAAGATGACGGCAGGGATACTAATCTGTACTCGACCCAAATTATAAATAGAAAATTACTCAAAAAATTATTGATTATGATCAGTATTATCCTCTTATTGTAAAACTAGCTGAAGTACCCGTCCTTGACGGGTTAGTGAATGCAAATTTCCAAAAAGCAAGAACTTTCGTCAGCATTGTAAGAGTACACAGAATGGATATAGTATGTTGCCAAAGTAAAGAAAGCGAAGTTATAATTTTTACGCATTGTTAAAATATTACAGGTTAGAGAGTAACTAAGTAATATCATTTCATTCGCTTTAGTCGTAATTATGTGATGCGCGAATGAATATTTACGCATATTGAAATATTTTTCACAAAATCTCAAAATCTAATCAACATTTTTGAAAAATTTGAAGCCTAGAATTTAAGTTGAGTGACAACCTATCATGTCACCCAATTTCGTTTCATTCCCCGCAATCTTTATTTCGTGATGCTGGAACAAAATTTCAGCATTTTAAAACGATTTTCGCAAAATCTCAAAATGTAATCAAAATATTTTAAAAATTCAACGCCTATAAATTAAGATTAGCAGCTACCTATCATATCACTAAATTTCGTATTAGTCGATGATGTTTGAAGAAATATAAACGTATTTTGAGAGAATTTTCACAAAATCTCAAAATCTAATAAAAATGTTTAAAAAATTGGACACCTGTAGTTTATGTTGAGCAACCATCTATCATGTGACCAAATTTCATATCACTCACTTTAGTCGTTATTACGTAATGCGGGAACAAAGGTTCACTCAGTTTTAAACGATTTTCACAAAATCTCGAAATCTGGTCGATTTTTTTTTAATTAGATGCTTATAGTTTAAGGTGAGTGACCACTTATCATTTCACCAAATATCATTTTTTCACCTTTGCAGTTATTACGTGATGTGCGAACACAAATTTACGCAGTTTGAAATGATTTTCGCAAAATCTCAAAATCTAATAGAGATTTTTTTTTAATTCGATGCCTATGTTTTAAGTTGAGTGAGCACCTATCATGACACCCAATTTCATACAATTCGCTTCAGTCGTTTTTACGTGATGCTTGAACACAAATTTACGCAGTTTGAAAGGATTTTCGCAAAATCTCAAAATCCAATCAAGATTTAAAAATTTGACGCCTATGTGTTAAGTTGAGTGATCACCTATCATGACACTCAATTTCATATCATTCGCTTCTGTCGTTTTTCTGGTAACTATACATAATCACATCATGTTTTGGGCTTTACAGACTCTGAGCAAAACATATTTAGCAGCTTTTCAAAATTATGTTTGTAATTAAAGATCTGAAAAAATTCCTTCTACCACCACCCAATACAGAAATTAGAAAATCAAGTCAAGTAGTGTCACCCAGTAGAAAAGTCTGCATTTCAGTAATATTATTAATGTCTTTTATTTAAAAAAGAAAAAGAACATCTTTTTAACATTGGTAATCGATTCGATTGTGAATACATTGAGCTGACGTCACTATGACTCTTAAGACTACTAAAAGTCGAGCTTATTCTATCATTGGTCCTTCCGTGTTATCAGAATTATCGTCTGCAGGAGGCCTTGAGTTTAGAATTAATAGGTGGCATTTTAATCCGTTGCTTAGGTTTATGAATTTAATTACTTTAACTCACTCAGCTGAAAATGTTCTTCATTTTGAATGTTGCAAAATCACTTTTGAAACGTGATGCATTAAAAAATTCCCATTTACTCATTTAATTTTGTATTTAACCATGCTACAACCGTAACATTACGTAACATATGCATGCTGCAAAATAAAATTACTTTCCGATTGCATTTCGCTATTTTTGGTATATTTCTTTTTATTTATTAATTTTTTTTTTAGATTTTAGAACAAAGTTTTAGATACCTAATACGAATGTAGTAAAATCTAAATCAATACGGTAAAATCTTCTTCCAGACGCAATCACACCTTAGTTAAGCACTCCCAAGGGTAAAATAAATCATTTGAAATCTAAAATGTTTTTTTTTTTTATTAACGAAAACGCTGGAATGTTCTTTCAGTGGCAATCAAATCTAGTTCAATCATAGCACAAGGAATAAAATGGCGGCTTTCACAAGGGTTGCCATATATTCAAAGAACGTTGCCAAGGATATGACTGGTTAAAAAAAAAAAAAGGCGTCATCTTTAATATTGAACTCCTGGTGTCCAAACGATCTTGCTATTTGAAAATAGTTAACTTTATGTTAACACACGTATTTATTTCTCGTGAATCTTAACTTGGCGTAATTCCAACTTCATGTTTTTTCGAATCCAACATACTTTTAAGAGCTTTCCTGCTTTGTTGCGAAAGCATAAATCGTTCTTTGTTGGAGCAAGGTGCCAAATATGGTAACCTAGATGCTCATTTCTTCTGTTTTTAATTAATATCTTCTAAATAATTCGAATGTCAAAATTTTTTTTGCGGCACTGGCTTTTTTTTTTTTTTTACCTATTTAGCCTCTGTGCCAAATTTGACCCGGATCCGACAAGCTCTCTGGCCACCTATAGCGAACACACACACATACATCTCATTAGCATACTACGCTATTATTAAAGACGATTCTAACAAAAACATGTCAATTTTCTGTTACATGTTACAAAAAAACTTGTTGTGACTTTTTTAATCAAATACTCTGATACTGCATGAAAACAGGTTTGTATATTTATTTACATAACTTAGTGTCAAGCAAACTTCTGAAATTCGCCCGTGAAACTAATTTATTATCTTCTGACCATACCCCTAAAACGTAATGATATCCACATGCAAAAACCCTTAACGGGTTAAAAATTTGTGACGCAGCATTTTACTTTATAGCTATATGAATTTTAAATATGGGTCTTAAAAATAATGATATCAAATTGCTACGCCAAGAGAACGCCAAGCGCCTGGAGCACTGATGCCAAGGCAGGCGCTAACACTATGCTTGTTTGGATAATGAATTGCATGTGCTCATGATTAATGTTTAATGCGCACTTTGTTTTCCTTATTTTTCTAGGTACTGCACAGAAAAGGAAGTTTTTACAAGAACACTTCCCTAACATCAAGAGTGAAAATATTGGCTGCTCACGAGACACATCCTTTGAAAAGATGATTATGAAAAGAACGAAAGGAAAAGGTTTGTAGTCTAGCCCATTTCATAATATGTAAAAGTTTCTTACCCAGTAGTTCTGAAATAAGTTTACGATAAGAGGTTGCTATTTAAAAAAAAAAAAGGTATTCTAAGGTTAAATCTGTAATTATAAAATACTAGTGATCATCCGGTGGTCAAAATTCACCGTAATATATTAAACCTCTGTATAATCATTGCTTATACCTCTATATTCATTGCTTATAACGTTTTTTTAATTTTTTCAATTACGTCAGCTGGGAGCGTGTACAAATACGTCATTATGCATTAATTTTCCAGTTATTTGAAAACTGAGCGATAGGAAAAATTAGTTATAACTTGGCTGAGCCTTATTTAAAAAGCGGCAATGCTTTTTTGACATTTCCCTGTTTATTTTATTTATTTTATTATTTATTAATTTATTTTATTTGCTATACTGGCCAGGTGTCGTAGAGGTTACACAGTTATTTCGTCTGTCTTTTACAAAGTACATAAAATTTAAATAGAAAATTAATATAAAATCTAGGGCCGTATCCAGAAAGAAATTTCAGGGGGAGGGGGTAACAAAAGGTGAAAAAGGCTAAATTTTCCCCAAAAGGTTTCATTATAATCGTTTTATTAACAAAAATTTAAATTTAGAGGGGGGCGACCGGACCCCCTGGTCCCCTTGGTCCTTGATAAAATCTCAAACCGTGGAATGATCGAACACTACTTTTCTACGACGTACAATTGACCATGTATAGAAACTGGCTGCCTAAATAATATTCAATTCTTTTTCAAATGTTTGTCCTTCAGACTTATTGTCATCACAAATGCAGGTATAACTGGAAATTGGTTTCTTTTGAGAGATAAGTGAAAGATAAAATAGCTCAGGAATATGTTGTACGTAGGACTATTCCCTATTATCCGTTTATTTGGAATCAAAATTTTCCTATTGCAAGAGATTCCAGTTAAAGCTTCACAATCAATAGCGATTACGGCGAATAAACTTGATGTATATTCTTGTTCGATTTATTAATGCTTCCTTCGTACGGGAATAGGTTAGTTGCACCGGCCGAAAGGAGAAAAGGTCGAGTTGCACCGCTGATGAATTTAATGCAAGGTCGCAAAATGGAAGGGAGGGGGACAATCATAGAGGAACCTGCGGTCTGCTATGCCATACTGCGGTCCTATGCAACCTCTGGCCCAAAGAGCCAGATGTAGCATATTTTCGAAGAGGCCGCCGGACCCAGAGATGTTGTTTTGGGTCTGTAGCATTTCTCGAGGGGTCCCCTACAGCGATAGCCGGACCCAGTGATGTTTTTTGGGTTTCGCCAAGACCAGCGGTAGCATATTTCTGAGGGGGAGCAATATATGGATTCTGGTGCAACTCGCCCGCGATTTGATTGATAGCTGTTGGCGCGGGTGCAATTGCCCTCGTCCCTCTGTTTTACTAAAGATTCTAATTAGTAAACCTATGCAATTAACTTTCAACACTAACAATGTGGTTGCAAACTATGGTACTTTTTGATTACCCAGGCTTAAATCCAACCAACAATTTTTCCATGACGACATTAAAAGGCTACTTCTAAAACATCCTCGTTCTCCAAAACAAAGCCGGTAATTTTAATACATAAAAAGTACTTACATACAAATTACAATGTATAAAAGTATGAATATACTAATAAGAAATTTTTGTTTTTATTGTATTAATCGTTTGTTAAAAAATGGAAATGGGAAAAGCATATGGAATTAAATTAAAATTCGAAAATATTGAAATGCGTATGAAAGAACTTTGTACTGGAAATGATGCGCAGTGATTATCGTTAGGTTTGTTCGCAATTGGCGCAGGTTTGAATTATTTTGCTTTTTATCGGTTGACTGAAAATTATCCAAACCATTAACAGTCAAAGAACTCAAAAACTCTACTTGGTAATTATTGATTTTGCATGATATGTTCTCAGTTCTCCAAGTATTCGATGAAGTATATCAGTTTTAACAAAAGTACAATCATCATTTTTATGGGCTAAAATAACTCGCTCCAATATGTGATCCGAGAGTACGTTTTGTCGAAAATGTTTCCATACACCTCATTAACAATGTAATGTTATTATCAATTCTGTTGATTGCTGGTGTATTTCGATAATATTTTCACTAAACTGGCGAATAATTTCATTTTTTGCAAATTTTGTCCGAATATAATTTTGTCGTGCAAATTTTGTCGGAATCCCTATCGGATCATTGTAACATAATGCTGTAATTTCAAAATTCGCACAACAATGGAACCATTATCCGACTTGGCGCTAAATATTGCTCGCCAATTTACTTCTCCAAATTTTTTACGGTGCATTAGCATATTCCACGAAAATTTTAACATTCGCACGAACAATTCCATACGAACTTTAACTGTGCCGAATTTCACGGTCATCCGTTAAGGAGTGCGCTGCAAAAGGAACACTAAGGTTTTGCTTAGCGTATTTATTTATAGATAGACTAGGGCTCAAGACCACTAGACTCGCTACGCTCGCTTTTCGTATGAGGCATTCGGTCCCTAATAAGGCTTATTCGTAAATGAGGCACAATTTCACCAAACAAAACCCAGAGGTTGGATCAGATTGAATGTTACCGAGCTACACATTGCTTGGTTCTTGCATGTTGCTTGGAACAAAAAAATTTAAACTTCGCGCTATTTTTAATTATGTGAAACCCATGGAACCCCTTGGGTATTAGCCAATTATTGGCGAATTTACATTATTTGGCGACTTGCGTATATGTATAGTTAATAATTACCTGTAAGAAAACAATACTTCGTATGCTTTCTTTGATAAAAAACTACGGGACAGATAGGATAGCTTGCCTCTAATGGCGACTTTTCATTATTTGGTGATTTACACATGCTCACAACCTATAATTACTGCTCATTTAAGGTTCCCGGAAAACCGTTTTCCATAGATTACATAATCCTTTGGAGATTCGCGTATTTAGCACCACGACTTATATCATCTCGCCGCGCTGACAAATATCCAAAATGTACTATACCTTTTATAATTTCACAGCTAACGCCGCGAAATATTTCTACTGGTAGCATATATATCCCAAACCGGCTTTAAAATAATCTGCATTTTAATTATTTTTCATTTTCAAGATACTGAGTTCTAACATTTTTCAACTCGCGGTTTAGTTTCACCCTGCATGGAGAGATACCATTTTGCCAGATAGAACCTAATGCCAAGATGGCGCTTTTAAAATCAGTTACAATTAGTTATTCTGTTTTGGAAAAACGAATAATCGCTCATTCTAAACCCCTGTTGTCTAAGCTAACTTACTATTTGAAAATTGTGAGCTTTGTGTAAAACACTTTGAGTTATTTTTTTCATACACTTTTTAATTTGGCATGAAGGGGCGTAATTCTATTTCATATTTGTCAATTTCATGCGATTCTACATACTTGGAATTGCTTTGTTGCAAAGGAATGAATTATTTTATGCCAAATCTGGCAACCATCATGTTTTGCTTTTTCAGTTTTTTATTAATATCTTCTAAAATAATTCGATTTTCGAAATTTAAGTCAGCTTATCGGGTTCCTCGGAATTTTCCAAATCCGTGGACATATTTCTCGAAATTCAAATCCCCACGATTTAGGAGAAGATAGCCAAAAAAGCTAATGACAGCGGCCGTTATTTTTTTTTAGAATAGAGAGATACTATAACCCTATAGTACTGCAGAAACTTAAGTGTTGTTATTTCAAAATTGACACAACAATGGAACCATCGCCCGACCTGGCGCGAAATACTGCGTGCCAAATTCCTTCTCTAATTTTTTTACGGTGCATTAGCATATTACACAAAAATTTTAGCATTCGCAAGCAACCTCCATACGAACTTTGCCGGATTTCGCGCTCGTCCGTTCGCTCAATGTGCTGCAAAAGGGACACAAAAGTTTTCCTTAGCGTATTTATATATATACTCATTTCCAAAAGTTAAGCACGAAGATGTAAAATGCAAAAAGTCAACAAATACTGCTTTGATTGACACAAAATTCGGCAGGAAAGTAGCATATATATTTATGCATAAAACAAAATGAATAATTATATACAGAAATGAAAGCAATATTAAATTTTTGTAAGTTATCAGATAATGAAATACTGGAGACTTAAACAGAATTATGTATAAAGTGAAAATAAACAGCATAAAATGAAAAAAAGGACATTAATAGGGTATGTGATCCCCCTCATTTGTGTACAGAGTTTACACCTTGTGACCATGCTTTCAATAAGGTGGTCAACCGCCGCAGAATTAAGCAATCGCCATTCTTCTTGTAGAGCAGTTTCCAGCTCAATAAGAGTGGCTGGAGGTGGGAAATGTGAAGATACAGCACGGCCGAGAGCATCCAATGATTTTCAATGGGATTAAGGTCGGGCGAATATGCTGCCCACGCCGTACGCGCAATCCCTTCACACTCCAGGTAGTCATCGACGATGTCAGCTCTATGGGGACTTGCGTTATCGTCCATTAAAACAAAAGTAGGGCCAACTGCTGCAGCGTACCATCTCACATTGGGTTCTAGGACTTGATGTAGTCCTAGAACCCATTGCGATACAGGACAGCCGTTACAGTATCCCGTTTAAAGATGTGCAGGTCGGTGCGGTATCCTAATGAAATCCCTGCCCACACGATAATGCTTCCGCCTCGGAATGCGTGATGTTCGGTGATGTTTTGGGGCTGATTGCGTGTTCCTTGTTCACGCTATATTCTTATACGCTTGTCATCTGGCTCCAGAGCAAATCTTGACCCATTAGTAAACATGACATTGCCCCAATCAGACAAGTCCAATTGACATGTTCCCGGCACCAGTTTAATCGTGCCCCTCTTGATTGGACGGATAGAAAAACACGAACTCGAGATACCCGGGCGTACAGTCCACTGATATGTAATCTTCGGCGTACAGTAGCTGCAGATATCACCTTATCAATGGACGTTGTAACAATAGATGTTACACGTGTGGAGGTCGCTCTGCGATTTCGCGTGGCTAAAGTAGCAATATATCGATCTTCGGGGATTATAACGCTTGGGCGACCGGATACGGCCAGTCGGACAACTGTCTGTGTGGTTTGGAATTGTTTCCATAAACATGAAATTACAGAATGATGAACGCCGAAGAAAAGAGCAACATCTGTGATCGACTGTCCTGCTTCAATGCGCCACACAGCTCGCCAGCTCTCATAATCTTCCATTCATTTTTTGGAAGTCATAGAAACACGTATGTCTTGAAAACAAATTGTACGAAAGTTTTAAACACCTGCTATGAGCACTTACAATCAACTTCTGTAACCCTTCATAAAGCTGGCTTCTTATAAGACTGCCCTTTTTGCATATTTCTTGCCATGAAAGCGTAATTGGTTGTTACCTAATATATTTGCATACTTCCATCTACTTCTGCAGCGAATTGCATCCTCTTCAATTCTGATTGGGTTCCGGAAATTAGCATTTTTCTCTCCGTGCTTAACTTTTGCGAGTGAGTGTACATTGTACATGGATGCTTCTAAAAATTGGTGCTTTCAGATAAAAAAAAATACATTTGCAAAATTAAATAAATTAATAAAAGATTCATTTTATTATGCCTTTGTACATGTTTAACAAAAGATATATTTTTTTAAGTTTAACTAGGGGCCAAAGCACCTAGACTCGCTACGCTCGCTTTTCGTATGAGGCATTCGGCCCCTAATAAGGCTTATTCGTAAAATAGACAGAATTTCAACAGACAAATCCCAAAGATTGGATCAGATAGAATGTTACAGAGCTACACATTGCTTGGTTCTTGCATGTTCATTGGTACATAAAAATTTAAACTTCACACTACAGTAGAACCCCTCCCCCTCATAACACGGAAGATATTTTGTTATGGGAATCCGTGTTGTTCTGGTCCTCAGCTATACTCCGCCTGGAGTGCGGACTCCGCGTATAATCGTTGGAAAAATTATTTGCACTCCTGAGAAATACAATGATATTTAATGTTGCCATTCAAAAGTTATATTAATTAGGAGCTAAAGCGTAATAAAAACAAAACATCTCTTTCAGCTGTATTTTTAATTAAGTAAAACCAATTGGACACCTTGCGTATTTGCCACCCATGGCGAGTTTTCATTATTTGGCGACTTGCGTATATGAATAGTTAATAATTAGCTCTAAGAAAACAGTTCTTCATATGTTTTCTTTCATAAAAACTACGGAACAGCTACGTTAGCTTGCCACCAATGGCGACTTTTAATTATTTGGCGATTTACACATGTTCACATGGAAAAGCGTTATCAATATTTTCATATACATAATACTTAGCAGATTGGCATATTTAGCACCACGAATTATATCATCCCGCTGCGCGGGCAAACATCCAAAGTGTACTATAACTGCTATAATGGCATAGTTAACGCCATCAAACATGTCTACTGGTAGCAAATACTCCAGCTGGACCGAACCGGCTCTAAAATAATCTGCATTTTAATTATATTTCATTTTCAAGATACTAGGTTCTAACATTCTGGAACTCGAAGTTCAGATTCACCTTGCTTGGAAAGATACCATTTTGCCAGATCATTCCTAATGCCAAGATGGCGCTTTTAAAATCAGTTACAATTAGTTATTCTGTTTTGGAAAAACGAATAATCGCTAATTCTAAACTCCTGTTGTCTAAGCGAACTTACTATTTGAAATTGTCAACTTTGTGTAACACACTTCGAGTTATTTATTTCATGTACTTTTTAATTTGGCGTAAAATGGGTGTCATTCTACTTCATGCTTGTCAATTTCATGCGATTCTATATACTTGGAATTGCTTTGTTGCAGAGGAATGAATGATTATATGCCAAATCTTGCAACCATTATGTTTATTTTTTCAGTTTTTTATTTATATCTTTTAAAATAATTCGATTTTCGAAAATTAAGTCATTTTATCAGGTTTCTCGGAATTTTTCGAATCTGTGGACACCTTAGTCCAAACTCAAATCCCCACGGTTCAGGAGGAGATAGCCCAACAAGCTTTGACAACGGCGACAGCAGCCGTTACTTTTTTTTAGACTAGAGAGATCAGTCATAAAATACTGCCATATTAATTTCTTTCAAAAATGAGTTTTTCGCGTGTATTAGGGGGCGCATTCAAAGACCAAGGCTAGGAAGTAATGTCGAGCACAAGAGGACAAGGACCCGTTGTATTTTCTTGTTAATGGTAATGAACATAATAAAGATGTGAGGTGAAAAAGCAGATGACAAAATGGCCTACCTGATGGAAAAATTCTACACAGACTGCTGAATTGTGGCAAGTTTAACAATATAAAAAATAAATAATATGTCCTCGGGTTTTTGAGCCTCGTCAGGGGGAGACCTCCTTAACCTCCCTAATTTTTTAGTTTCATTATTACCATATTAAAACGATATTAATTGACTTATCTCTCACCCCTTTTTCTTTTTCTTTTATTCTTCCTTCACATTCATTTCACCAACTGGAAATAGGAGGGTTTCCTGATCTTTCCTTGCAATTGCAAACGTGGGTCGATGATAACTGAAGTAACTTATACAATTTTTAGTTTCTATCTTAACACACCAAAAATTTTGATTTTCGTTACTTGATATTGTTGAGAGAGATTTAGGCGAGTAGGATTGCTGTATTTCGCCCGGTAATGCTATTGGCGAGTCTTCCAGGGTGGATAAGAATCCCAAGCTGTTAGGCGTATGTTTAAAATTATTCTTTTTTCCTCTTTCACATTCGCTAGTCCAGTGCTCGATGCGTTTACACCTTTTACAAGTTATTCTTGATGCATCCAAAATTTTCCATGTTCCAATTTCCTAAATTTTCCATGAGTCCATGTTTTATGTTTCCATGTTTCGTAATTATCTTTTTTTAAGCGTTTCAATTTGCCAAGTTCCAGTCGCCATTTTGAGGATGGATGGTGCAGCCTTGAAACGAACGTTAAAAATCAGCAAATAAATAAATTCATTAATCCATCTGGTGTCCATAACCTTTTAGAGATGTTAGCAGAGTTATGGCACAAACATAGTAAGCGTGGGATTTTAACATAACATTTACTTTATTAAATTAGAACGGAAGTAACAGGCACATCACATAAAAAGGTAACATGAAGAAGGAAATAAGTATAGAAGAAGTAAAAAGAATGCGTGCGCGAGCACAGTTACAGTTAAGTAGATAAACGTTTATTGAGGGATGCAGAATTCAGGAGGATAAGACATTGCACAGTAAAAAATAAACAATTCAATACTCAACAATTTATTCTTTCTTTTATGTCGAAGTTAATAAATGTTTATTGAGGGATACAGAATTCAGGAGGATAAGACATTCACAATAAAAAAATAAATAGTTCAATACTCAAGAATTTATTCTTTGGAACACATTTTTCGGACAATTTTCAATAAAGGGGGTGAGAGATAAAATGACACAGTCATTAATAATAAATTTGGATGAAAGAGTAATTGGTTCTAAACAGAACTTTCAAGGGTTTAAAGCTGAATTTGTTGTGTCTTCATTTTACTTATTAATTATTAAGTTTTGGTGTATTGCAGTATAAACTAGAACTCAGTGAATGGAGTTATCTGAAGGATAAATTACAGCGATATTGAAGTTGGTTTTTATACCTGGATGATGAAGGCCAAATACACTTGGCATACATTGCCGTGTTGTCTATGTTCAGACGACTGGTTTAGCTCTGTGATAATTTTCAATTGGTTAAAAATATGAGTATAGCTGTATAACATTTTTTCTTTCTAATGTCCGGGCCAGCTCCCCTACCACAATGAGGTCCGCAGATAATGGTCAATTCATTCTGGGGACTCCTATTAGAAAGAACAAAGTTGCCCTCTATGAGTAGTCTCCTAATTTTTAACCAATTCCAGGTGAAGGACCTCCAGATGTATTGTTTGAACATGGAGGATATTGGAGCTACGAGCGCAATTTTACGTGCACCAGCTCCCATTAGCGTACATAGTCCCACAGCAGCTCAGCCGAAACATGTTTTCACCCTCCCAAGCAATGGGCAAGCCGGTGCTGCTTCTCTTTCCGTGTTCGTACGGGAATGGTGCTTTGCGACTAGGCTACTGCGGGACATTGCTGTATAAGGGAAGTCAAACATTTATCAATTTTTTTTAACTGATAACACCAGAATAAAAGAGATTAAGACTTGTTACTGAAAAAAAAATATTTGATTTGAATAAAAATGACGTATGCTACTCGTTGAACATTTCCAATTTATTTTATGAAACTTTTAAATTCTAAAGGTTTTTCAGCATGTTTATTTTTACTTAAAAATACTTCAAGACATTTCGGTTTAATTTTCTCATTCATTTTCTTAGGGAACGCTTACTTTAAGCATTGATTTTTATTCGTTATTGTTTGATTTTAATTCTATATCAGATATACATTCCCCCCCCCACACACACACACTCGATTACGGCCCCTGGACCCCGGATTCGAGACGGGCCCCATTTCCCTCCCCTCCTCCCTTTTTCCCACAGCCATGTGCTGCATTAAAATGGCACTGTTATTCCTTACCCACATTCTTTGCAGAATGCAATTTAACATGCAAATATGGGGAATAATTATGGTAACTTTTTTATAAGTGCAAGCTACATTTATAAAATTATGTTACTTCAAAATGACACGAGTTAAGTACCACACTATTCAGTTTCATATACTAGAAAGCTAAACTTTAGGATTACTAGTAATGGTTACTTTTCATTTGCAGGTATCTTATTTTAAACAAACCCTTATACATGATAAAATTTCCATACAGTTACAGGACCCCTCTAATGACCGGGCCCAGGGGCAATTGCCGCTCCTGTTCCTCCCTGTCAGCGTGCCTGCCACGAAGAAAGATGGAGATAATACGCACGCAACTCCCGCAATGACAACACTAGACTTCATCAAAAATGTATCCGGGTCAAAAACAGTTATTTCCGAAGTACTTTGTCTCGCTAAGTACGACAATCACAGTAAAAAATTGAGATTAGCTGTTGATTTTAAGATACAGTACCAATTTGGATAGTAAAATCCCACTATGGCTGGTTCGTATGGCTATTATGGGTCGTGCAGTATCCGTGTGTTCCATCAGCCATTCGACCCGTTTCTCTCTAGGCTTATCTGCAATTTATAAATCACTTCCCAGTTATGAGATTGAAAAGGGTAATGCTGAAAAAGTCACTAGAAATGGGACTTCCTAGGATCCAGATTTTGAGGCACAAGCCTTAAATGAGCCCCACAGACTAAATCGGACAAAATTCAGTCTCGTAAGAGACTTTGTCGAGCCAAAGGAAAAAGCAGAGCTTCTTGCATCAAGACTGAAGCAATCGCATCTACTTCAACCAGAAGTCATGCTAGCAGACTTCAGGCTCGTCACAAGAATCTTCATTACTTTGAGAAGGAAGAATATTTGGGTGCTAGTACTGATGTCAGAAGTTTGATGTCTTCCGTAAATATAACTCATGATTTAAGTGGGGGTTGTTTGTAGACTCTTTCAAACACCATTGGACATTCCGTTCACATGATGAAAACCTCCATGAATGCGATATTTCTTCTAGAGTCAATCAAATACGACGATCACAGATGACATATCCGTTGGCACATTATTGCTGTACTCCTGGAAATGAAGTTTGTCTATACTAAGTACTGCTGTTTTTAAGGATTATAGGACTCTCACTACATAAAATATAAATGACCTTCAAGAAATCTAAATTCTGGGGAGAAAATTTTGAATATGAGTTTCTAGTAGATTCAAATAACATCCGTATTCTGCTCTCATCCCAGTCTATTAAGCTGGGTATAATGAAGATATTTGTAGATTCCATGAGCAAGGATGGAGAGGTTTATCAGTACCTTCGAGCGAAATTGCCAAGGTTGAGTGAAGCAAAGGTTAAGGATGGAGTCTCTGTGAGCCTTCAAATATTCATAATTATTAAGAACCTTGCTTTGGATAAAATTTTGGAGGGAAAAGAGAAAGCAGCCTGGGAAGCCCTTAAAGGTATGGTACGAGGATGTCTAGGTAACAAGAAAGACGAAAACTACCAGCATTTGGTGAAAAAACTCCTAGAAAAGCTTTGCGAACTTGTATTGAATATGCCACTGAAACTTTATTTTCCTCTACTTCCATCTTGATTTTTCTCCTCTAAAAACTGTGGAGCTGTATCATGGTGAAAGGTTCCATTAAGATATCTCTACGAAGGAACGCAGGTATGAGAGACATTGGATAAGTCAATCCTGGATGATCACTGCTATGTTGTTAAAAGAGATGCTCCGACTTTGATGTACAATAGGCAGGCCATAAGGAAACGTACACAGAAATAAACTAAAATTAATTTCTGCTTTCTGAAAAATGAACATTTTTAAAAATGAAATATGATGCTTTGCATTATATTTATTAAACATAACTGTTTTTTTCTTCCATTTACCTTTCAATCGATGGGTAGGCTGTTTTGTATCTTTCTCCAACGGGTTTTCGTATACCTTGAAAACAAGAGCTAATGAATGAATTTCCTTTACATATTCGTTTTTCGCGACCCAAAATTAGTAAGAATTGGCTATTTAGAAACAGGATAAAAACAAAAGCTTTATTTTTGTTCTGTAGTGCGATTTGACTAATTTTTTATTATACTAGGGGCCAAGCCCCCCAGACTCGCTACGCTCGCTTTTCATATGAGGCATTCGTCCCCTAATCGGGCTTATTCGTAAAAAAGACATAATTTCAACAGAGAAAACCCGAAGATTGGATCAGATAGAATGTTACTCAGCTAAGCTACACATTGCTTAGTTCTTGCATCTTCATTGGTACATAAAAATTTAAACTTCACACTACAGTAGACCCCCTACCCCTCATAACACGGAAGATATTTTGTTATGGGAATCCGTGTTGTACGGGTCCTGAGCTATACTCCACCTGGAGTGCGGATTCCGCTTATAATCGCTGGAAAAATTATTTGTACTCCTCAGAAACACAATGATATTTAATGTTGCCATTCAAAGGTTATACTAATTAGGAGCTAAAGCGTAATAAAATAAGAACATATGTTTCAGCTGTATTTTTAATAATGTAAAACCTATTGGACACCTTGCGAATTTTTCATCATTTGGCGACTTGCGTACATGTAAAGTTAATAAACGCTACGGAACAGATAGAATAGCCTGCCACCAATGGCGACTTTTCATTATTTGGCGATTTACACATACTCACAACCTATATTTACTGTTCATTTAAGGTTACCGGAAAACCGTTATCCATATTTTCATTTACATAATCGTTTGCAGATTGGCGTACTTAACACCACGAATTATACCATCTCGTCGCGCTAGCAAATATCCAAAGTGTACTATAACTGCTATAATGGCATAGTTAACGCCAAATATTTCTACTGGTAGCAAATAATACAGCTGGACGAGAACTGACTTTAAAATAATCTGCATTTTAATTATTTTTCATTTTCAAGATATTAGTTATTTTGTTTTGGAAAAACGAATAATCGCTAATTATAAACTCCTGTTGTCTAAGCGAACTTACTATTTGAAAATTGTCAACTTTGTGTAACACATTTTGAGTTACTTATTTCATATAATTTTTATTTTGGCGTAAAATGGGCGTAATTCTAACTCATGTTTGTAAATTTCACGCGATTCTAGATACTTGGAAACGCTTTGTTGCAAAGGAATGAATGATTTTATGCCAAATCTGGCAACCATTCTGTTTATTTTTTCAGTTTTTTATTAATATCTTCTAAAATAATTCGATTTTCGAAATTTAACTTAGCTCATCAGGTTCCTCGGAATTTTTCGAATCTGTGGGCACCTTAGTTGAAACTTAAATCCCCACGGCTTAGGAGGAAATAGGCCAACAAGCTTTGACAGCGCCAGCGGCCTTTACTTTTTTTTAGAATAGAGAGATACCCAAATTAAATTTCATGCTGTTCTGGAAACTCGCGGAATCTTTTCGCAATCGAAAGATTTCGTTTTGTGTACACAGCTATTCTCATGTCCATGCAAACAATTTATTTGTGAAAAAAAAATGATAATAAACTGTGTAATCTGGAAAATCTCTTTTAAACGAATTTGAATCCCAATTGTATGACGTCATATTCACTTGAAAAGGGTAATTTTGTCACGCAAATGATTTACTTTTTTGACTCTCGGAAATAAAATGGTGCTGAAAATAGCGAAAAATCGATTAAAATGGAGGGAACGGGTAGATTTTCAGATTTTTAAAGAAGCGCAGATTGTTTTCTATACTTTTTTACATGATCATGAAAATTTTCAAGCGGATCTTGCAAACGGTGAAGAAGTTATTTGGCTTTTTGTGTTAACTTTGTAAATTTCACGCGATTCTAGATACTTGGAAACGCTTGTTGCAAAGGAATGAATGATTTTATGCCAAATCTGGCAACCATTCGGTTTATTTTTTCAGTTTTTTATTAATATCTTCTAAAATAATTCGATTTTCGAAATTTAAATCAGCTTAGCAGGTTCCTCGGAATTTTTCGAATCTGTGGGTACCTTAGTCGAAACTTAAATCCCTAAAGTTTAGGAGGAGATAGGTCCAGAAGCTTTGAAAGCGCCAGCGGCGGCGACAGCGGCCTTTACTTTTTTTTAGAATAGAGAGAAACTGTTTATCATAAAAGTATAAATATGCTATTTTAAATTGTAAGCTACAATTAGCTGTTGTCTTCTAAAATGTCATCGTATAAAAAGTATTTTTTCTAGTTTGTATAAGTAATACCAATCAAAAATTGAAATTGCGAAGGGCTGGACTCATGCCCCCCCCCCCTAGTGCCGATCCCTGGACCCAGGGGTCCATGCAGGTATATATATTTTCAATCGTCATTTCTTTTTCTTTTTTCTGTAGGTGTCAATGTTGTACTGAATTCCTTAAGTGGTGAAAAGTTCCACGCCAGTGTTCGATGCGTGAGTTTGCATGGAAGATTTTTAGAGATTGGAAAATACGATATTTTTCTAGACAACAAGCTAGGTAAAGTACTTAAAATTATCCTTTTATATGCCGATATACCTCTTTCAGCGACACGTAGAAGTAAAATTAATTTTAGTTTTACGGTTCTCGGAATGAATCAAAATCATTGCATCTACTTATATAATACGCTAACGTATGCGGTACGAAAATCGACGATAGTTATATGCTGGGAAAGGCAACAACTAGATGTAAACATCAGCGTAATAACAATAACACACAAGAAAAAATCCAAATTAACAGTTCAATGACGTCAAGTGAAACAAGCGTATTCGTTCCTAGTTGTGTATGTCACGCAGTAGGTAGATTACAAACAAAAGTGCATACGCGAAACAGCAAAATCTTTCGAATCTTTTCACTGCGCGTTTGATGCACATTAAAAAAAAAAGCTTTGCAGTGGGCTGAAACATATTTTAGCGATTTCCTGTTTCTTTTTTATTTTTGTAACCAAGTATACGTATTGAATAATGCAACCGTAGTACAAAACACTAGGTTGCTAAATTTGGCAGACTAACCCCGCAGCTGCTGAAATTAAGAAGCATTTCTGTAGGAATTTGTACATTTATTACCCAATACAGCATTTTATAATAATTTTATGAATGGAAATTTCACCAATTATATCTTTTCATGCATCTTGCAATGTTAGTACTTGTCTTTGTCCCCCCCCCCCATTACCACTTTCAACTTTTACAATGACACCAAAATTTTTAGCAACCCTAACCTAAATAAATTCAATCACAAATACCGTTAAAACAAACAAACATGATTTTCGTTGACTCCGATAATTTGGCCCAAACTGCACTATATATATAGAACAGTAAGGTATGGGGCGGCAAGCTGGCCGCCTTGGCGGCTAGTACAGTATAAAAACAGTTTGGTTACAATAGCTCATAGTATTGTACTTTTGTAATACACTTTGTAATACACTTATGTAATACACTTTTGTAATACACTTTTGTAATACACTTTTGTAATACACTTTTGTAATACACTTTTGTAATACACTTATGTAATACACTTTATAAATCCATTTTAAAAGTATAAAAAAATATCTAAAAATAAAATTTATGCTTTTTAAAGAGGTGCAAGGCTGCCCCCTACAGGGTATTCATACTTTCAGCAGGAGAATGCTCCTTGTGATAAAGCTGGAATTTTCTACCAGCTTTACCAATACAAAGCTGGGATATTTTTCTACAGCTGCGATTTTTCTACAAGCTACTATCTTTTGCTGGGGTAGTTGGAAGAGCATAGTGAATTAATCTTGATTCGTTGATCTGCTCAATCACCAAATCTCATTGCAGCTGAGAATTTGTGAAATGAGATCGAACGCGGAATCAAATTAGCTGGATCCAGAACCATCATATATTAAGGAACTGGAAAGTGCAGTTCATCGGATACGGTCTCAAATTCTTCCTAACACCAATCATCATCTCATAGAATGTATTCCAAGAAGAATTCATGCAGTTTTGAAGCCAGAAGGTTATCCAACACTTTATTAAGGGGTGTGGTCGTAGTAATTTGGCCATTCAGTGTATCTGAAATAACATAGAAATTAGTACGTTCAGTAGAACATTGAACACCTAAACTTTAAAAAGTCTTCCCGTCTTTAAAGTTTAGGTGTTAAATGTTTTTCTACAGCTGCGATGTATAGTACAACTGATTGCATAGATACAACTGATTGCAAAAGTAAAGTAAAGTCACCCCGTCTTTACTTTAACTATGCAATCAGTTTACACCATCATGTAATATCTTGAAGATTTAAATTTGATTCTTAACCCACACAAACTTTAACCCTAAAGCACGCTGCCCTCGCTGTGAGGACACAACTCGGACATTCTGGCTGTTCTGATTCACGAAGAATACATTTCATCTCAATTAAATACTTATGGGGGATATCTAGATAAACTGACCAATGTCGACAAAGTGCAGCCGTTGCCATCGCACGATTTAACTACCAGTTGGATGGCGGTCGATCGAATCGCCTTTGCTGGTAGTTAAATCGTGCGACGGCAACGGCTGCGCATTGTCGACACTGGGAAATGGTTGTTCGTCAAAGAATTAAGTGACTTGCAGGGAAACTGAAGTTTAAAAAATATTTTGGTATAAAACTATTTTCAGGTATGAAATTCTTCTCTAAGAACATTCAGTTTCAAGCGGTTTTCTTGGATCAAGAAATAAATGACAATAACATACCTAAACTGAAAGAGGTCCAGCAGCTCGTAAATGAAGGTATCAGGAATGGCGTTGTGAAACCCCTCCCAAGAACTGTTTTCGATTACAGCGACACCGAAAAGGCCTTTAGATACATGGGCTCCGGAACACATATAGGCAAAGTATTGCTGAAGGTCAGTATCTACGTATACGATTAAAACTTTATTTGTTCATTGATTATAGAATTAGCAATGTTGCTAAAACCGCTGGCTTCTTGTGACCTATTTCTGTCGTAGGACTTGAAAATATATTTTCAGTTGAGATCGGTAGAGCATATAACTGCATACACAAGGTGTCCCATAAATGCCACCCAAACTCAGCACAGTCAGATTCCTCGTCTGAAGTACTACATAAAAAACGGACAAAGAACTCTACCTGTACGACTCATAGTTTTTGAGAAAAATAGAAAAAACTAAGTATGACGCCACACCCAGTGCAAGGGAAAACAATTAGGAACACTTGGACACTGGATTAGAAAGGGGGACTCGGTCTTATGGCAGCTATCCTCATCAGATATGGCACCTTTGAATTCCTTCTAATAAAAACGTTTGAAAGAATTTATGTATCGAGACCTAATTACCATAAAGAGTGATTTAGTCCCTCCCATTCATGCTTTGTGTATTCATGTGGGCAGCAGATTGATGCAACGCGAGCAGTTAGC
The DNA here is from genome assembly GCA_038373885.1 of Cheiracanthium punctorium. Taxonomy (NCBI): domain Eukaryota; kingdom Metazoa; phylum Arthropoda; class Arachnida; order Araneae; family Cheiracanthiidae; genus Cheiracanthium; species Cheiracanthium punctorium. The sequence goes on along the minus strand of JAWZYV010012973.1, from coordinate 8,602 downwards.
CATCCACGGCACACGCAAACATGCCTCGAGATGCACGGTGGACATTTTGAACATCATTTTATGAAAGCATATGCAAAAACACTATGTACATGCTTCCAATAAAGGCTCCTTTCGTACACCGGATATGACGTGTTTCTGCTTTTTTCTCGCATTTTTCTTGAAAACTATAGGTCGTAGAGGTACGATTGTTTGGCCATTTTATATGTACTTCCAACGAGGAATCTGTCTGCGCAGAGTTTGAGTAGTATTTATGGGACACCCTGTATATATTCACACAGCATAAATATACGAATATTTTCATACGACAAATGATTATTAAAGATATACAACTTTTGCCGGTCTTAGAACTTAGAAATTAGAAATATTAATCTTAGAATAATTGTTATATTATTCATCGGAAAGCATTGCGACTATTTATTAAGCATTTTAAAATGTATTTCGTACTTTAAAATCAATCTTATTTGAATAATATATTTTTTTGGATCTAAAGAAAAACCGCCCAGAAAAAATACATCTGACTACACAAAAAATGAAAAAATCGTGTGAATGGAAAACAATATATTTTCATACCAGGAGATTCCGACGAATCAGTGAGAAACGATAGGGCTCTCAGGCAAACTAAAGGCAGACGCGCAAATTAAACAAAGTTAGCGCCTTTAAAGCCAAATGAAACACGCACGAAGTTTGTCCCGCTGTGGCCCCTGACAGCACATAAGCTTAAATCAAGCTTGACATTGACTTGAATTTGTCGTATTAATACAAGCTTGACATTTAATCCATTAGCTTGATTATTGCGCTGATGGCGCCATCTGTCGCTGTAGGCGAGAAGGAGAATGGGCATTGAAAAGTCTAAGAAGAAGCAATGAATGGAATAAGCCCCTCTCAAGTGTAACACGAGGGGAGTTTTAGATTTATTTACATCTAATTAACATTAGTAATTCCATTAACTAATTAATTAGCCCTTAAAATAAATTTTAATATAATTAACACAATTTAGTTAGTTAATATACTTCACTTTATGGGTGGTAGAATGAGGCGGTTTCCGGCCGCTAGAAAATAATTTATCAGTCATAAATGTACTTGACCATAGAATTAAAAAAAAGATTCTATATTTCCAAATATGGAAATTCTTCAAAATCAGCCGTTTGTCTCGATTTTAAAAGTTTTAAAACGTGTGCTGCTGTTAAGTTTATATTATGTTTATTTCCCTATTAGTAGAGTCTCTAAATCACACATAACATTATTTTAATTTTGATGCATCCCATGGAAAAATAAAAGAAACAAATAACACATCGCCCACTTATCAATCTGGCGAGAAAGCGGCGTGATAAGTCACTTAGTCATAGTCACTTTAGTCAAACTTTAGTCATAGCTGTACGAGGCTCAGTGGCTGAACCGATAGCGCGCTCGGCTGCCAAATCAAAGGTCCCGGGTTCTATTCTAGACGCGAAGACTTTATGGAAGCAGATTAAATTAAATTGAAATTTCAGCGTAGAGGGGAAAATGCGTGCCAAAGTAAAATATGTGGGGCGAGTTCGGCACCCCGTGTATTTAGGAAATTTTTTTTAGGAAAATATTTTAAGCTTCAAATTAAGTTTGCTATGTCAAGCTTGATTCAAGCTTGAAATGTCAAGCTTAATGCAAGCTGGGAAAGTGTAAGCTAGAACACTTGATTCAAGCTTGCATTAAACTTACACGCTTGAAATTTTCAAGCTTAATTCAAGTTTACTGACTTGATAAATCAAGCTTGCTGCAAGTTTGCTGTGCTGTCTGGGCCTAGTCACTAAACTCCGTTCCCGTAAGAACACGGAAAGTAAGACTGCACACGGCTTTGGCCAGTGCTTGGGAGAAGTGTGACCTCCTTTCGCGGCTGGGTTACTGTGGGACCGTATACCCTAATGGGAGCTGGTGCACGTAAAATCCGTCGTGGCTGCAATGTCCTCCTCATGTTTAACGCTACCAGCGAGGGAGATGATTTCAGATATTTGATTCTCTTCTGGAATTGGTTCAAAATCAGGGGACAGCCAGATAAGTCGGGCTTCCTCCCACTGGGGCTCACTAAAATGCAAGCCGCCCTTTCCGCTCATCGACTTTCTATCTTGGGGATCTGGAACCGCTCCGTGCTAGAGGGCATTAGCAACAACAATAACAAGCATGAAGTTTGGTTTTGTGATAAACAGCCACATAGATGATGTCATTTCATGAAGAAAGTCACCCACACTGGGGCACAAATTGATTATGCTGACATTTCCTTTAGATAGATCCGCCATGGCTGGCGTTAGATCTTTATTCTTTAATTCCCTCTTTCTATTGATAAGATTCAAATGCAATTCACTCATTTTTTCAATAAATGCAAATTGTTTAAAGAATTATACTATGTAATGGGAAAAGCTTTTCAAAATTACAGTGGGACACTGCCCGTTTGATTAGTAATGAGGAGCCACTAGTATACAAATCCATGGCATTTGACTGCAGGAGCGATTTACATCCTTATCGATGATTTTTCACTTCACCTCTTCAGACCTGACTGAAATCTCACATCCCATATTAAAGAATCTCTTAATTGTTCTTAAAAACCTATTGCACTTAAAAACGACCGCGTATTTTCAAATAAATTTTCGAAAAAAGCCTAGTTCCCAATCTCTGTTGCAGTAGTAAAAGTTGTCAGCGATAAAAGAAGACTCTCAAGACACTTTTAATGGTCAATTTCTTTCCAAATACACGAATTTTCATTAAAAATAAGAGGAAGAAAAAGGGGGGGAAATCAACTTAGGAAATTTCAATAACATTTAAATATTCTTTTGTGGAATGGCAAACAAGAATAAGTAATCCAAAGTATCCATAAACTATGCAAAATTAAAGTACGCCAGTTCAGAACTGCAAAAAAATCTTATAGGATCGTTTTAACTTTGAAAACGCGAAAGTCCTCATCTGTGGACCTTTGGAACTAAAAGATTATGCTAAGACAAGGCGTTCTCCTTTCAGGTTCGTGACGAGGAGAAAGAGAAATACGTGATTCCGACGAAACTCTGCCTGCCAGCTGTTCCGGTAACCTACTTCTATCCTCACAAAGTGTACATCATCATCGGAGGTCTTGGAGGGTTCGGAATAGAGATCACCAAGTGGATGCTTAGGAAAGGGGCCAGGAACGTGATCCTGACGACGAGGTACGGGGCCAGGACGCCTTACCACCATTTCTGTCTCAGGAGATGGAAGGATGCGGGATACAATGTCACTGTTTCGACGAGGAACGCGAGCGAGAAGGAAGAAGCCTCGAAACTGCTCAAGGAGGCTTTACAGCTCGGTCCCGTTGGGGGTATTTTCAATTCGGCTGTCGTAAGTACATCTTTGTGTAACATAGCACTATTGTTAAAACATTGATACTGATTCAAAAGTTGAATATTGATGACACAGTAGGATAGGGTTTCTTAAACTGTGGGTCTAGACTAGGGTTGCTAACAGTCCCGCAAGAGCAGGGACGTCCCGTTTCTAGAGTTTTAGAGGGCACGTCCCTCGAAAGGTGTGTGCGGTACGCCAATTGTCCTGCTTTTTGTACAGAATAAGTAATTTAATAATTTGATAAATTATAATGATATCAGAAAAGATTTTAAATATTAAGTTTCCTTCCTAAATAAAATTATCTCAGCAGAGGTGATTGTATACTTCAAGTTTTTTCTTCTAAATAAGTAATACTGTAATTTCAGTAAAAGTGGTTTAGCAGAACTTACTCCTCCCCCCCCCCCCCCGGTATAATTAATTTATCCAAGATTGCAATAGTATACTATAGTGCAAGTGGAGAAACTGACAGTTTCACTTTCACGTGTGTTGGATTTGCGTAATTCTTATGGGGTCCCACAAAAGTTTCGTAAATATCATGGGGTCCCTACACCAAAAAGTTTAAGAAACCAAGCAATAGGATAAGAATTGACTCCGTTTTGCCCTCACTGTGCGGATTCGCATCTCGGTTTCGTAAATTCCCCCCCCCCCTCTCTCCACCAAATAGCCTACATCTCCTAACAAATCCAGGTCACCTCTTGAAATCTCATCTCTTCCTGAGCTAGAACCAGAGTCAAAGGAAAACAGTGATTCTTAACAAAATTACTCTAAAACTAACGATTGTACATTTTAGATAACTGATCATGCGATTCTGGTTTATTCTTTTCGGGTAGAATTTTAAGCATCTAATATCCTGTAATATTGCCTGTGTATAGGTAATTTTCGATCAAGAAAAAAAGTTGCAATAATATATGAAATAAAAGAGGTGCAACGAGTGTTCCACGATGATACCAAAATTGCGTTGTGAAACCTCTGTCCCAAACTATTTAAGTCCTTGGGATTTTTATTATTTTTTTATTTATTTATTTGAGTTGCAGGAGGATCAAGAACTAGAGATTAAACTGCAGTGATTTCTACAACTTGGTTTACTTTAGTGTGTACAATTCCCATTAATTACCATTTTCTCTGTCTTTTTTAGATATGTTTACTTTAGTTGTATTTAAGACCGATTATCTACACATGTATTATATTCCACGTAAGCTTTGTGACTATGGAGATATTAAATCTCGGATTCTTGATGAAAAATTAGAATGAAAAAAAAAAAAAAGAATGCACTTAAACCTAGAGCCCACAGTTTCAAAGAGAGCCCGCATCGGAATTTATTTAGCCTGAGCCAGGACACATATAAGTAATTTTTTCTCTGGATTATTCGAAATATAGTAACTATATATATGTTAGATCATTGCCCAATCATTAGCTCATTTTATTTTGGTCTATTGACATCCAAATTCTATTTGAGCGTTTATGGCTCTGAAAAATGTAAGTGTGATAGATAATGAATAAACTTAAGTCAACGACATGTTCAGTTCACTCTAATTAGAGCACAAACAATATCCCAACAAACTTGAAATGCGTTTTTTTAATGGTATGCAGTATAGTTACAATTTCAATAATCTGAAATGGTCATTCAATTTACCCAAAATATTTTAGAAAATACTTATAAACTAGTTGTTATATATTGTCTTTTTTATTTACCGGGTGATTCAAAATAGGTGTTAAAGTGATTATCTTTTAAAGCGTAACTGATCGAAATATGCTTTCAGTTTAAAAATTTCGTCAAATAAAGAGTATATTTCACATTTGGCGATTTTTTTACAATGGGGCTGTACACATATTAAAATTCTAAATATAATTTTTATACGATCCCTCCTTTCCTATCACTCATATTTGGAAAAATGTTGCTCGTTGCTCTGTGTCTAAGAAAAAAAATTCCATGTTTCTGAATCAATTAGTTATCGAGATATCGAAAGTTAACAATTTTAGCATTTACCGCCAAATGCTATGGGGATATATGAAAAATGAGAAAAATAAAATTATTTTTCAACAGACATATTAATTTATATTTGTGGTCATTCGAGAACTATATGTGACTCCTAGAGAATTCCTATTTTAGCAAGAATTTTCCTATAATGCATGTTCGGAAGTTCCTAGTGAAATTTAACTTACACCATAATTTTGTAATTCCTTTGTAATTCCTTTTGTAATTCATTCGAATTTCCTCTTCTAGAAGGGTTACATAATTAGTGGATGACCCCCTAAAAGACTAAATTATCCATAATTTTACAGCGCAGTACACGTTAGTTCAGGTAAAATTGTACCTGTTAATTTCACGCGTTTGAATGCCATATCTTAGGCGTTTAAATGTCATTTTCCGGCAAAAGGATACATAATTTAATTTTAATTAACTCATAGTTAATCCCCTTAAAGTACAGAACTTTTTTGTCTGACAATGCACGCCAACATATCAGGTAAAGTGGTATAAATCATCATTTTTATTATTAACCATCCTGCTAACTATTTCACTTAGAGACACCGAATTTTTTAAAATGAATTTTCTTACACACAGAGCAACATTTATCTAAATACTAGAAGAGACCGTATGCAAATTGAATTTCATTTTTTAATATGCATACAGCCCCTAGTCGAAAAGGTGCCATATCTGTAAGCTACTCTTTATTTGACGAACATTTAAATATGCTTCGATCATTAACGCTTTAAAAGATAATCGCTTTAACATCTGTTTTGAATCGCCCGACATAATATTTACATTTTTAGGTGCTTCACGATGCTTTCTTAGAAAACACCAACTTGCAAAGCTTCCAGGAAGTTTGCGCTCCAAAGGCATATGCTACCAGGAACCTGGACATTCTTTCGCGATGTCTATGTCCCGAACTGGACCACTTTGTTTGCTTTTCTTCGATAAGTTGTGGTCGTGGAAACGCAGGACAGATGAATTACGGCTACGCCAATTCAGTGATGGAGCGTGTTTGTGAGATTAGGCGAAAGGACGGATTTCCAGGTATTGCATGTCTCCTTATCTAGGGACGAAGTTCAAACGAAACAGAATTCGAACGTTCAGACTGTCTTGTTCTCAAAACCGAAGAACTATTACTTTACTTCCTACTGTACTGTGTAGTGTATTCTTAACGAACTGGATGGGACGAGTTTTGATGAATTCCATCTAATGAAAACGAGCTCTTACATCACTGATTTTTAACAATCTGGAACATCCCTAAAACTTGTACCCCCCCCCAAGCCATAAATCCTGTGTGCGCCCCTGGGCACACTGTATATACTTACATTGAAGAGTTATAGGAGTGTTTTGCTTCAGTTTCATGAAAAAACTCTCTAGAAACAAATACCGTATTTTCCCGCGTATAAGTCGAAAAATTTTGGACAAAAAAGGGCTTTAAAGTGGAGGGGGGTCGACTCATACGAGGATCCTTAATTTTTAATTCTTTTTTTTTAATCAGAAGTCAAAAATACCCTTTTAAAAGACAATTGTTTTCTTCCCGCATTCCATAACACAACGACGTCGTTTAAGGGGACAAAGGACTTTAAAATTGAAAACTGTCATTTCTTAATTTTTAGTCTCAAAGTATACTTAAAGTTCTTTAAAACAAAGGTTTACATTTACATTAATACTAAAAATAAAAAATTAAGTCTTTTTATAGAAAAGATATTAATATCTTATCTAATATCATTTAATAAGAAAAAAATGCGTATTCAATATTTTTTTCAAAATATCCCACGCGCATTTCTAAATAATTAAAAGTTGTAATTTTTTTATATAAGTACACTTGTAATGCATGTATAAACATAATTGTTCATTAAATCTTCAAACAAAGATTACATAATAGAGATATAGGAATTTAAATGTAACGATAGGATGGAAAATTTAAAAAAGCTACATCTCACATTAATTTATTTTTTCTATAAAGTTTACCCTTGTCACATATAAAAATGAATGCGCAGATATGTTCATAATATATTGCAAGTGTATATTTTAAAAAATATAGCTTTTTATTAATTTGGAATGCTCATGGGATATTTTAAACAAAAAAATAGAAGGCGTATTTTTTTCTAAAAAAAGATCAATTTTTCATTTAATTTTTTGTTCCAATATAGATGTAAACTATTATGCTAGACAACTGGGTCATTCCATGTCAGATCAAACAGTGCAGTTCACCACACCAACTCGGATTTTTCTCAAATTTTATATAGATGATTTATAGGCTAAGACATCAACAAATCTCAATTTTGAAGGTTCTACGATAATTAATTATCGAGAAATTAATTATGCAAATTTTTAAGTTTTCTGCAAGATGCGCCAACTTTTTTCTCAATTCCTTAAATGACTCCTTACCTGTAAAAGTTACTGAAGTGAAAATTTGTTTCTAGGAGTAACTTTTTACGCTGATTCCAAAAATGTTATCGAAATTTGCGTATTTTCTATAGTTTATGCATGAGCAGTACATTTGCTAAAAAACATCATGAATTTTTTTCGGCATGTCTGATCACAGACACATGGTTTAAATTTTTATATGTTGTTAAGATGGAATAATCCTACATCCCAAAATAATTTCATCTTGGCTTTCTGCTCAGGAGCAGAGAAAAAAAAAATGTATGTATGTACCTACATATGAGGATTTTCATTTGCAATATTTATACTGAAGATGAGAAAATTCAGAAGCGTTAGTCAATTTTCCTATGTCTTTTAAATTGATATCTGAAAATTAACTATTACTCCAGGCATTTGCAAAAACTAGAAAATACATAAAAGTGCTTGTATCGGAAAACGTAAAACAAACAAACAGCAAAAAATGCATGTCACACAAAGTGTTAAATTAAAAAAAATTCTAAAGTTAAAATTTTGAATTACTTTTAATTTAACCCTGTTGTTTTTGACAATCATCCATCAGCCAATAAAGCTTTGGAATTCTGCATGATATTGAACTCAAAAGAAATAACAATGTTTAATAAAACATATATATATGTGTGTGTGTGTATATATATATATATATATATATATATATATATATATATTAGGTCTATCGGAAAGTTCTATCCATTTTCCGTATGCAATATTTTGCCTAGCCAAAACTACTGAAGCTAATAACACGAAATTTAGCACGAGTGGGATTTTATAGCGTAGGTGCTAGATTAGAGAGTATTTTCAAAAATTCGTAATTTATAGAATATAAAGGCCCAAAATGTTCTTTTCACACATTCTGCGGGATCTCAAAGAAGAAAAGACATATCGATA